>VZRM01007950.1:166095-327747 GCA_013397955.1 Grantiella picta | reverse complement strand
AAAGAAAGAAAGAAAGAAAGAAAGAAAGAAAGAAAGAAAGAAAGAAAGAAAGAAAGAAAGATTGATTTCTCTCGATTTAGTCCAACTAGTTCCCTAACATGGAACATAATAATTTTAATAATAGTAAAATTCCTGTCTAATAACTAAGTCATGCCTGAAATTTTCTCTAGGAAATATTTTATGATAGAAAGTAAATATGAAGCTAAACGTAGGAAAGTCACAAATTATTAATACCTCTATTTTCAATAGTAAAATATCAGAAAAAAACCTGCTTTTATTTTAAAATTACAGCAGCTTGTCCCAAAACTAAAATATCGAAACATGTTCTTGCTAATTTTCAGGAAAGCTGAAATTTTTAGCAAGATGATTTTTAGCACCTAGCTATAATGGCTTGGACACTTTGCTGATTAGAAGCACCCCTATAATGCCTTTTGGGTTTAACACAATCCCGCAGCAAGGCAGAAGATGATATCTGTTCTCAACACTGTAGCTCATCCAGAAGGCTCAATCAGCACAGGATGAAAATACAGGTCTTCACACTAGAACTTTGATTCGATGGGGTAAAGACTTTTTGTAATTTTAAATATTATAGGTGAATAAGTATTTACTTCAAATAACTAATATTTTCAAAAGAAGCTACAAAGATTTTTCTATTGTAAGAATTAATATAAATCAATACTAGCAATTTATGTCTGGTGAACTAAGTCTAAAATATATTTTAAAAATTGATGATAGCTATAAAAATGCTTATTAAGTTACATGAGAGAAGTATAAATCTATTGAGATTATTTCGAAATACATATACATATACATATACATATACATATACATATACATATACATATACATATACATATACATATACATATAGTTTCTTTTTGGTCAGTTGCAAAAAACAGAAACATATAATATATTCCTGAAACATAATTGATATATGCAGTGATATTATGCCATTTATCAGAGAAAAGTTAAAGAGGAGAAATACTTTCTGAGAGAGACTGCTTTGCCTGCTTTACTGCTGGTTCATGTTAAGCATTCTTCCATTCAATGTATTATGCTACACAAATCTTCCCTGTGCTGCAGTAGACTGCATTTCAGCTAAATGAAATGGGGCTTTCAGTGGGATTCTACAGAGACTGATCACTGATTCATGTTGTTCTTCTGTGCTTAATATTCTTTTACAAATTTTACAAATACTTGGTATCCAACTGTCCAGCAATAGTCATACTATAAAGATATAGGAAATATAAAACTTTGCTAGTCCACAGCACTCTACTGCTTTTTCCTTACTTTTATCTGCCCCTTTCTCTTCTCTCTCTTACTTTCTTAATGTGTAAGTGACTGCTTTCCTAGCAGAAGACTTACTTAGATATGGCAATGTTGATAAAAGCAGCATGAGTTACTTTGATGGCAAAAAGTTTTGGCACATCTAGAGGATGGTGACAACCCCATTTCCTTTTACATCAAGTGAATGCCGATAAGAAGAACATGCATATTTCTTACATCTTTTCTCATTGATGACTAAATCTTTGGCCATATAGATGTACTTGGTGGTAGTATTAAGAATACAAAGAAATACATCAAGATTGAAATGCATAAAACATTTTTCAAGAACTCACAATTCTGCTTCTAAAGACATGGATTGGCTCACAGTTCCAGGAACTTTTAAGGCAAGTGAAGGTACTTTTTTTCTTCAGTTATACACTTACTCTTACATAGATGAAACTGGACGAGAAATGTTTCCATTGTGAAAAGAAATAATATCCGCAGGCAATTAGACTAATTCTAAATAAAAACAAGAGATCGCATAGGAAACATGATTTCTTTTTTAAGAGAAGTTTTGATTAAGTAATGACAAAATGTTTATCATCAATGTTATATACAGATATTTATAGCAGAAAACTGCATTTAAAATACACAGTCATAAAACCTAATAAAAATAAAGTTGCACTAAATATTAAAAAGCAATTAAGTCAAAAGAAGTTCAAGGTAAAAACAGAGAAATATTATTTATTTACATTTTAGAATGACAAATTAAGTATGAAAACGTTGTTCAAAAGGTGCTTGTCAGAGATGTATTTTAAATGAAATTATGCTTAATGAAGAAAAATTGTTCAAATTTTTTCCTATCAGTTTTGCATATAGTATTTTGGTTATTTTGATGAATGCACCAGGACATGGAAAACACCTAAAGCTTCTGAATAACATGACAATTTCAATATGCAAAAATCAAGTGTGAGAGAATAGCTCCATGAGGAAACTATTCTGAATATGCTCCTGCCCTGGGGAGATACTATTGTTATATGAAACCAACAATGTCAAAAGCAAGAAGAGAAGAAAAAAAGAAAGAAAGTAGAAGATGACATTAGCCCGAAGGGTTACCTGAAGCAGACAGATGCAAGAACCACACTCACGGGACTCCTTGTTTGCTCTGAGTGCATCACTCATAGACATTGAAGACAATTATAGCTCCCAAAGAAGAGTCTTTTGTTTTCTTATAAGACTAAAGAGGGAGAGGAGGGAAGAGAATGTGAACTTTATAAAGTTAGTTTTTAAAATTGTCTACCTGTCAGATGTATAGGCCAGCAAAAGATCCCAAAAGTATTCTTCATCTGTTTACTGTTTCTTGATATAAAGACCGATTTCTGGTGCCAGGGGGAAGACAGGGAATACAGCATACTGACCTTATTTTTAACTGCAGCAATAATTGATTATCTGCTTAATGGGGTTTGAAGGCCATTAATGATTAGATATTCCTCTAACACTTCTCATTAAAAAGAATCGGAAACTTAGGATTGAAATTCACTGAGTTTTGCTGGATTTTGAATTGTTGGAACTACTGAGCTATTTCCTCAAGCTGGATCATTTTATTTCTCATCATGTAGCTATGAAAGCGTAAACAAGAAACTGGACAAAGCTCAAGGTCTGTATAAAGGAAGCTGCCTGAATAATTCAGCTGCCTGATTTCTTTGCTTTGATACATTTCTTGATTTTTTTTTTTAAATGGACATATCTGGCCTTGAAATAACTATGTTAAACCATTGTGTTTGCTTCAGTATTTTTAACTGAGATCCTCTCCTGCCACCCAAAATAATGGTTAGGTTGGCCATTTTTTTTGTAGGAAAGAATTACCAGGATTGACAGAACAAACCACAATTTTCCATAAACTAATAAATAAAAGTTATTGATTTTGCTAATATTTGGCTTTGCTAACAAAATATTTATGATTCTACATACTTTTACATATAAGGAAGCTTTAAGATTTTACTACCAATAACACTTTTTACGCAATCCCAGACATTACTATATCAATGAATATTTTTTTTCTTGTATCAGAGTTGCCTGGACCTACTTGATTAGTTATTTTAGTAAACAAAGCCTAGAAAGTAAAGGTCTCACAGATTACATAAAAATTTTGCTTATTAAATTAGTATCTTTGCTTGTTTTTTTCTGTTTTACTGTAACATGTTCTTATGAAAGTAGCTGACATATTAATTTTAACAGTGCCTAAAGAAGGAAAAGAAAATTATGGAAATAATATTACAGCACACCCTCTCACCTCTGCCCAGAAGGAATATCTCATCTGTAAAAATGGCCATAATACATAAAGCAGAGTTTATATTTCTATTGTCTTTGCATATTCACTTTGTATTTCTTGAAGAAACATGATTGCACCTTTCTTCTTTACTTCACAAAGCATTTAGAATGTTTCATTTTGTGTCTCTTTGCTAAGTGGAAATAGGAAACACAATTCTACGAGCAAGGTATTGCTGCTATAGAGTCACATAGCATTTCTCTGGCTACTTGTTGAAGTTCAACATAGGAGAGAGATATTGACCCCATCACTTGGCATAAATTGGTAGACCGGTCATGTGGTTTCATGGTATGCAATATTTGTACTGCAGTGAATCTGGATTTTACATGCTTAGAATTTGGTATGCCCTTTATGGAACATCTACAGGTATTTTTGTATCAAAGTTTTTTAAAAAATCATGAATAAATATGAATAATTATATTCTGTATTATGTTTCATCTTGATTGCCTGAATGTGGTTCTTAAGATAAACAAGTATTCTATTTGTACTCTATGAGGACATTTTTGTTTCTAAGTGGACTTTTGACTTATCTCTAAATCAGAGACACCATACTGTAGTATAAGGATTTTAAAGACATGCATATGATGTATATTTATAATACCGCATGTAAATATATGTTTATTATATTGGTAAGAATTATTCTATTTTATTTTATTTTTTTATTTCCTTAAAATTTATGAAATAGTGGTCTTTCATAAGGGTTGCAGGAAAGTTTATCATACATCATATATAAAAAGACAACTATTTTCTACACGTCCCCTGGTCAACAGGACAGTTTCCTATTTTTGAATAATTTTTGTTTGCAATGCTTTTTTAGGCCAGGCTTTCTTTTCTTCATAATATCTACTGAGGAATCATTTGTGGTTTCACAACAAATAAACTCATTTGAACTTTCAGCTTTAAACATTCTCTTTTGATCTATGATTGCCCTCCTCAAGGGTTTGACAAGCGTTGTTGCTCAAGCCCTAATCCCTTTCCTCATAGCTCTGATCCAACATGTCCTCTGCACTCAAAGCTGCAGGTGGAATAACACTTGAAAACAGCTGTATAATGTTACTATATTTATTTCTAAATCTTACAAAAGACATTTTGAAGTCCAGGGTATCTTTGGACCTGAGTAACCTTCTGACACATAGTAGGAAGGATGAAAGAAAAAAGGTATGTTGCAGGCACCACTCATTTATTGCTTAGGTAATAAAAATATAGATTCATTGATTAGTGGAGTGACAACTTGTTCGGACAATTAAGACATATTCAGACAATCAGAAATTAAATTTTAACTGTAATTATAATAGATCAGTGTTATAACAGATTCAATGACAGTAAGAGAGAATCCAGCTTTAAAACTCTGTTCTTATAAACATTCAAATGCTGGGAAAAAAGCTAGGCTCTTTACTCTGCTGGAATGACTTTATATATTCACATAAAAAAGCAGATTCCCATTTTGAGTGATATATTACAAGACAGTAAAAACCATCATTTCTTGTTGAGATGACATATTTGATCTTAGGTATGATTCAGCTGCCTAAAAAATACCTATTGTCATTTGCTCTGTCCCTCAGTCTCTAACTCAACCTGATGACACAAGGTTGAAAAGAGATGTGTGCCCTTCTGGATGAGTAACTCAGAGCCAGGAGGGATACTCCAGGGCATCTCAGCTATCCCTACCTGCTTATCAAATCAGACTGAGCTGTGCTGGTAGAGCTCTCTTTTGCACATCAATATTTCAATGTGAATACTTATTTTAATATTTGATAGTTTCAAACAACCAGGTAAAAATCCTGATATTGTTAAATTACTGAGAAATTTGCAATTTTAATGACTGATGTAAAATCCACTGTTCTGAATAGTTTGTTCAGAAATACTAGCTATTTGTGAAAGACTAACGAAGTAATCATTGTGCTGATTGTGTTTCTGATTTCAGCCCCTTTCTCTTTTACCCTTTCTCTCACAGTCATAGAATAACAGAATGGTTTGGGTTGAATGAGATCTTAAATCTCATCTCACTCCAATCCCAGTGCCACAGGCAAGGACACTTTCCACTAGATGAGGTGGTTCACAGCTCTATCCAGCTTGGCCTTGAACAGTCCCAAGGATGCGGCATCCAGAACTTCTCTGAGAAACCTTTTCCAGCGCCTCACAATAAAGAATTTCTTCCTAGTATCTAATAGAAACTTATTATCTTTCAGTTTAAAGCCATTTCCTGTTGTCCTGCCATAGCCCTTTTCAGCTTTCTTGTAGGCCACTTTTAGGTACTGGAAGGTAAAATCTCCCTGCAGCCTTCTCTTTTTGAGACTTAACAACTCCAGCTCTCTAAGCCTGTTGAAGATAGAAAGGTATGAGGGGCAAAAGATAAATTCTGCTTTTCAGGATATTGCCAGTTTTTCACTGACAGAAACATTCAATGACAAAACAAGCAGAAGTGTATTTCCAGTAAGATTTTGGAACAGTTTCTTTCAAGAAAAGAATTATTTGCTTCAGGGTCCTTCTTATTTAGCTGTTAGTGCAATTTGGATTTGTCTTCAACTTATTTTTCTGTAAACTTTATTTTGGGGCTAAAAAACAAAACTGTATTTTATATTTTAGGTACTTTTTTCCCCCAAGAAAGTAATATTTCATTTGTAGATCAGTTCATTTGTCTTTCAGAAGAGCTAGTTTACTGCTTGCATTTGAGAAGCCTTGCAATTTCAATGTAGAAAATACTCTAAAGCAAGTCTTGTCATTTTTCTAACCTGGCAAAGAATAAATAGAAGTTTTCAGTTTGAAAAATTCTAGCAAACAATACATTCTCTATTAACGTGTCATGTGTATAAAAATGTATTGTTTTGTCTTCTGTCCATTTTTGTTTTACTGAAAATGACTGACATAAAAGGAAGAGTTTTAACCTAAAGAAGATACCACAACGTTGTGACATTAATAATATTTTTAAAACTCTCAACAGTTATACAGCTTTTACTTTTTCTCATGGAAATGGGGAAAATAAATATGCTACAAATATAAACTTAGCCATCATGGCATGTCATGTAATGATTTTGTAAGAGCTATTACAGGAATAGGGCAATAATTATATTGAAGTTTTTTTATCTCTATCATCGTTGGTGTTTTAAAGCTTTTTTATACCCTGTACAATTTTGAAAATTTGAACTATTTCTGTTAATATCATTGAAGAAACAGAGAAAACACACCCATACAAAAAGAAAAAAAGACACAAAAAACCCAACCAACCAGCCAAACAGAAAAGAACAAACAAACAAGCAAACAAAAGACCCCCCCCAAAAAAACAAAATAAAAGGATGACAAAACACCTTCATTATGTGTTTTTGAAGTTGTACATCAAATTAAGTAATATCTTCTCTGCAACAGACAATTTCTCAGAGATCAAATTATTTGTACTTTTCATGATAGACAAAATAATTTTCCTACTGTTTATGGATATGTCCTACTGGCTATGTAAATCATAATTGCTGCCAAGAAGGGCTAGCAATCCAAATGATAGACAAAACATGGAAGAAAAAATGTAGTCAGAAAGGATATTTTGCAGTTATGCATTTGCAGAAATAAAATTGATGCCAATAGAAGAACAGTTCTCAAGGAATATTAAAAAGAAAAAAGCAAGCATACAAATTTTACAGCATGACGTACAGACTACTTTTACAGAGAAAGAAGATACACCAACCATTTAAAGTCAATATTTAAACCTGTTAGTGTTTTGACAGTTGAATTGTTCAAGCTCTCTAAGTAAAAAGAGAAGTCTAATTTGTATTAATGTTAAAATTAGTAAAAAGAAAAAAAACTTCAAACCTGCTACCATGTACCCCTTTTCTTCCCTTTAACACTTAACACTGTCAGTATGTTTTTGAGTCAACACCTCTTTAAGAAGAAAGCAGGTGATTTTAATGATCAATTATGTCCAAAGGTCTTAATTTTGGGAATGTGATATTGCTGGGAAATGACTTCTTCTTACTTGGCCTTGAGTCTGCTTTCCTTATCACAGTGTCTCTTTCTCCTGTGCTGCCAGCTGCAGGTTGACAGTGGCCTCCAAAGTGTTGGCACCCTCAGTCACCTCCCCAGAGCGCAAGGAAAATCTGTGGCAGCAGCAGTCACTAGACTCCAGTGCAGGAGTTAGACCAGACAAACCCAGACTGGGTCCAGGTGATGCTGAGATTCCGCACCACTGGGTCTACACAGAGACTTTACATTTTTCACAGGAGTAGCAAAAGTCATCTTTAGCAGGCTACAGGAAGTGCATCACTGTAGTTTAACATTCTGTGCATTACTTCGGAAAGATTGAATCATGGAAAAATGTTTTTTAATCATGATAAGCATTAAAACTTTATAAGCACTAATGAAAAATTATAAGTTTGTAAAAATGCTAGGAATAGTGACTAAAAATATTTAAAAGAAGATGAAGGTAAATAATAAGTCTGTCAGAAAAACAATTTCTGAGACGAAGACAAACCTTTTAAAATTCACCTGCTTTGGGCATTCAACACCAAATTTGAGCAAGTACTACCATAATATGAAATATGAAATTGTCAAATGTCTGTGACTATACATGAACGTGTCCTTGTAGGTGTACCTGTGAATATTTGAAAAAAAAAGCACACAATTTTTTATTAGCAAAGGGATAAACTAGACAACTTTAAATAACCTTTTCAATCTCTGGCTTTTTGGTATTTTCCTCTTGTCTGCATTTTAATGAACTCTTATTTATCACCCCAGCATTAATTTAGAAGTTGTTAAATAATTACAATGCAATTGATGAAGTAAACAGAGGATTGAAATAAAAAAAGTATAATTGAATGGTCAAGAAAGGTTCTTTCTAAATGTATGGCTGCAAACAAGTAGCATAATCTCATTTCTATATTATAATCTTTCCATCTCTTGTATCCATCTTTCTTGCTATCGTATTTTTCATGCTTTCTTGCTATCTTATTTATCTTACCATAAGTTTGGCTCAAATCACCTGACTGAGCATATGTAGTGCCATCAAAGATCCTATAGGATATTCTATTTGATTTCCAGCTCCCACCAGACCATTATCTCCACTGAGACCATGGCATCTTCCAGTCATACGTAACTGTCTTGCATGCCTTAAGATATCTCAAATGATATTAAATATTTACATTAACATGACTGAATAAACCACTTTATACCATGCTAAAAAGTCCATATATAACATAATGTAACTTTCATAGCAATAAAGTTTTTGTGTTACATGTAGCTTTTCTTATACACATGTAATTAATGTGAATCTCTTTCTCTAATCAAACTTCTGTTTCTCTACTGACTAGGCAGAGACAAATAGTTTGAATGAGATATGTGGCTTTTCGGTAATTAAATTGAGACTGATAGAATTATATACTAAACTTTGTAATGTAGTTGAAACAGCAGGTGAATGTAAAGGTGCAACACTGTGCTAAAACTAAGATATATACTGTCCTTTTTTTGTCTGATGCTTGTGCCAAATTTACGTGAGGAGAGATATATTCAAGGGCTAGATTTATTCTCCTACTCCGTGTCTCAGGAATAGTGTGGCTATAAACCTACCAAGCAATAGTACAATATTTATGGGTTTTGAAATTTCAGGCTCTGAGTGGATAGGCCTGACTTGGAAGAACACAGACTCATATTCTCAACATAAATTCTGAAATTTCACAGACTTCACTAATTGGGAAGATGAGCTTTTGCAAAGAAGAAATAAGGGGGGAAAATTCCACTATTACTTTTTAAGAATTATGTTAGAAAGGAAAAGAAAAAAGAATCCATGCAGAAATAAGGGTAAGATAGAACCGAAGTTTATTCTATACATACAGACTGTTATAAAGGCTCTGGCAAGTGAGAGACACTTATGAAAAATTACATTTTAAATACATTGGAAGTTTGCATTTAATTTACAAAAAAAGACTTCCTAAAAATGTCTTTTGACAGGAAAATATTTTGTAGCTGAGAATTATTAAGGAAGTAACGAAAGATAGGAGCCTGAAGTCTTTCTTCCTCAGTAGATTGCAAATATTTTGTGTCCAAGCAGATACAGTGAAAGAATTGTAAACCAGGCAAATCTTATTAATCCATGAAAATCATCCACTCTTTGAATTAAGTATTCAAAGAAGAAATTGAAAATGAAGTTTTGTTAAAAATGAATTCCACAGAATCCAAATGAAATTTAGAGGTTTGCAGATGAAATAAATATATTTCTTTGGTTTCCTTACTATGTGACTAATGATTTGTCATGAAATGTCTTTGGTATTTCACAAAATTTCACTCTTTTTTTTTTTTGCTACAGATAACAAGGTAGTGATCACTACTCATACTTGAACAGCCCTTTTCAGTATCAGTGTCCAGCTAAAATTATTAATTTTTTCCACTAGAGGATATGAACAATAATTTTCCCCAGTATCTGTTACTAGCTACTGAATCATTAGAACAGTATACTATTAATTTTATTAAAATGATTCAAATATTATTTTTCTCTTTATATATTCAAATATTAGATTAAAACCTAATGAATATTTTTATCTATTCTATTGCAACCTGAATGTAAAGCTAAATAAATTGGCTTGTAGTGTCTTGCTTTAAAAATATATTGTATCAACCCTAGTGTTATATATTTAGATTTGCTTACATTGTTTATGGGGAAATAGTTTCTTGTTTTTTTAAACTCTATACAAAGGTCATGTGCCCTTAAGACACGTGGGAAGATACCATCACAAAATGTAACCTGTTGATTTTAATTGAAGAAACGTGGACTGATCTTCTTTCCAGTTCTTTAAAGCTTAGTCAAATGGGACACAAATGTGGAAAACATTATGAATCCTCACTCTCCTAAGCAGCTCACTAATCCTTAGCCCTACTATAATGAAAAAAAAATGTGTATTTGCTCAATTCTTTAAGGAACTCCATGGTTTTGACCTGGTTTGGTACCCTTGAGTGCAATTTATCAATGATACAGGAGAACAGCATTATAACAAGATTTATGCCAATCTATGGCTTCTAAATGGTATGTTTTTGTGGACATAACATCTAGCTTCAGTAATCTGGGGGATTATTAGGCAAGTCAGACCTGTAAATTTTTAGGATTTTGGGTCATTCTAATGGTGGTTTTCTAGATTGTTCTCCTGAACACAAGCATGTAAATTCTGCCTATATCTCAATTTAGAAAGTTTAGATCTGGGTTTATGACACTCTTTTGCAAGTCTCTGACTAGAATATTGTTTTCTTCAAGTTTCTGAATAGCAACCTAAGGAAATTTATCTTGACTTTCATAAAGTTTTTGACATGGTTGAAGAAACCCTTAAAATCATCGAGTTTCAACTGCCACAGACAGGGACACCTTCCACTAGACAAGGTTCAGAGCTACATCCAAGCTGGTCTCAAACACTTGAGGCACATCCCCAAGTTGAGGCACATCCCCAAGTTGAGTACATCCCCAACTTCTCTGGGTCCCCCACAATGTCTTGCTTTCTAAATTGGAAAGAGATGGATTCAATGGGTGGACTGTTAGGTAGGTAAAGAACTGAAGGGACAGTCACATCCAGAGAGCAGTGGCCAATTTCTCAGAGTCCCAGTGGACATCAGTGCCATCAGTGGTGTCCCTCAGGGGCCCTTACTGGGACAAATGCTATTTAATATCTTCATTAATGACATATAATAAGTGATGGAGTGCATCCTAATCAAGTTGGCAGATAACACCAAACTAAGTGATGTGGTTGACACAGCTGATGGATGGGATGGCATCCAAAAGGACCTGGACAAACTCAAGAAGTGGACCCATGGAAATGTCATGAGGTCATGATCAAGCGTGAGGTCCCACACCTGGGCTGGGGAAATCCTCTGATATCAATAGAGGCTGGGGGATGAAAAGATCAAGAGAAGCCCAGCTAAGAAGGACTTCAGGCTGCTGGTAAAGGGGAGGCTGGACATGAGCCAGCAAGGTGCAAGTGCACCCCAGAAAGCCAGCTACATCCTGAGCTGCATTAAAAGCAGTGTGGCCAGCAGAGTGAGGGAGGTGATCCCGCCCCTCTGCTCTGTTCTGTTGAGACCCTACTTGTGGTGCTACATCCAGCTCTGGGGGCCTCAGCACAGAAAAGACATGGATCTTTTGGAACAAGTACAGGCAAGGGCCACCAAGTTGATTAGAGGGATGCAGCACTTCCATTAAGAGAATTGAGATTTTTAAGCCTGACAATGAGAAGGCTTTGGGATGACCTAATTGTGGCTTTCCATTACTTGAAGGGAGCCTACAAGAAGAAGGGTGACTTTTTACAAGGGTGTGTAGTGATAGGACACAGGGAATGCCTTCAAACTGAAACAGGGTAGGTTTAGATAATTTTTTTTTACAATGATGTAGGTGAGGCACCTCTGGATAGCTTGTCCAGAGAAGTTCTCAATGCCCTGTCCCTTGGAGTGCTCAAGGCCAGATTGGATGCAACATTGAACAACCTGATCTAGTGACAAGTGTCCCTCTCCATTGCAAAGGGGTTGGAACTAGGTGATCTTTGAGATCCATTCTAACCCAAGCCATTCTATGATTCTAAGACATGATTTATAAACATTTCCCTACAGTTTTTGAGAAACAATACAGAACATTGCAATCCACTATTCTCCCACTCAACAAAACCAAAATATGTTCGAGACTCTCAAAACCTTCAAAAGAAGGTTACCTTTTTGTCTCAAATGATAGAAAACCATATGAACCTAAGAAAGAGACCTGTTTTAGGGTTTTTTCATGGCATGACCAGAATAGTCTATCCATTTCTGGAGATAATTTCTGCTGGACTTTAACACATTAAAGAGGGTGTAACTATTCCTGTGGATTGAACAAAATAATTAAACTCTGGGCCTTCAGATCAGTATAGCTTTCTTTAGAATTTTTCTTGTGTATGTGAGTCTTGAGGTACAGCCTTATTTTGAGGTGAAACCTCTAGATGCTGTGAGAGCATCAACTATAACTAAGAAATATTAACAATTCTGAGATTGTTATTACCAAACATATTGTTACTGTCTTGACATGGAAGAGATTCACAGTTAGTAGAGAATCACATTCTTAAATCACATTCCATTAGATGCATCTAAAACATACATAATACACACATACCGATTTTGACTTTTGTTACCTAGCTGTAGAAAGGTTTTCCAAAAAGAGCTACAAAGATTAGTTCAGCCTCATCAGTCCTAAAAAAGGTCAAAGAATTATTTTATATTATTTATTCAGATATTTTTAGTCTGTGAAGAAATGTTAGCTGAAACTATAATTGCATCTGAATATCTGATTTCTTTTGATTTGTATTCATATTTTCACATGAAAATGCCTTTCAAGTATTCTCAACACTCTCCTTGGTAATCCTTAGTAAAATAATAAATGGAGTTGGTTTCTATCCTTTATCTCCAAACTGAATTAGAAAAAATTAACATTTACAGCTGCCATTAAATTTGATTGTAAATAAGCATACTTTGCAGCTAGTAATTTCAAATCAAACTTTCTTTGTCTATTTAGCATTTACTAATTGTCACTTCATAAAACCAGTATTTGTAAAATAAATAGTTCTGCTCAATTTAACTTCATTAATTGTGCACTGCATAAATATTCCTTTCTCCCGTGAAAGAAGCAACAGGTAGAAAGCAGGAGTCACCAGACTTTCTATGTTAAGAGAGGAATCAATAATGAAGCTACCTAAAAACAATGATGACTCAACCATTCACAAATTTTTTAAAACATTTTTATTTTAAAAAAGAAGCATTTATTTTATTACCTTTTTTTTTGACCTACAGCAATTCTCTTCATGAAGACATTATTAGCATTTGGAGTCTTCATTTAAAAAGATCTTCCAGCAACCAGAAAGCGTCATTTGAGGTTGTTTGCTTTTGGCTTTCTGGTCACTCTGCATATGCATTTAAATATTTTTTACATTAATTGCAAAATACAATCTAATGAAAAATTATTCAGTTAAATATTTACAGATATGCATATGTAAAATTGTGATTATTTTGAAAGTTCATTATGAAGATGCTTTTCCTGTGAAGGGCAGTGAATCCCCCTGATGCATATTTTAGTGATGTCTTCTTTTGAAATGTGTGTAAATTATGAGGATTACATAATTTAAGTGAAAATCTGATTAATTAGCCTAGGTCTTGAGATAAATATTATTGTCACAGATGTAAAGGAAAGATATATCACATTCAGTAGTTCTATGTACCATTATATGAGCCTGTTTGTTCTTCCTCTCTATATGAAACAGATCGTGATGGAATTGTAACATCTCAGAAAATTTAGATAAATATTCAGCAGGTGATAAATAAAATAGCTTATTCTTTCCTGATCTGCCAAAACTTATTACAAGTTTCTTAAAAAAAAAAACCTTATCTGTACATGCAGAAAATTATAATTTTTTACATTGAAACAGAAATAGTCATTCCTGGAGTTATATGCCTATCTGCTACGTATGGAGAAGAGGCATGGTGTTCACAGAGAAATACCTGTCAAAAGACGTGTGTTCAATAGATTTGTGGGTATTTTGTCTATCCAGACAAGTTCTATCTCCAAAACCAGATATAAATGACAGAGTTGAGTGGAAGTATCAATGGGCCAGAGAAAAAAAGTCAAAGTCCCTTCAACAGAGATACTTACAGGCAACACATCCAGCTCTGGAACAAATAGATCAGTTGTTGCCTTCTGGGATTACCTGTACCCAGAGAGCATAGGAAAAAGAACTAATTCCCCAGTTGATGCACTGGTTTTGGTTTCCATGACAAGGTTTGGGGCGGTGATGACTTTAGGGTTGACCTTTGCAAGAGGAGGCCATGGGCTTCTCTGTACATCTGAACAGCTAAATTCTTTTGAATTCTATTCTTACTTATAAGTATTTAAGGAGCAAGAAAGAAAATTTCCCAGTCAAGTCTCTGTCCATGATGGTTATGGTGAAGTTATTTCCTTGTCTTTCTCTTAACGCAGTAGGTTTTTTTATCTTACTTTCTCACCTCCCCCTGTAGAGAAGGAGGCATGAGATAGCAGCTGGATTAGCTGTCAAATCAGCCAAAGTCAACCTTCCACATGCACTTTGAAGTAAAATGTCTGCAGTATAGTCACAGTCTTGTTCCTACCACATTAAGTTACCACATGATCTAATACAATTTGCAATTGCCATGCATAATTATATAGTTGTCTTTGCATTTTTTCAACATCCCCAAATCACAAGTAGTAATAATAAATAATAAAATAAATATAAATAAAAATTATAAGGAACCTAAAATGAGCATAATGAATAACAGGTCAATCCAGAATTGCCTTGACAAAACAGAAAAAATACCTCAAGCTTGAGAACTAGACTTTCTGGCACAGACTGTCATGCACACACAAAGAGAGCTCTCTGGTACTGCCCCACCCCCCAAAGCCAGTCACTTCAATGGACTCATCTTGGAGACTCCAAGAGTCTCCTGGAACAGCTATGGGAGGAGCAGGAACAGACTGTCCATTCCTCTGAGTCTTTAATTTTCATTGTTACCTGTCTCTAGGTTCCTCTGGGCTTGTCTTGATAGGCCTTGGATGGTGTGATGGCTCCAGGGATGCATATAGGAGGAGCTGAGGCAGAATATTTTATGGATTTTCCCCACTATTTTTTTTTCTCTGTGTGCTCCTTTGTGAGTATTCAGACAAGTTACATGATCTAATAGAAAATACGAAAGTCATACATGAGAAAATGGTGTAGATCTGAACTTACTTTAATTACAGTCAAAGATAATTTGTTCCTGTATGTTGTATAGTGGTGATGAAAACATATGTAATTAAAATTTTTAAATGAATTTTAAAAATTGGCATATAAAATTAACCTTTATACCTAGAAAGAAGAAAATATAATCAAACATAAGTGTAAGAGTAAAATTGATTAGTTTTCAATTTTGAGGAACAATTTATTGTTAAACTTGAATGACTATTAAAGGAACAGTTCATGAAATCTCACAGTGGTATGCTTATTAAGATTTTTACTTGCTGCTTGTATGAAAATTTATAGAAGATGTTACGAGAAATTGATGACCAAAATCTCAGGTTTTTCTGATCATCCTCACATCACATATAAAGAATTATTTTCTTCCATGTAAGGAAAGACACTAAATGATACACAGAGAAAAGAAATTGCAGTGGTTTGACCCAAACTGCAGAATATTAGTGACTTCTTTTCTGACTGGCTGGTAGTTGATTGTGCTCCATATCACACTCTTTTTCTGCAGGTTAAAGCATAATCCCGTAATTTAGGAAATTGCAAAGTATGAAAAAATGTAATAGGTACTCTTGTAGGAGAATAATGAGAAGTATATGCTCTGACTAATAACGTTTGCTCATTCCTTGTACAATGAAATAATTTTCCTGCCCTCAGTCACAGGACATAATTAATTAGAATTGAATTGTTACAGTACTCTGCATTGTGAGTAACAATTAAGAGTATGGGGACATTGAAGTCTTTGTCCTGGGTTCATATTGATGACACTATCAGCAACTGACTGGGGACAGCCTAAATTCTTTAATGCGTGAATCCTCTAGACAGCATCACAGAGAAGTTTGGTGCTCTGTTTTTCTTTATGGTTGGGTAACTAAGTCAAAAAAGAATTAGCTATTTCTAGCTTTCTACAGTATAGAAACACTGATTTATCATACTTTCTGGAGCACCCTTAGTACTAGACATTTCAATACAATCCTTTCTCCTTGGGTCCCCTTTGAGGATTAAGGATTGAAGTTTTCCATCTGACCCTGCAGGTGAATGACATGGTGCAACTCAGAACCATATGGTGCTTTTCTTCCTCAAACCAAGCAAATTTTGTTTGTAGGACGTTTTACTCAACTTTTAATGATTTAAAACCCTGTTCAGGCATTATCTGAGAGGATATTCCCTGTCTAAGTCAAAGTCACCATTGGTGCTGACCTAGAAATTAAATGATGTAGACAATTGTGTGTTAGTGCATGGGCCCATCATCTGGCCTTGCTATACTGTGCTAAATTAATTTTGTGACAAAAACAAAGAATAGTTTGGTGATCATTTATGTGTTAGAACAAATCAATGTTACTGAGAGAGATGTTCCCATGACATATATAGTTCTGTTAGATGTGTTATATCTATTTTGATATTGGCACCATCATCTGGAATGATCTTTATAAACAGAACATTACACATGCATAAATTATTGTCATTTAAATTGTTAAGTTTAACATGTACTTAAGGCAAAAAGACTTTTTCTTTAATGTGTTCACATATTATTAGCCTCACATATGTCCTCAAGAGCACTCCGTATTTAGATTTTGGAAAAAAAGCTAGTATGCTCTTTTGAACTAAGATGTTTTCTGAAGTAAGTATCTAATTTCAAACCATCAAAACACAAGCAGAACTTTGCATTTTCTATTATTTTTCTCACTTTTTAAGGTACTTCAGGTCTTTAAGGTAGGACTACTACCAGAGTTTGAGTTTGATAGAGTTCTTTCCATGTCTCAACCATATCTTGGCACCAGTAAATAGCAAGAGTTATATTTTTGTTTTTCATATGTGCAATTACTGTTCAGTGTGCTCATTCTTAAGTTACCCTTGTGATTTCCAGCCATTAAAAGATACAAAAGCTGCAGGAAAATATTATTTTCAGTTTCCTGTTGTAGCTGTGTTTTGCTATTTAACTTCTGCACTCTGCATATGGTGCTAGTGATTTTAACTGCATTTTAATCAATAATGAAAAAGAAATCCAGGATAATGGTTAAATTCTTTAATTTCTGAGGTTTAATTTTAGTAAAATGCTTTTGTCAGAGCCATACTAGATTCTTACTTTGGTTGACAGTTATTGCATTTGATTTATTTTTCTGTGTCTCAGATTGTAAGCTTTCAGGTGTTGCCAGTGCACACAAGATAAAAGTTTTGTTGATTTACAGTTAGAAGTGTCTAATGTATGTCTAAGATTATATTTCACAGGTAGTACCATTTGAATCAACGTAATCTGTCTTGCGTTTAAATTCAGAAATGTATTTAGCGCCATGAATATGGGTCAGGAAACAGAGGTATTGGTTCCTGGACTTCTCCTCCTCTTTATCCCATTTATAGTTAATAGCTGGCAAGTTCTTTACCCGCAGTGTTATTATTGGTTTTTAAAGTTCTGTATCTGCCCCTCTTGCACCCCTATTCCCCAGTTTCTCTGTCAGTTCTGTATCCCTCGTGCTCCTATTGGTCCTCCTGTGTAAACCACTCCCATCTTTCCATCCCTCTTAACCCGATGTTCGCTTCCATTCGGCGCTCTCCATGCCCAGAATCCGGCTGCTTCCGTCCCCTCGNTAATGTTGTGGTAGGAGAATTTGTAATAAAAAAAATCAAGCTTTCAGTCTTAGTCTACACTTTTCACACCTTATATTTTGTTTCCGGATTTATAGGTTTAAAACCTTATTGACTCTCTGTGAAAAAAATTAATTATATCNCTCCTTTAATCGCCAAGGCTCCTGCTAATCCTTCCTTCGGGGAGTCAGCCCAAGCCCAGGTTCCGCGTGTCCCGGATCCGCTCCGCCACCGCAGCGTGGAAGGTCCCCGGCGGGGACCTCTTTTGGTGAGGTTTTATGGGTCCTCCTGCCTTCCCAGAGTGAGAAAACCTCAATACCCCAGCCAAAACCAGCACAGATACAGAACACTGGATGTACTTTAATGTATTATTCCTGTTTATTAATCTCGATGAACCTAAAAATACACTTTTACACAAATGAAGAATGAAATACCTTGCTGGTTTAAGTTGCTTACAAGTTCAAAGATAAAGGACACAAAGAGGGCACAAAGTTTGCAATCTGTACTTTCCTCTTCAAATGGGAGATGACCTTAAACAACAAAAGTACTCTTTACTAATGGAAGCAAAAGCTCCAATTAATAATACAAGTGCATCAAACATTAGCCTTTCATGTCAGAATTCTTACAAGACTTTTCAAAATTCTTTTCTTTCTCTGACTATTTAATTGTCTACTAAGATATGTAGTTCATCACCTAACACACTTTTCTCCTTTTATTTTCTACTTTCTTCTTATAAATGTCACACTCTAAATATATGAGCCATGACATAAAGGATGTACTTTATTGTATCACATGATTTTAATCTTTATATTGTATCAAGACTGTATGGCATTTTTATCTACGTTAGTCTCACTAAACTGAATAGAAAACTGACAATTTGCTCCATTCCATTCTTCATTTTCAAATGTTTCCAGATTATTTCTAGACTTCCAACGTCTTCAAGCAAGGCAGTGAAGTGATTGAGAGCAGCACTGCAGAGAAGAACTTGGGGGTGATAGTTGATGGAAAACTAAGCGTGAGCTTGCAGTGTGTGCCCAGTGAGGTTTCTTGCTCCGGGGAAAGTGGCAGAACCCAGAAACCCCATGAATGAGGTCTGCCGCGGTGCGAGCCCCCACGCAGTCTGGGCCGGGCAGAGCCGGGGAGCTGCAAGTGCGCGGGCATGGCTTGTTTCCCCGACAGAGAATAACAGGAGACACGGCGATTAGGAGATGCAGACTCTGTGCCTTAGAAATCCAGGGTTTCTTAGGGTGCAGCGGGTCGGCGCAGGGTCCGTGGAGGTGGGAGGGAGGAGGGGACTGGACCGGGTCTGAATCCTGAGGCGCAGAGCGCAGAACGGAATGGAACATGGGGTTAAGAGGGACCGAAGGATGGGAGGAGTTTGCATGGCAGAGCCAACCGGGACACGGGGCATACAGGATGGACAGGGGAGCTAGGGAATAGGGGTACAAGAGGGGAGGTAACAGAACTTTAAAGACCAATAATAAACTGCGGGTAGAGGAACATTCTAGCTATTAACTCCAAAAGGATAAAGAGGAGGAGAGATTCGAAACCCAATGCTGTTGTCCCCTGAGGCATATTTAGGAGGCTGCCTGCAAGGTGCCTTGGGGGAACATCTTTCTGTCACCCTGAGTTAAAGTCTCTTCAGACCCCGGGGGCTTTGTTAGGTATGTCAGCCTCCAAGCTCATCTGGGCTAGCCTCACTGCTACAGCCCAGAAAGCCAACCATAGCTTGGGCTGTGTCAAAAAACATGAGACCAGCAGGTCAGAGGAAGTGATTCTGCCCCTCTACTCTGCTCCCATAAGACCCTCCCTGGAGTGCTGTGTACAATTCTGGTGTTCCCAATGTAAGAAGGATGGAATGGTTGAAGCTAACCCAGAGTGCCACAAAGTTTATAGTGGACTAGAGTGCCTTTTTATGAAAACAGGCTGAGCACGTTGGGGGTGTTCAGCCTGTAGAAGAGAAGGTTGTGTGGACACATCATAGCAATCTTCCAGTATCTGAAGGGAACCTGCAAGGAAGTCAGAAAGGGACTCTTAATCAGGAACTCAAGTGAAATAATAAAGACTGATGAGTTCAAACTGAAAGAGGAGAATTCAGGTTAAATATAAGGAAAAAGTTCTTTATTGTGAGGATGGTGAGACACTTAGACAGGTTGCCTAGAGAAGGTGGGGTTGTCCCATCCGTGGAAATGTTCAAGGCCTGATTGGATGGGGCATTGAACAACCTGGTCTAGTGGCACTCATAGCAGGAGTTGTAACTAGATGATTTTTATGATCTCCTCCAACCCAAACCATTCTAGGATTCCACAATTCTGTGATGTCATGCCTCCTACTTTTATATATAATATAATTTTTTTTTTAATTAGCAGACTTAAGATGTTTAATCCTGATCTGAATGCAGTTTATGTTACTGTTAATAGCCAGCTAAAGAATTACACTCCAATATGGCTTCAGATTCAACACATTTTTTCTATTGAAATGTCTCAATAAATTCTAGCTTCCAAAGTTAATCACTTTTGAGTTCATAAGGTATCTGGTCCTCTAAGTTCCTGCAGAATTCATATACTGTGATTCTGGTGAAGACCAGGAAATAAGATTGCTCAGACTTTTGCATAAGGCTCAGAAAACTTTAGAATAAAAATTAAATTTATTTTATTAATTTATCTTAGCAAATGAGATTGGATCTGGCTCTAAAATCAAGTAGAAAAATTTCTTTAAATTTCATATATTCTTGCTGCACTAGGATATAAAGTAGTCTTAGGTAAAGCACATTCCTTCTTTCCTTAGTTAAAAAACGTATGTGCACAGAAGCAGCATGATATCTATTCAAGGTTGGATGGGGCCCTGAGCAATCCAGTCTAGTGGGTGGCAGCCCTTCCAATGGCCTTCAGGTTGGAACTATATAATCTCAAATGTCCCTTACAGCCCAAGACTTTCTATGCTTCTATGATACTATCACAATGAAGTGACTCTAACAGAAGGTCTGGACATTACATGGGACAGAAAAAACTACAGCATAGGACAGTAGTCATAATCTAGGACAGTAATCCTCTGAGTTGGAGTGCATAAGTAGTCAAGAATTCATGGAAAGGCTGTGTCACAACAAATACTACTTAATGAACTCTGGCAATTACTCAGGTAGACCTTTTATTAAAAGCTATTTTGAATTATTGGAAAGAATACAATTTAGAAGAAACATCTCAAGATCTCCAGAGTTATAGGTTTAAAAATGTTCAGCAAGTTCATCAATCATATAAATTTACATTTGCCTTCTGCAAGTAAACGTGCTAGATGTACTGAAACCTCTCCTAACAAAGGCTCATTTGCCAGTTAATCAACTGTCTGATGAACTATATCTGCAGTGGTTAAGATCACATAATAGAAAATATAAGACAAAATATTCTGTGTAATTCATGACATGTTTGGCACTTGTAGTTTTGGTTTACTGTATCCCTAAAACCATTTAACATTCTGGCAGTTTATAACAAAATTTGTTACACTGCACTATTTAAATAATACACTCTAACAGTTTATCTTGAGTATGAGTCGGTGATAGTAATTTTTGTCTACAGTCAGATAAGGCAATGTAAAACTTTGGGTCTGGAATCCAGCACTGAAGTCCAGTCAGAAAGTTAGGAAGGCAGAAGACAAACAGATTCCAAAGTGGGATTTGGGACATGGCCAGAGGCAGGGCTAAACAGAGGCACCATGTTGCATGGGCTGCCTGAGCTGAAATGAGCCCCTGGGCAGGGGCTATGATGGCCATTCAGAGCCCAGCAGTATCCTTAAGGTCCTGACATTGTCCTTCCTGCATTTGTCTTTCAGGAAGATTTTGGTATTGGTCAGTTGTTCCTTGGAATCTCTTTTTTGGCTAAAGATGGGTGCAATATTTGCCTTTTTCCCGCCTTCAGGAATTTCTTCAGAGTACTCTGAACTCTGAGAACAAACTGCCAGTCTGTTATTCTTCCTCCCTGATATCCAAAAAAATGGCTAGACATAATTGTAATTGTTTTTTTGTTGTTCAATTTCTTCTTTCCTCAAAATCTCTTTACAGTGCAAATACCTGGGTGTGCTGGTTTTGGCTGGGGTAGAGTTAATTTTCTTCAAAATGGCTGGTATGGGACTGTTTTTTGGATTTGTGCACGGGATTGATAATAAAAAAGATGTTTTTGTTATTCAAATGTGAAATAATGGAAAACAAAAAGAGTACACAGAGAGGAGTAAATATCATTGCTGAGAGAACAGTTAGCTTGGAAATCCTGGGAGCTTATTTTAAAACTTCAATTATGCAACCTATTGTATGGTTAATGTATATATTTTATATTCTATGCTTTCATAAATAAATATGTATATATATATTATTCAAGCCTTTATAAGGAGAAATTTTAAAGCATATTGGTAGAAAGTTTCTATATTTAAATCTGTACCTCCAGTGTTCTAAAACTTTCTCAGTAACATTTTAAATAGCACTCATGAATGATTACACAGAGACAAAAATAAAAATCAAATAAAAGTTATTTGTCAGTCTTTAATTTCAAACCCCCTCGATGAAAAAATTGCTTTGCCTAGAATACATACAGCAGAGTCATAGTCAAATTTTATTCTACTGAAATTATTCTTTTGGGTTTGTTTGGATTTTTCAAAGTGATAAATATGTTTACTTGTTCTATCATCCATTGTGAGATCATTAAATTCCTACACTTACCAAGAAATGAAAATAACTGTCAATATGTGTTTGTGCTCTTACAGGTTGATGCCTGATGGGTTTTTTGTCCTTTTTTCATTATACTTTTATATTCTTTTATATCCTTTTATACCCTTCCCCATTCCTGTACTTTTACTCTCTGTATCTTAACCCTACATGTTTACAACCCTTGTACCTTTGCCTTGCTCAGAATTCTTTGGGAAAGACGAAACAATCCCCACAATCTCAAGAGCATGAGGCACCAACCTTGAAAAGAGCCCCATCACTGCGACATGTTTTTGTTAACTAAGTTGTAACTGTTTTGGGGGGAGGTAATTTTAACAAGGGGGCAATTACTTCATTTGTTAGACTTCTCATTGGAGAATTTTAGATAGGTATGCTAATCTAGAGAGTCCATAAAATTGTGTATGGGGAGACCACTCTCTCTCTTGGTCGTCGATGTGCATCTGGGATCCTATTTCTATTAAAAAGGTAATACCCTTTTCCTATACTACGTGTCTGCGGCTCAATTTTTCGTACGAGCATTTTTAGGCATCAAGGTTAATTAATATGAAAGCATTATTGATATGATGCAGAAGAATATACAAGTTTAAAATATTGTTTTGGGTTTTTTTCCCAAAAAAATAAAATAAAGAGGAAATGAGTGGATGAGAGAAATGCATTTGCTATTCTCCTTTTTTTCAGCAATGCTTTAGGTATGTTGGTAAATAAATTAAAGATTTTGAAAACAATGTTATCTCTGTTTAGTCTTTCTTTTCAGCTTGTTCTTTCTGTTTGTCAAGTACAGAGGAGAAATAATTTTCAAAGGGTTGTATGCTGCATTTTGGGGTTTGACATTTTTCTATAAAGATCATGGTCTAATATGTTCAATTCGCAATAAGGTATACGAGTACCCATCTCACCTAAAGAGTTGGCCTTTGTGGAAGACAGAAAAAAAAAAGTTGACTGAAAATGAAGCAACTGCTCTCATTCTTCCACTGGGAGTTGGAATTAATTGCTTGAGGGGAAATAAGGCTTCATCCCTCTCCCTTTACCCTTTTGGGCTGTTCTATGTCTAAAGTTCTTAAATGAAGTCTCTTTAGAGACCGTAGTCCAGAGAGGCCAATGAAGGATAAAAATACAGCTAGCTCCTTCTATTTTGCACTTTTCTGACCATCAAAATGAATGTAACAATTGCTGCCAATTTCTGAAGTAGGGAGTAAATCCTCTACATCACATCAGAAAGAGACTTTATTATTTTTTCTTGCAGAGGAGAAAGTTCACAGCAGGAAACCACACTCTGCGCAACATTTATCTATTTTGTGAGACAATATTCCAGCATCTGGGCAGCCCTTAAATCCATACCTTTTATAATGCTTGCCAATTAACACATACACTGTGCATCACATTATCTCTGTCAACTGTGTGCATGTGACAGACACCAACTCAAAATATTCATCTCCCTTACTTGTAGCAGCCATGCTTCATCAAATTTCTATGTTTTCTCTAATTCCTCTTCTAACATATCCTATTTTATAGTTGTTTAGACAGAGACACTCTGGAGCCTATATATATCTAGAATTACTACTAGAAAAAACCCATGACAACATAGTATATTACTGTATTTTCAAGATGAATGTGTTACAGATACAGAACTGTTATCTCACCTCTTATCAATTCCATTCTCACCTAATCACAGAATACAGACAAACCTGTGGTTGTGAAGTTTGTCATATATATCAACCTCTGGATATTTGCAACACCCTACAGCTTAAAGATCCCATTTTCTTTTGGGAAGTAATAATTATCTTTTTGATCTGTAGTTTTCTTGAACTTTTTCCTTTCCTTATTCCATAATGGAAGTTTCTCTGCAGTAAAGTTTTTGAAAGTAAATCCTTTTTTTCTGGACATAATTCAGCTGCATCTTTTCTCATGAAGTCTGAGTTTCAGGTGCACGCATGGGGATGAATTTGTTACCTTACAAGAAATATTCCAATGTTAATTATCAGCATCTCGATGTTAAAAAAGTTTGGGAGGAAAGGAGGGAGAAATTATGCAAACTTTGTATGTATTCTTTACTAGTGAACTTTTGTCTCATGGCCATGTGCATGGATATTTTATGTTTGCTATACCTATAGATGCAGATTTTCTTAAGCAAACTTCCTTTCTACATAGCTGCAGAAAGAGTGCTGAATCTTTAAGCAATCTCTGAGGATGCAATTTCATTTTCTGCCTCCTTTTCCCCATCCCACCTCTCTCCCCAGCTATTAACAACAGAGTTATTGGTGGGGGGAAGCAAAAGAAAACCCTAAATATTTTAAATTTAATATTCTGTAATAAAAAATTCTTAGTTAAAAAGAAGGCATTTCTTCTGAGTTTTAAGTTTTGCTATTACTATTTTCTTACATTTTGAAATACAATCAAATATTCAGCCCCCAAATTTAACAACAGGTAGGCTTTTTATATTTTTTAAAGATTTTCTTTCCTTCAGGTGTAAGAGCTTTGTAGTGACTTAGAGATTGGAGATAAGAGCTTGGAAAAAAATGAACTTAGGAGCAAAAGCAATATTGTCAAGTTTCTTCAAATAGTGCTGTAGATCCTATTTTCAAAAGATCCAAAGACTTCATCTTCTTTCTGTGTATGACTCAAAATTTAATTCTGTACCAAAATCACTGATGTGTATGTTAACTATCTCAATATTTTGTTAAATGGTTTCATCAAATGGAGCAGGAAAGATATTTTAAATCATACTTTCTTCTAGAGAAAACGGCGGTTTTCTTAGAAACTTTGCTAACACAATTCATAAAACCCTAGTGAACTCTGTGCTAAATGCTGTCAATAATTTTGTGACATGATATAATAAAAGCCACACAGTTTGAGCCACAGAGTGATATCCTTTGCCTCATATATGACATGACAAAACTAACTAATTGCTGCTATTACACAAAGCCAAGAAATCCATATTTATTGCTCTTCTAAGACTTGGTTAATTTAAAAAAAAATATAAGTGAATATAAATGAGTTGTAGTGATAATTCCCTTCTGATACATTTATTTGCTTCTTTTAAAGGATTTTAAATTAAGTGTTGTTTCTTTTCATAAAAAATAATCTGTTATTCTCTTATAAAGATTGTCAGCCAAAGGATACTGGGTCACACCATGAGGAACTTCACTCAGCAGCAAGTGTGTATCTCAGTTCCTATGCAGCTAGTTTACTGAATTTCTCTGTAAGGGCAAGCATTTGAATAGTGGGAGATCATTTTAGTACTATACTGAGTGTCACAGGGCATTTTTCAAAAATTAAAATGGAGTATCTTCCTACAACAATCAGCACAGGTCAAAATCAAGGTCACATGGAGTCTTGCAGAAAAACTCACTTGATTTTTGTATTTTCAGTGAAAAATTCAGTATCAGGGAAATATTACCACTGCTGTCACTAATTCATACCTTTGGGTTACTTTCTTTGCCCATTTGACTATAAATTTAAAATATATGTAAATTAATCATGTGTATAAGAAAGATTGTTCAATAGCATATGAATGTCTGGTAGAGTACTTTGGAGATACTTTGGTTTAATGTTCCATTGACTTATATTTATATCAAATTATTTGGCAAAAAGTAGCAGAAAATACTCTGAATGCCATTAACTGAGCTTTTGCACATAGGTCTTGAGATATCTTTCAGACAACTTGCTTCATACCTCTCAATAAAATGCTAAAACTGGACAAATTTTCATTCAGTCAAAACAAAAGTATCTTAAACTATTCTTCCCATGACCCCTTCATGGAATCATAAAATCATAGCATAATGGAATATAATGGGTTGGAAGGACCCACAAGGATCATCTAAGTCCAACTCCTGGCCCTGCACAGGACAACCCTAAGAATTGCGCCAGATGCTTGAGTGCTGTCCAATTGTTTCCCGAGCTCTGTCAGGCTTGGTTCTGTGACCACTTCCCTGGGAAGCCTGTTCCGGTGCCCAACCACCCTCTGGGGGTAGAACCTTTTTGTAATACCCACCCTAAACCTTCCCTGACACAAGTTCAGGCCATTGCCCTGGATCTTGTCACTGTCCACCACGGATGTCAGTGCCTGTCCCTTCTCTTCCCCCCATGAGAAAGTTGCAGACTGCTATGTCTTCCCTCGAGTCTCCTCCAGGCTGAGCAAGCCAAGTGACCTCAGACACTCCTCACATGATTTCCCTTTCAGATGTTTCACCATCTTTGTTGCCCTCATTCCGATCCAGGGTAGCGCCATCTTATGTGCAGAATCCAGCATTTTCACTTGCTGAACTTCATTTTGTTGGTGCTTGCCCAGCCCTCTGATCTGTCAAGATCTCTCTTGCAGGGCCTTTCTACCTTTAAGGGAACCAAGAGCTACTCCCAATTTAGTATCATTGGCAAACTTAATATACTTACGAGATCTGTGTCCAGATTGTTTATGAACATGTTGAAGAGAACTGATTCTAAGATGGAGCCTTGCAGAACCCCTTCCTAAACATAAAGACAAAACCCAATAATTCTCTCTTTATGAAACCTCAGTTCAGAGCCTTTCCTGATCAAAAGAGGCAAACCAAGACAAACTGTTAGATGTGTTCCACCTGTGATGTAAATCATGTCCTAAGCACTGAGCTGATATAATCAAATTTAATTAGGGTCTTATGCAGTAAATAGGCTGCCAAATTGAATATATAGAAGTGTAGTGCTTGAGCAAGCAGGCTACCCTGCTTCTAAGCCATCAAAATGTGTTTTTCTTTCTGTAGTCCATTAATAGCGACAGTAGAAGGTGAACGGCCAAGAATAGTATGTAGCAAAATTCCTGATTAGAAAACATTAGCGGTCACTTTCCTTTTGAGTGTTTTAAGAATGCGTTTTCTTTACTGTGTGATTACATAGAAGACACCAAACAGAATAACATGAAATTTAATTTAACAGCAAAAATCCAGATTTTTTGTAGCACAACAGATTGTCTTTATCTCTATAGTCTAATTAAAAAGTTAAACATTAGCATTTTGTTGCTACCTCAACCACAAAATTATGCAGCTAGAAAAACAATAGTTAAGGGATATCCTAGTGGTTGATATTTCCAAGCATGACATGAAGCATATGCTCCCAGGATTTCAGTCTCCTTGAACCATCATACTGCTCTGCAGTATGAGCAAATACAGAAAGATGTCTATATATTCTGTAATGCCTGATGGTCCTTGCGTGCAGTAAACTTGGCAAAATACAGATTTTTCAAGAACTGTCTTGACAACTTAGAAAGTTCTGTTCAGTGTGGAGTAGGATTTATTGCTGTCAAGTCCTACATAGTAGCTTCAAGTTTCTTCTCTATTATCATTCCCCTCTAACAATCTTTTCATAATTTTTCCTTTTTATTTTTTCTCCCAATTTCTTGGTGTTCATATATGAACAGGCACATTGTGCTGAGAGAAATTTTACTTTTACAGAGTATATTTTTATTATTAATTTTCAATATGTTGCTGTGATGAGATTTCCTGGACACATCAATCACATAAAATCTTAACTAATTTTACATTTCAAGAACAGCATAATAAAGGGCAACTAATGTGAACTGGTTTTGAAAGTCAAGGGTGTAGAATGCCTCAGCATTGCTCAGCTCATCCAATGGCACAAATAAAATAATCAGAGAGAGATATAAAAAATTCTGAAACACAAAAGGAGTAACCTGTTCAATGGAAAAATTATTTTTATCTACTCTCAACTTGTGGTTAATTTAAATCTTAGAGCTTATGGGTTTATACTAATCTAAAATTATTTTATCTTCTACTATGTAATTAAACATTCTCTTACATTCTGGATAAAGTTTCTATATGTAACAGTACTCTTCTTCATGCCAGTATTTTCTGGCAATGAATTGCATTAGCAATTATGTGTCAAGTAAAATTGTAGTTTTTATTTCAGTTTTAAATATCTTGCCACTTTCATTGATTGTTTGGAATCCCAGTTTACATTGTCAGCAATATTTTTGTACAATATGACATACACACAACAGCATCTTCCTGGTGTATCATCTTAAAATACAGACTCTGACTCTTGTTTTCTTTTTTTCCTACACTCTAGTAGAACTCTTGGTGACTAGTATTGGTATCAGTGTTGTGGTCCTACTATCAAAAGGCATAGAAGTTTGCCTTCATTAAGAATCCAAAGTAGCTACAAGTCTGCCAAATATAGGCAAGGGAAATAATAATATCGATTTCATTTTTCACTTTCAAGTGAGGTGGCAGACAAGCTATAGAAATTATAAAGAAAAGTTTTCTTTGTTTTTTTCTCCTCCATTTAAATGTAGATTTGTCTTGTTTTTTCTTATAATTCTAACTGAAAAAAAGTAGTTTCATCTTCAATCAAATAACTGCTTTTTCCTGAGACATTCTGAAATTCAAAGGTCACGTACCTTGAGATTCTGTGTCCAAACAAAGTCTACCTTAAGAGGATGGCAAAACATAGTAATGAAAGAATTTAAGAGTATAATAGACTTTCTGCAGAAACTAGTAGCCAAGCTCCAATTCATTCTCTTATCTATATTTCTTCTCTGCCGTTTAAATAGCATGGAAACAATGGGATTAGGGTTGAGATTTATGGAGTAGAAATTTCATATAGGAGACAAATCCAAGTTTCTTTATGATTGCTATCTTGTTTTAGGATGCTACATATAATTCTGGGAACAGAGATAAAACTTGAATGCCAACATCTTTTTTTTCCTTTTTTAAAACAGACAAATACCATTCTAAATAAACATAGAATAAAAATTTGGGTTTTTTTTCTAGCAATATAATAGAACTCCTGTTGATGACTTCTAAGACATATTAATTTTTATAATCAGTGAGGATCCATTAAAGTAGTTTGACTTGTAAATTCAAGCTAGGTGGAATCTATTATTTACTGCTTGATTATTGTTATGGTAACTGCTTATTGCTGAAAAGTAAGTAAACTGTGGGCTCTGTCAAAAAAGTAATCACTTACTTAGGATAACATGATATATTTTGATTAGAATATACTGTTAAATGTGTGGTTTGAATGAAGGTAAATTTTTTTTTCATATTTTTTCTTAATCTGATGGAACAAAAAAGGATCAAAATAGTGAGAACAGATCATAACAATAACTGAATTCACAATTGAATCACAAAGTCATTGTTTTTCGCCCAAACATACAGATGGATTTCAGAATACCTAATACAATTATTAAAGCATTCTCCAGATAGTTTACAGAAAAAGAATCTATTATTAAAGATACATTTAAAAAATCTATTTTACAGCATCTATTCCTTTCTTCTTATTCATTTCACCTTAAGATCACACAATGCAAAACTAATATCCTCAATGCTTTAGTCCATTGGAAGACACAGTCTGTCAGGATTACAAAGCAGATGTCACCAAATAATAGCAATAGGAACAAAGGCGCATAGTTCTGAACATAAAAGGAGACTGTATGTAATCATGCATAAATAACTACTCATGAAATGCATTTCATAAAGAGGAATAGGTTTTAATTTGAACATAGTCTAGTCATACAAAAATCGAAATATTGTCAAGACTGTTATACTTCAGTCTACAGACTGAAACCTAAAATATCTATTGCTATTTCTTTTGTATGTAAAACATGCTTCATTGAAAGGCAGAAAGTAATGAGACAATTGTTTTCGCTTCACAGTGCATGTGATGTTCAACACTTGAGCATACTCTCTCTTCCCCTCTTCTATTTTTTTTTTGTTCCCCTGAACGCATCAACATAGATTTCTTCAATCTTCAATCTGACTGTTAGGATCACGGGTAATTTTCTGACAAAACATACTTTCCTATTTAAAAAAATTTCTCATATTTTAAACAAAAATCTTGATAGTAGTGACCTCCTAAGTATAAGAATGAATGTCCAAAATAAACAGTCGAGCAAAGAGGGAACTTGCTTAGGTTTGAAAGACAGCTTTAGAGTCTTATCCTTCTTGTCTGTTGTTTCCTGCCTCTTGCTTCTTTTCAAGCATTTGTGTGTCAAACTTTACACATTTATGTATACTAGCCTGGCTTTCCAGTAGTTTTTATTCCATGAGTACCTTTGATATCATTACTTCCCTATAGAGGTGTTCTGCTTTATGAAAAAAAAGAAATAATAAACCTTCACTGAATTAATGTTACAGACCTGGAGTGTCTGCTATGGATAATTACATTTGTGAATACTAAATTCAGAAAAATTAAAATTCTGACTCTGTCTCTCTCCACCCTTCTACAAATATGCAAATTGTTGTGGTACATTTTTCAGATATGAAAGCAAAAATGATTCCAACAAATTGTTATATAGAAGAAAGACTCATACATACTTATACCCATTGTAAAAAAGACCTTGTTTATTCTTTCAGTGAAAGCAAACAGTAAACCTTTAATTTTTCCTATTTACAGAGGCATGTCATAATTACTATGGAGTAGCTGAAACAGTGTAAATTGGCACCCTTGGTCAATGTTAGTTAATAATTTACCATGCCCTGAAACTAACACTGGGCAGGTGGCTACAAAAATGTCAACACAGTAATGCATTTTATAAATGTTGTCTAAATCAGTATACTTCAAAACTGGATACTATTATTACTGCAAGATTAGATGTTCCTAAAACTAAAACACCCTGACCCTTGAATGAGAAATCAAAGGAAATTGTAAAATTGATATGCTGCAAGATTTGGTGTTAACTAAAGTAATAATAAAAATGACAGCTGCTAATTTGGTGTTCTTAGTAATATATAGTTTCTCTACCATCTAACAAAACCATGAGGAATACTGAAGAATCTTGAGAGGGTTCAGACTGCATTTTGAACTGTAAAGAAACGAGAAAGTACTTATTTATTTAGAGACCACATGCTGTCTGAAAAGAACTGTACTGCCTCAGTTGTTTTTGAGTTAAAAGAAGGCATGTAGTTGGAAATATTGCTATAATAGAGAACAGACTGACTTTCAGTGGCATGGGACAGAAAGGCAACACTCTTATGAAGAACCCAGGACTATATAATGAGTTTATGAGTTTATCTTTTTAATGATTACTGTTACCTAAACAACTTCCAAGAGCTTTGCATCTAGGAAGACTATTCTTGGAACTGTCTCATCTTTCCAGGGTAATAAAAACAGAGACTGTATTTTTCTCAGTTTTATGCATATTTTATTTAGATTTTTATTTATAAATTAGTGATCCATCCTTGTCTACTGAAATAAATGAGTATTTCTTCATGAAAGTCATCCGAAAACTATCATCTGAGCTAAAAAGCACAGACATATTCATGAGGGGTTATCAAATTCTGTGGCTTAAAGCATTTTAATTATCTCCTTTTTAAAATACTGACAGGGTAAAAGTCTAGATTTGTGGTAAAGTCATACACCTTTATTTATTACTAATTATTTATTTATTAGAAACTGTACTCTTACTAATTCTAAAGACAACTTCCCATGGAATAGTTTTTGTCTTCTTATTTGCTGAATTGCAATTCTGATATATACTGTCAAGGATTATTCATCACAATACAAATTTCCAAATTACATTTGGGATGGAACATTCACATTTGATACTAGAAATAAGATTTTCACATATCTTTAAAAGAAAAAGTTTTGAAACATTGATTTATCAACTTACTTATGTCTTCATTTCAAGAATTAAAGCAATCTGTAAATCAAGGGCCATACAGTCCTCACCATGAGGTCAGAGTCCTTCCTTTTAAAAACCTTCAGGAACAGTTTTACTACTATCTATTGTCTAATGTTGATTCTTAGTCTATAAACTTCCAGTATAAACACATGGTACACGTATCTTCATGTACTCCAAAGCATCTTGTATTGTTAAACGCTGTTACTTTACTGTCAGTGGAGTCAAAAGCAAAACTAACTAGATGGCACCAGGATTGGAATTCACTTTCAAATTCAGTTGTGCAATCCCAAGTTACCTTTCAAATTTAACTGAGAAAAGGGCCCTCATCTCCTTCCTTTATAATTGTTACCAGAATAAATTGTACACACAACTGAGCAGTATGTATGGTGCAGAATTTTCTTTAGTTACCATACTTATTAACATAAATAAAAGAAGTGAGGGTTCCCATTCTTTTGATCAAACTTGTTGATGTGTGAGCCAAATTTTGTTCATGTTGACACATATTTAAAATCTCATAGGCACAGGGCTTGAAATGATCAATGGGAAGGCAGTGCCATGAACACAGAAGAGTCAATTAACTTATGTTAGTCAGTGTTTCAAGAAAAAAATACATTTGTTAATAAATGTAATACCTTGAATTATTTTATATTCAGAAGGAAAAGTAATTTCTATAACAGAGATAAGATTTACAAGGTTTTGCAGATGGAGTATTTAGAAAGACTGAAGATTGAGTTATAGATTTAGTTTAGATATATAGAACAGACTGAGATAGGTATTTCCTGTATAAGAAGAAGGGTTGGACTGTCAGGCTATAGACTTCAAATTTTGCAAGACCAAAGTAAGCAGATAAGATAGAGGTGGTGTGCACTAATTTCAGGGATCACTACCTTAGTGTAGGCCTGAAAGAGTAGGTGAGGTTTAGTTACTTGAACAATAGAAAGCCATTGCACTAACTGATTTTCTTCATAGGAACATTAAAAATTATTACACAAATATGATCAAACTTATGCAGATTCACATTTATTCTATAGGTTTCTTTCAGCTGTTGAGAGTGTTAAAGAAAAAAAGCAAAAAAACTAAAGCCAAAACAAAGCTTCCCGGGAAGACTTGGATTTCACTTGTATCCTACAGCATGGATTTTCTTTTTAAAATATTTTACATGATTTTCTAATTTTAAAGAATCAGCTTGAAGAACTGGAATTACTGCCTCGTAGTTGTGTTGTGCGTTTTTATCTTCTCGTTAAAGCTCCAAAAAGACAGCATTTGTGATTTGAGATTTATTAAGCAGTTGCTCGTGGAAAACAAATAGTTCCAGGACACGTGAATGGGTACTGTTTCCAGAAAGGTAGAACTCCACCAGTGACATAATTTCTCTGAAATGCACTGTTATTTCTTTCCAACTTATCAGATTGTATTTTAAATGCCTTACAAAATTTTCCACTAAGTACACCAGCAGTTTCATAGTTAAACTTTAAATGTCCACAGTGATGCCAGTTTTTTGTATTATCAGTATGGATGAAGGTGAGTTTATCAGCATCCAAGCCTTTCATCTGTCCGCACAAGGTAAGCATTGTCAAGGGAAATCGAGAGTGATATGCCACTCATGCATTATGGAATAGCTGACAGGCACCATTTAACAACTTCCAGATGAGATCAAGTTTGCCATTCGTTACAGACAGTGGAGGTACACTAAAACACCCAGATGATGCTATATTCTTTGTTGTGGGATGATTTTTCCCAAAAGTAAAACCCAAAATAGTTGTTAATGATTTTCAGAATTATTTTTCCTTACCTTACATCAGAAGTTCCTTTCCTGTGTTGCTGTATAACCTACTAGAGAAGAAATGCCCTTGTTCCTGTTCTAGATTTCAAGGTATTTAATTGCAGCCAGATTCTTTTATTGGCATATAAAAAGGTTGTAAATGCAACCTATCCAAACTTCAGTTTTAGTTTACAGTATTTTAATGTGCAGTGTTTGAAACAGTAAACAGCATAATTCACTCAGAGAATCTGAGACATAATAACGCGTTTAGCTGCATTCCCTCAAAGGTGCCAGTAATAAAGTGTCTCTCCTCTAGTAATCTCCTTGAAGGTTTTGGTAGGATTTATCACAACAAATGAGGACATTTACACTTTAAACAAGTGGCTTTCATTTATAATCAGTTTCCACATCTAGAGTGCAATTCAATATTAAGGTATCTTTTAAATATTCAGAGAAGTTTTTGATCATCACTTTAGCTGTCAATTCTGATTGAAATGGGACAAGATGTTCAACAACTATATGGCTCTGCCATAAAAAGGGATATAGAAAGACAGACATACTAGTGAAGAGGACAGCAGTTTCCTATGTTCAGGAATCATGATTTTTAAAAAAAATCCTTCTCAATAAGTATTATTTTGCAATTTTGCGATATTCTGACAACATATTTTATATGTATTCTTTGAATATATAAAAATTCTTTTGTAAGGTACAAAATTCTCTGGTTTGTGGGTGTTTTGGTTTTTTCTCCTTAGATTAGAGCTATATATTTGTAAATATCAGGCCTGCATGCAAACCTTAGATGGAAATGAAGTCTTTCATAAAACACAAACTATGCTCAGAGAAGGAGTGGTTATTCACTTTATTTTTCTCATATATTCCAAAACTTTATGTTGGAGTAATTTCAATGCTGATTCCTCAATTTGTTTGGACTCTTCCGTAAGTGGACTCTTAATGATTCATTGCATTGCTACTGAATTTTAATTGACTAGGGAGAGGTAAAGTGTATCTATTATTTGTGTTGATGTGTTATCAATTCTGTTGCATTTTGTTTTATTGTATCAGAGTACATTTTTTGGTAACTTCATGAAAAGATATACACTGTATCTGAAATGCCTTGCTTAGTGCTTTAAGTGTGTTGGTGTCTCAACCTACTGTTAGTTTCTTCAGTGTTTTCTTGTCATTTTAATGCATTAAAACTTCATGCCAATTCCAGACTTCTATTTAAATCTCACATTAAAAACCCTTTACCTGTAGAGGTGTTCTGCTAATTTTGCTGAGCATGACCCTTAGATGAGTTCTAACCAGAAATAAAGGATTTGTTTACAGCAATAGGACTTGACACTGGATTTCTCAATGCAGTGTAGTCTTAGCAGTGAAAAGATAAGTAGTACAAGGGAATGATCCTGGGAAGATAAGCTGTGTCAGGTTTGTTGATAAATTAGTAGTGTTTGGAATGCTTTTTTCCAGTGTAGGTCACTAATCCACCGATTTGTGAGTTTTGCTTGGCTGCTAGTGCAGTATTATTTTGAAAAAGTGGTTTTGGTGCATCTGTTCCACTTTAAATGAAAACGGACTGTTTAATAGCAGGGTTTTTGCTGTGCTGGTTTTCTGCAGTGTTAGCTGGCCTCAGCGTAAGCACGTTTGACCACATTTGATTAAGTAGCACAGACATATGCTGTGCATCTATGCAAGGAGTGAGTTAAAGCTATCTGTTCTCCTTGACTGGTCTCCCTGTGTCCATACTACTGGATCATATTTTTCATCAAGTATTTTAGGAAGCAGTCTGCATTCAGACTGCTTATAAATTATGGAAAGATATGCTGTCCCACCTAAAAAAGGCTTTTTGGGACAAGTCACTAGTCTGCTCAAACATGTGCATGCAACTGGTTTTGAATCAATACAATGTTGAAGAAAGGTAAGTAACATAAGTTTTATTTCATGGAATTTCTATTGATGGCTAGACAACTCAAAATTTACAATACCAAGATACATATCTAGATCTTTCACCCAACAGGGAAATGCAAAACACATTGGTGCATGGGTAGGCCCACCACAAAATTCTTGAAGAAATAATCTCATAATAGAAACTCCAGAACCACTGCGCTGAGGAAGAACTGCCTTCAGTAATCAAATAAAATACAATAGAATTAAATGTAGGTAGATTTAAAATACCATCCCTCTGCAAAACCGTAATGTCTGAATCTACATTTCTTTCCTTGACCTGAATTTCAGTCCTGATCTTCTGATCTTCAGTTCTCTAGTAGCTCTTTTTTTACAATACATAGCTTTTGAAAAAGTAGGAGGGTCTGGTTTCTTGGTTTTGTTTTTGATTTTGGTTTTTTTTTCCCCACATCTTTTTATCCAGTAGATCACTCATTTTGATACATTTTTTCTTGATGTTGATATTTTGATGCTATTTTTTTGACATAGCACACTGCGTTTGAAGCAAGGTTTCTGTGAAGCCCAACTGGGTTAGTATATACATAAGCGCTTCAAATAATTTATTACTGTCATGTAGAAATACATTTCTATTTAGAAAGTTTGTTCTAAAGGCAATTTTCAATATTTTCTTCTACTCTCAACTGTGCTTTTAAATTTCTACCCAGTAATTTTCTATTGAACTTCCTATTATATAATATTTTCAGTGTTCAAATATTACCGTTCATATGCATGTTTATTTTATTCAATGTGTAGTCTCACCTAGGAAAACATAAGTTTTCGTCATCACAGTCAAAGCTATGAAAACAAAATGTTATGAATCTCTCTTCATTTTTTGTGGAACAAAAATTTATTTCCTACCAGAAAATCCTTGTTCTTGTAATATCTAAGTCTTTAATCTTAGTGACAAAATTAGTGCAAATTTTAATTTACTAGACTGGAAAAGAAAAAACTTAAATCTTTAAAAGCAACAGATTGGGGGTTTTGTTTGGTTTTTAGTATACATAATATATTTTCTGAGTGTGGTTTATCTGAAGCCCTGTATAATTTTATTTTCTTCCTTGTAGGTCCCCATCCAAGTAAATAAACATAATAACACAAATAATAAAGCTGTCCTATAATAATGAATCTCTAAACTTCATTTGAGACGCACATAGTACAGAGGAAAATGATGTGCAATATATATAATCTCCTATGGAAACAACTTTACATGATGAGAGAAGACATGTATGATTGTTGCTAATATTGAGCTATTCTTTTCAAGTAGTTTTCTAAGAAAATAAACATGTTCCAACACAGACTTTTTTTTTTATTATAGACACAGAAGCTGAATTTTCAGGCAGACTGCAATAGGACAAAAAGTTTTCTTGTATTTGTGGCCAGGAAAGGGCAATTGCAGATCACAGCTACTCATACACTCCAAGTGAGATAATTGGCCCTAACTGTGCTGAATCACTGTGAATAAGCACTCTGGCAATGCTGCCAGCTGGGTAGAAAAAGCAGACCTGTGCAAACACTTGTGTAGAACCGAAAGTTGTGTAAAGTATGTAAGGTTGTTGTTATCTTTAAAGTGGGTTGTTTAATAGAGATCAGGGCATAGGAATAAATTCCCAGAATATATTGTCTTTTAGTTCCAATTTTTCATGTGGTTTTGCCATGGTGAATATTTTTTATGTCCCTCTGTGACGTTATAGGATAGTCTTTCTTTTCTATATGGTACAAAATTACTTTTATGTTCTTGTTTGTACTGTTAACTTAAAGGATGTTTTATTTGTTCACAGATCTCTGTTACCTGAATTTTTGCCATCTGTAGTTGAAATCCACAAGAACAGCTAGAAAAAAACCTGAAGTAGTGTTTCTGAATACTGTGGAACTTGTAGTGATGCCTAGTACCAAAGGAAGATTATACCTTTTATACATAAAAATGTTGAGAATATTAACCCATCTACAAGTTACTGTAATTTAACTCATGCCTTGCAATTTTTTTGGAATAATTGTTATGTTCCCTAGTTATGTTCCCTAGTTATGTTCCAGAAGAAATATTGCCTAGGTTGATCTGATATACTGACTGAGGAAAGTCAGTGACTGTCACATATATCCAAAGTACTGCATGTAAAAAACTAATAATTTTCTGTCTTATAAGAAATGTATATATTTTGATACATATTCTGTCAATTATTTTGATAATTTCAATAAGAATAGAATCTGCAGGCAGTGGTGAAACCTAGCAATGTATCTAATTGGAGGCCTGTCACTGGTAGTGTCCCCCATGGTTCAATACTGAGCCCAGTATTGTTTAAATTATTTATCAGAGACTTGGATAAAGGGGCAGATGCCTCCTCAGCACGCCACTGATCACACAAAGGCGGGAGGAGTGGCTGATACCCCAGAGAGCTGTGCAGACCTTCAGAAGGACTTTGACAGGCTGGAGAGATGGGCAGAGAAGAACTGTCTGAAGCTCAACAGAGGCAAGTGCAGGGTCCTGTACATGGGGAGGAATAACCCTAGGCAGAATTATAGGCTGGAGGCTGACCTGCTGCAAAATAGTCCTGTGGATAAGGACTGGAGGGTCCTGGTAGAAGATAAGCTGTCTGAGACAGCAGTACCCTGTGGCCAAGGCCAATGGTGTCCCAGGGTGCATTAGGAAGAGCACTGCCAGCAGATCAAGGAAGCTGATCCTGCTCTCTACTTAGCCTTGGCATGGCCATATTTGGAGTTCTGTGTCCAGTTCTGAGCTCCTTAGTACAAGAGGGATACAGAGTTCCAGGAGCAAGTCAAGTGGAGGGCAACAAAGATGATTAAGGAATTGGCTCATCTAGCTACAAGAAAAAGCTGTGCCCCTTCTGCACGAATCACCCACGCCAGCCTTGGAGGTGCCAGCCAGCGGCCAGACGCCAGCAGCTGCACCTTGGGGCTCTCCAGCTGGCACCTTCAGCTGAGAGCTGCCCGGATCCCCAGTCAGACGACAACAGATAGACCCAGGCTCAATAGGCTGTAGGAAGGCTGTTGGCATCAGCACTAAGGACTCTGTGGTCTGCTACCACCTTTCATCCCCTCCCGTTTCTCCGAGATGGGGCTACAGGACATGGTGCTGAAGAAATGTGGTGAAACATGGAATCAACATGGTGCTGAACGGTGGGGCCAGTCAAGGAGGCTGTCACAGGCAATAGAGCCAAGGGGGTGAGCCCCAATCCAGCTGAGCCAAAAGAAAACCGTGAAGAGGTAGAATGACAGCGTCATACAGGACTGACCCCCAGCACACTGGAGCAGTCTGAAGTGGTGCTGGAGGCACCAGTGCCAAACTGAGCCCAGCAGAGCAGTGGGGCAGAGCAGCAGCACAACGCATCTCAGATGACCTCACTTTTGGGAATGTGTCCATCATTGTTCATCTCTGCTTTTTGGGCAGGAAACATTAGCCATAGCAGTCCCTCCCCAACATCTTGTCCTTGTGCTGGCAGCCACCCAGAACTAAGTCAAGGTGTTGAACACCTTTTTTGGATAAAGCACTTTCTCTTTTTTTATAGTTTTGTTATTAATATTGCTGTTGTTACTGTGCATTTCTCCTTATATTGCTGCTTGTTTTCAGTAAACTATTATCTCAACCCATATTCTCTGCCTTGGTCTCTCTCCCACTGGAAGGAATGGGGGACAGGAAGTGGCTTATTTGGACTATAATTTCTGTCTGGTGTTAACCACCACATTACGATCTGTACATGTTTAGCTTTGTCCACAGAAAGGTTAGGTTGGAGACTAGGAAACTAGTAGGAAGGCAACTGGTGTTGTTCTGAACAAGTTTAAATGCTCTTCCCTTATGCAGATTTCAGAAGAGCAGAGATTTCATGTCTTGTGGCTTGACTAATAATTGAAAAAAAAAAGGAACCTTGTTTTCAAAGCTGATGTTCCACATGTTTCCATGGTAACCAGAGCATTCATTGACATCAAGGTTTCTGTTTTGTTATCTTTTAGAGTTCATTTTTATTGTTATATTTCCCATGTTTTGACTTAGAAGTGATAAGTTGTAACATTTACTTAATTATATGTGGGGTGTCTCAAGGGACCACCTTGTAAAGAACGTTTATTTAATTTCACAGGAGTAGTTTAGTCACATAACAAAGAACAGGGGGGCAAAAAATATATGATTTCTTAAAAAAACCCCACAGCTCTGGAATAATTGCAATATAGTTAGACCATTCATACTGGGATTCCTATGTTTGCAGAGTCTCAGGGTTGAAGCATTTGATCAAAAGGCCAAACACATTACCATGCTATTACAGGTAACTGGGTCGTGGGACAAAATAAAGCTCCCAATCTTCATATGTGCAAAGAATCTGCCCTTGTTACCTTCTGTTGTTAGTACAAACACAAAACTGTCACTGTCTATAAATGCAGTACTTTTTTTCTTTTTTATCTATTTCTTAGTGTGTTTTAAGATGTCTAACATTTGATCTTGAAAGCTTGGGTTACCAGAGAAATATTTTTTTATCCTCTTTTTTACCAACTACTGGAATTTGAGAATAATTCTGATTAATTTTTTTCTTTAATATTCCAGATTTTTTAGAAGATACATTAACATTGATTGCATAAGGGGAATTGCATGACAGAAGGCTGATATGACTTTTATCTCCATAGAGACAGGGGCTTCTTTTGTTCCAAAATTACTTCAGAGTTCCCATACAGCATAACTCCCATCTTTGATATTTCCCGGTCTTCCTTTGTCTGTATGATACCTTTTATGAGTGCTTTACTCAGGTGTGTTCCCCCCCATTCTGCCGGGATGCAAGATGTTAATAGGTATTTTGATATCCTATGACATTGGGCATCACAGTTAGATATTGCAATGCTGAATTGTAATTAATTTCTGAGTCTAGATTAGATTTTTATTATATAATCACTAATGTCTTCTTGAGTGATAGAAAAAACATCAGTATTTTAAAATAAAAAGAGGGTAATGCAGAAAATATTTATTAGAAAAATATAAATCCCCTTGATATACAGTGGATCCAGTGATAACTAAGTTTCATTGTATTTTTGGGGGTTTTCGGTATTATTTTTTTCCTTTTCCATGATGTCTTCAAATATAACTCTTTTCCAAAAAGGCCAGATATGGGTGTTTCCTACATGTGATGTGTGCAGCCAATCAAGTCAGTCATATTCCTCATCTACACACAATTCCTGCTATGATAGCTGCTGCTCTTATTTTTGCTGAATAAACCAGTGTTCATCTCTTTTCACTCATGCTTCCTTTTTGAAAAACATTATTTTTAAATGGCTGTGTCAGTGTTTACACTAAAAAAACCTGAAACCTGAGCATACATGAACTCACAGTGACCATGTTAGGGTACAAACAATTATTATTATCATCATTATTGTTGTCATTATTAGCATTATTATTACTACTACTATTGCTATTTTTTTCTATTCAGGGCAAATATTGCTATCAGATCATGTATGTGATGACATTGGCATTGCTGAAGACTCCTTCATAGAGAGTCCTTCAGCAGAAACATGCAATTTTCTTGAAAGTTGACAGCTTTTTCTATTTGTCTTATAAGCTCTTACTTTAGGAAACTTGCTACAAACACAGAATGCTCTCTCTCTACAAATGCCTGTGTATTCAGTGATGTATACAACAACATATGTATATTCATGTGGTACTTGTAGACCTTTTTGTTGTTTAATATATGAAACCAATCTTGCCTCTGTAGTTGAGACATGACATCCATCTGACAGTCAATGACATAGGCAAATTGTTAAAAAAATTGGTTGAAAATAAGAAAACTTAAAATTTCTACAAATATGATATTGTGTAGAAACAGGGACTTCGTGGTTGCAGGGGTGTTTTTTTTCCAGTTTCTCTGTCTAAACTCTTGTGGAGAATTTATCATTAAAATAAAAAAAGGTCAGACAGATCGTGATACTTTTCTGTATCAGTTGCTGGCTTCTTTTAGAACTAATCATAAGTTTAACTTGTTTCAGGCTGCACAATGTTTCATAGTTTGAAAGTCATATGGCCTTTATGAATTTTAAGTAGTACGTGGCTTCAAACCTTTCCTTTGAGGGAAATTGATAATAATAAAATTGAGGACTTTCTTGATGCTGTTTAATCATACATTATCTGTTCGTTTCTGAAGTTTAAACTAAATAAGTCTTGTTTAAGCTTTTTTACTTGCTTTGTTCCTTCAAAATCAGGTGTTTCTAAAATTATTTTCTCTTATTTTGCTATTTCAGACTTTTAAAATCGTTTTTACTTTTTAATATTAACTGCAGAGTAAGGAGGATTGCTAAATTCCAATAGCAAAATAAGTCATAGAAGGGAGGACTTTTTTATATCAAATTATCACCTCTTAAATATACTGCTTAAAGAAAAAAATATATGACTGCAAGGAATGAGGAGAAAGAGTAGAAGAAGGGGAAATACAGGAGGTGAACAGCATAATGACATGGTAAATGATGAAAAGAAAGGGATAGCTAAACTGAACACACGAATGAATACAAATCCTGGGGTAAGGTTAGAAATAAAAACAGCAACAACAACCAAAACTAAACAAACAACAATAAAAGAAACCCAAACCAAACAAAGAAAAAAAGACAAAACCAAAAATAACCAAACAAAAAAATCCTCTGATACCTTGAAGTGTTGATCATTCTTTTTCACGTCAAAATTTGCCTTCTATTCAGTATGCAAGTTTTGAAATTATTATTACAGTATATATAAACTATCAAATGAAAATCTAAGGAGCTTTCATTGTAGGGAGCATTCCCTGTGGGATAGAAAGGATGCTTAATCGTTCTTGTACAAGTTATCACATTAAGGAGCAGTGAATGGTGAAAACAAATGGTGAAATGCCTTTGAATGGCTTTAAGTATTTTAAAATAAAAATAAGGTAATTAAGAATAGTTTCACTCCTCATAAACTTTCATTAGGAACTAGTTTCCTTAATGGTTATTACATTGAAATGTAAAGAAATCATAGTAATCCCTGCTGTCTGTGGTAAAGAAGATTAGAATGGTCTAAGTTTTGCTTTCTTAAGAAGTGAGCAATGTAACATCGGAGAATTGAAGGAGGAATTGATGTTCAAAGGTTCTTACCTAAAGGCACAGAGGACCATTCTGTATTCATAAACTACTGAACCAAGCAGAACATGAACAGGTCTAAGAATGCTAGGTTCAAGTGATATTCAGCTTCAGGAGGGTCAAGACAAATAGCTCGTTTAATTTCAGGCAATTGAACACAGCTCTTAAATTTATATTAAAAAAACCAAACCTAACCAAAAAACTACCAGCAGCCAAACTCAGAAAATTGAATTGGTGAAACACAGATGAAGATAAATGAAAAAATGCAGATCTAAAACACCAAACCAAAACTAAGCTATTTACTCTATGTATACAGTATAATTATGAAAAAATATGAAATGTAGAACATTGTAAAGTACAGATATTAACAGAACGTTTGTTAAGTGGAACTCTACATATGATAGGTAGAAAGAAATATTGAGTCCTAAATATAGATCTCAACTGAATATTCAGGTGTTCTGTTTTAACCTAATAAATGTGAATAATAAATGAAACAAATTAAACAATGCTACTGGGCTCTTAAATTAAAAAGAAAAAAAGTTGTGTTAAAAGGCCAAAGTGACTTCAATTAGAAAAGATGCAAAGATAGTTTTACTTATTGTTGCTAAAAATGCTGTTTCTCACTGTGAAACAGGGGGTCAGCTAATAAGAGAATGGGTTATGTTACACTGCATGTAGTCTGCTTTTGTGACTTCATTCCAAGAGATCGTACATAATCGAGTAAGTTTTTGTAGGGATTCTTTGTCAACTGAGTACTGTTGTTGTTCAGCAAAGATGGGGCAGAATTAAAAGTTCAGTTGCTTTTATAGTCTATTGAGGAAGTTTCCCTTCATCTAATGTTTTCTCTGGACTGCCTATTCATGTCTGGAATAAAGTGAGCTCAGAAATTTTTCATGTGGAGAAGTTATTTTGCAGTGTGCCTTTTTCTGATTAAAGCATTGGTGAACTCATTCTTTCCTTTCTTTTCTGTTTCTTTCATTCTTTTTCCTTCTTTCTTTGCGAATTTTTATTACTCTCCATTTTGTAAAGCCTGTTTCTTGTCAGAAATCTGTAGTAGGTAGCACCTAAGCATTGGGCACTGAAAATGCTCTAAATTTGTCTTTGTTCTAATTAGATAATGCTTTTTAACAAAGAAAATGAAGTTTGGGTTTTTCTCATTACTCTTCCTCCTTTTGTTAAATTTCAGGAAGACAAAATATTGCATCAGTAAGTCTGCCAACATATTGTTTAAGAAGTCCTTTGACTGCTTGTCATGTACAGTGTTGTACAGTGTTGACACCAATTGACATCTCTAACAAGCTGTGATTTTTGCTGACTTACATGTTGTTACAAAGCTGAAACAGACTGCATTTTATAATGCATGTACAACAACAACATTCATCATTTACTCCACCTTTCTATCTTTGGTTAAGCGCAGGTAGGTTTTAATGGAACTCAACTGGTTTATTTTTCATCTCCCTCCAATAAGAATATCTTAACCCATAATATGTGTCTGTGCCTGTGTTTTCCTAATTAAGGCATGACTTCAGCACACAATATTTGGGATTTATGTAAATATGTATATTCATGTATAATTATTGTATCAAATAATTATATATACAATATATTTATTTTATCCAGTCAAAACAATCTCTAGTGTCAACTGATTTCAGTTGATTATGTCTTCATCGGGTTTGGAACTATGAAATTTCTTCTTGCTGTCAAAAGTACTCAGATTTATCATTGACTAATTACTACACGATCCTAAAGAAAAATCAAGGGTAGACTTGCTTGCTTGTTTTTAAGAGAAGTATTCAATTTTGGTTCATATAGACATGTTTTGTTTGGCAGCAAATGAATTCTAGTCTGTGTAGCAATAATGTGGTAACTGCACAGCTGAGAGCAAAACAGATTGCTCTATCTCTAACCCGTTTGAATATGCAGCATTCTGGAGGTTCATTGTTGTCAAAAACCACTGAATTCAATGATGCAAGTCCCTTTTTCAAGTCAATTTTGCACTGTATAAATAATAGGCGATGGAACAACTGCCCAATCTTCTCCCTGAACAACATACCAATCCTGCAATGCACAAGAGTATAATTGGGATTATTTTTGCATATCAAGTACTGTCACAAAATTTAATACTACACAGAACCCTAATCATAAAATTTAATATTACACAGAAACTTTCAGTACAGGAACATTATCAGAATATTGTTGAAACTTGCTCACTGTCCCTCTTTTTGAAAAATGCTTGAGAATAGTTGACCTGAGATGGATATCGAATGGATAAATCTTGATAATTCTGAATCATTAACATATGGAAAATAGATACACAACTAAAATGAGTTTTATAATGAAAAATATGAAGTAAGCTCTTTAACTGAAAAGCCTGTTGCCCTAAGACTGCGATGCATGCAACTGATCTTGTCATGAAGAGGACAGTTATCCAAATAATTGATATTTATCCTTTTCTTTCCCAGCCTAGTACAATTCTATTTATAGTTGTATTCAGTGATACTATTTTTATCTTAAAAGGATTAACTTCTCTTTTCTTCCATTTCGTCTATCCAGGCTACCAGCTGTGCAGAGCATATCGTTCATGCCACCTGCAAATGTTATCACTGAAACTCATGGCATCATCCGTTGATTTTATAACCCTTCACTGAAGTTTAATTGCTTTATTTGACTGCATAAAGCCTTAGTTGAAATTCAAAGCTTCAAGAGTCTTGCATTTTTCAAAGAATGCTCATTTCCTAGGTATCAGTCAAGAAACATTGTAATGTTTTTCATCAGAGAGATGAATCTAACTGCCTGGATCACACAAATTGTATAATCAAAGCAGGTATATTTGGTTTCAAAGTACATTTCTTATGGCAAGCACTGAAAAATAAATGGATAAAAAAATCCACCTGTGGTGTCTGAACATCATCCAGAAAAAAAATCCATAGGAAAAAAATCAATATTACATCAAACTAATCTATTATCTCTTCTTTTCATGACCTTTTGGTAAACAACTGGGTATATGGTTTTGTCCTAGGTTACAATATAGATGTATTTAGTATTCCATTACCACCAGCTCTGGGCCATTAGCTGTTATCACCTGTTAATGACTCACCCCTGATAACAGACAATGGGCCATCAAGAACCCACCACATGACTCATGGAATTATCTCATCCTATTGTGAGATGCTCTACCCAGGAGGGAGGAGCCTAGCATTCCCACCTGGATATAATCTGGCCTTGGAAGTGCCCAAGCCAGCCCTGTCTACTGAGTTCCCAGAGGACAAGACCTGTCACTGGACCTTCAGGTGGTGACCAGACCTTCCATAGTATCACTGCTTCAACTGAACTACTTCATTTGGTTGGTTCACTAACAGGGTGTCAAGTTGTATCTGACTTTGTCAGTTCTTTTCCTTGTATTATTGCACTTATTTTTAATTTTCCCATTAAATTTTAATCCTGACTCGCAATGTCCCACTGCTTTGTTTTCAAACTAATGCAGGTTTGTAAGGGATGGACTTTGAGGCAAAAAGGGAAACTTAGAGAAGGTGTCTCTTTCTTCAAATTCTCTAGTTTTTGTAAATTAGACTTGCTTAACTAGTGAATGATGCTGCACAAAATCTTTGTGTTTAGGTTATTAATATGAAGTTACAAAACAGTGATCATCTTTTAATTTAAACCTTCAAATTCCAATGTGATGACACGTGGGTGGCTGTGCCCATCATATAGATTTTGAATCCAGAAATATTTATGGTGTCCTTGTCTTCTTTTACGTCTTGGTATTATTCAGGCACATTTTAAAAAGGATAGCAATTGACCTTCTTCCCCCATCCCTGGTTTTTCCTTCCAAGGAGAAGGGGCAAGAGACTTACATTTCTTTCAATTCTTTGTTTTTTCACCTAATCCCTATAGTACTTAGTACTTCTATTAAATTACACCTGCTGAAATGCTCAGTTGAAGAAGTTATTTTCCTTCTGTGCTCTGAAGCATGGGGGATGACTGGCCCCTCTAATCTCCCAAAATCAGTACTGAGTCTGTGGGCATGCTGCCAAAGAAACTGCATCTTTCCACTTTTCTGAGTTTTACCTTTGAAGCATGTAAAATCATGATTCCTTGACAATGTGGGTGATGGGACAAATTTCCACCCTGCAGAAGCTTGAACAGGCAGTGGGGTCATGCAAGCCAGGTCCATAAAGCCATAGAAAATTAACGTTAGTATTGTCCTTGTGTGAACATAGGGAACAAATGCTAGTTTTCTGTAAAAGGAAAAGTCCTTACAGATTTCTAGCTACACTGAATGAAGTAATCAAAACATGATGCCATATTCATAGTAGATTTCCAGCTGTCCCTTTTTGGCAATCTCCTAGCCTGTAAGATGTGAAAGTACTTAGGCAGAAGCTGTGAGCTGAGGAAGACACGTATTTCTTGGTTTAGTTAACATGAGATAACCTCTCTTAATAGCAAGAGCAAAACCAGAAATTTTTGGTTTTAAAATGTTTGTTTTATATAGAAAGTCTTATTACCAGGCTTATCTTAAGCAAAAGTCAAGGCAGAAACAGTCTCCCCTCTATTCCCCTTCCAAAACAAATCTCAGGCTATGACACAGCCTCATAAGGGTGGAAGACACAGCTATGTTAAAAATGGGTAATTCTTGCCTTATATTATCTGTTCTGTGCTAAGCTGACAGTTTTAATAAAGCATTAGAGCTCCTGAGAGACCAAGTGTTCAGTCTTGAGATAACTTCACAAAATTATGTTTTGAAATACATATGGTTACATACAAACAACAAGAAAAATATTAAATGCATCTGAGGATCAGTTTTATAAGAATATCCATTTTCAGGCTGAAAATATTGCCTTTTAAATTCAATTTCTTTTGGTCTGTCTCTGTTGCCTTTGGATTCTTGTTTTGCAGTCTCTCGAGAAATACTAGGGTATTGACAGTTTTCTTAAGAAATCATCCTGTTTACAATTCTTGTTGAAACTGTTATGTCTGTATAATACATCAGCTTCAATAAAATTTCAATTTCCATTCCATCCTAAGTAGCTTAACAGCTTTAGTGACTATGGGGCAGCAGAAAAACCTGTTTCTTCAAAACTCCTTGACTCAAAGAACCTTTGTACTACTCTTTAATATAAAAAATGTGGCAGCAAAAAAAGAACCTTGCCGAGGTTTCATAGAAAATATTTCATCCTCTAAAATTTGTAAAGCAAGAGAAATTTTGGAGCAGCTGAAGTTTTGTTTATTTGTTAGTTAGGAGTTTTTTCATAGTATTATAGAATGCTTGAATGCTCAGGACTCTGCAAGTAAAGGTTTTGCAGTCATGTAGAGGCCCTTTCACCTACAGCTATTCAAAAATATTTATAGTAGAGGAAATAGAAAAAATAATCTATAAATGGCATTTTGGCTTTCATTGAAAACAGAATTACAGGGAAAAAAATAACCCATACATTTAAAAAAAAATCCAAAAAACCACAAAAGACTACTAAGAAAGAAAATGTATTTTCTGTGTAATTTTGATTGTTTTCTTTTATTTCTCCTTTCCATAGAAGATTATTTAATTTTGATCAGGTTCAATTTGTCTTCACAAGCTTATTTTGATGATAGTGTCTAGAGGTTTTGAAATTCTCAAGTGTTTTCATATTTATATATTAATAAATTGTATTTAAAGCTTTCAGCATTTATCATGATTACACCTCACAGTACAATCAGGTACACTAAGATCAAAATCTTCCTCAATCTGCTCCTGTTTGCACATATAAAGTTAATAGAGTTGTTATGGTTTAACCTCAGCTGACAGCTAAACCCCACATAGCTGTTTGCTCACTACATGCCAGTGGGCTGGGGGAGAGAATAGGAGGGATAAAAGTGAGAAAACTGATGTGTTTAGATAAAGACAGTTAAAAAGAGAAAGCAAAATCTGCTCATAAGCAAAGCCAAACAAGGAAACAATTCCCTGTTTCCCATGGGCAGGCAGGTGTTCTGCCATCCCCAGGAAAGCAGGGCTCCATCACACATAACGGTGGTTTGGGAAGATGTGGTGAGTGCAGACCTTTCCCGTGAGAAATTTTTCTCTCTTCTTCCTGTGTTTTATAAACAAAGATAAAGTTTGGATGTTGTTGGAACGGTGTCTTGAGATATGGATGATTCAAGCCTGGCCAATCGGCCTTAGGGGGGAGGTTTTGAATTGGCCCAATCCGAGTGACCTTTGAAAATCTATATAAGTAGGAATTAATTAATAAAAGACACATTTGCCACACTGAAGACCTGGACTTCTACTCTCTGTTAGCAGTTCAACAGTGACAGGAAGACAAGTGACATCACATAAAACACCCTCCACTCTCTTCTTCTTCCTCCCACTTGGATTCTGAGCATGATGCTATATGGTATGGGATATCCCTTGGGTCACTTGGGGTCAGCTGTCCTGGCTGTGTCATGTCCCAACTTCTTGTACACCCCAGCCATCTCACAGGTGGAGTGGGGTGAAGAGTAGAAAAGGTCTTGACACTGCTTAAGGGCTGCTCAGCAATAACTGAAACATCCCTGTGTTATCAGCACTGAACAAATCCATAAAATAATCCCATGTTAGCTACTGTGAAGAAAAATACCTCTATCCTAGCCAAAACCAAAATGGAGTATAAGGTCAGAGTAATAAAAAATTGATTCTTTAGGATTTTCTCAGTCAAAGGCCTTGTGTGAAGACACACAGTTACAAATATGAACACATATGGATTATTGTTTATATTATATTCAAATGTTCTTAATAGAAATTAAAATGAGAGCAAAACCAAAATAAATTCTTGTTTTATTAATTACAAATATGTCATTTGTTTACTTTTTTAAAATTCCTTACAGGGAAAGTTAAAAAACACTTCAAAATTATTGCCAAATAAGACAAGAATAACAAGAGCCCTTCCAAAGTTAATTGGACTCACTCTGCTTCCATTTTCAAGTCTTAATAATCTCTTTCCTACTACTCTCTAAGAAAAATTCACCAGCTGAGCATCAAAACAAAGAAGATATATGAATATTTCCCATCAGGTCTTATCTGTCTTCAAATACAGTAAATCACTGATGCTCTGGGAGACATGAAGAAAGAAAGTCTCTCCAATTGTTCACCATGGAAAACAGACTGGCTCACTCCTAGTAGCTGGCTGGAACATTAGATTTAATTATAATAATTATCATTATTTTAATGTAAAGCTGCAAGTATTATGAGCACCCTGAAGCAAGTGCCATACTTCTCCAACACAAACAGCGGTGGAAGCATCATGTCAATCCAGAAGTCACCACAGCCAAACCATCTCCATAAACATGCTGCAGAATTTTTCTCAGAAACTGAACAAAAACGTATTCAAAAAATCTCCAAACAATGATCAATTCATTACCTGGTTCTTGACACTATTTCAAAACCAGAGAGAAAATTTTCTCAAGGGATTTCCAATTCTACTTCCCAGTGCATGACAAGTAACACCAGGAAGATAACGCCTCTCATCATTTAAACGAGTTTCCAATATTAATAGATTGCAAACATGGAAAACTGTTGCTGTGCTTGTATTTTTAGCTATGTTTTCGTGCCCAAACTTACAAGCTGCTTTTTTGTATTGTTATTAGAACTCTTGGAAATGGAGAGATTGCCTCAGTAAACTCTACAACTTTTTATAAACACTTTGGGCTGTTTTTCTCACTTCAGAACCCTTAAGATCCTTGTGGCAACAGCAGCAATTTCTTACAAGAGAAAATAATGTTAGAGACGTATTTAATGTATTTTTATCTCTATTTAGTGCAATATAGCAGCTGGAAACAAGGAGGTAAGCTGTCATCCTGAAACCAGACAGCTCTCCCTGGGACAACATCAAGTGATCCATGGTTCACTGGCAGTCCACAGACTCTAGTTTGCCTTAGGAAATGAATGACTGGTCTCATTATCCTGGTAAATGCCTCAGGGCAACAAAGAGTCAAAGAATCATTCTCTTCAAGCAATGCATTTTGGGGAAACTATCTCTAACTGGAGTACCTTAGAGTCCTGAGAAAATCCTTTCCTCAAGAGACTACCTCATTACCTTTGTGAATGTACTGTCACTGAATTCCAGAGAGGAGCCCGAGCTGGAGAATTGATGAGGAGTAGAGAGGAGTCAGGGCCCTGACCCTTTGAAATTCATACCTTTATTAGGAGTAAAATGGCCTGCATGTAGTGAATGTTGAGCTTATTATAAAATTATACTTGCAAAACTATAGAAAAAAACACATGTGAAATGAGTTAGATTTGAAAGGATACAAAATTGTCAGAAGAAAAAAAAAAAATCTGTTCCCTTGTGTAGGAGGTTTGTCATTTTTCTTCCTGGGAGAAAAGTGTGTGGAATAGCAGCACTGCTACAACATTAGTTTTACTGAAAATATGCTATCTATATCTATAAATGAAATCTTTTACATCGAAAGTCTGAGTTTTGCAAGTTATACAGGAAAAAATGCAAAATCTTAAGAAATTTATTTTAGAACTTTCATCAAAAGTTCTCCCATCATGTAGGGTGGAGGTTTTGACTTAAATATAAATAGCTGTCCACATTCGGAATTAAAGTCATCAGGATTCTTTTTAGCTACATTTTTGAGACCTTGATTGCTGGATGCCCCCTCATCAATTTCCCACTAAGCAAAACTAAAACCCTTATGGGAATTGCAAGCTCATACTCACTCCTGTATTAAAATAAATAAACAAACATATTCCCACACAGAAGTAGAATTTTTTATGCAACCCACTGATCTATTTCTTTATCTATTTTCTGAAAGAGAGTCTCATGATTACTTTTCAAATTTTCAAGTCTCAGACATGGAATTAACCTTATTGATTTAAAGGACTAAGTTTACGACAATGGACATGTAAGTAACCTGTTTGCTTTCTGTAAATATGCTCAGAGATCCTTTGCTGCAAGTTTCTCACACAGTTTCTGTGGCATATATTTGGAAATTGTGTGATGCTTATTCATATGGTAGATACGGTAATCTACAGTCAAGAGTCAATTTGGTTTGGTTTTGTTTCTTTGTTTGCATTGAGTTGGAGGTCTTATGTTATTGTTTCAGATGTCGGGTTTTTTCCCATTCTTTTTCTTGTATTTGTTCTTAGCTAAGTGTTCTGGCATTTAGAAAGGAAAGTACAGCTATTTGTAATACTGCTGCTCACTTCCCACATACCACAAGCCCTGCTAAGCTGCCTTGGGTAGATTGGCAACTAAGATTTCAGGCAAAATCTTTTTGATTATAATCCCTGCTTCCTAGAACCTATCTCTCAAGGGCATTTTCAGCCCCTACTGGAGAGCACTTGCTAATATAGTTGCCAAAGCAAATTGTAAACCACTTCAGCGTAAGAGTTTGATTCACAAACCTAAATAATTTCTGAAATCCTAGACCTGTTCCCAAACTACTAAATTAGGGAACAATCAAAGAGTTTCTTCTTTCCACTCTGTTGCTACAATCAGATGGTTATAAATGAGGATTGACAGACTGATGTGTCCAAACTCTGGATAGCTAAATTCTGTTTTAGTAATTACTGAACTGAGGTGTCAATAAGTAATCAAACACTAAAAGCACACCAGACCCTAAAGATAATTCATTGTTGATTTAAAACTTAGATATTAAATTGTCTGAAGCATCAGAGCTTGATAAGTGATTTTTTCCTGATTTTTTGTCTGTGTGTGAAATAATTAAATTCTTCTAAATTTAGGACCCTAATCTGAGGATTCTAGAATTAGAATCTAAAATCCCCATTTCACAGTAGCACCTACTGGGATAGTCCTCTGAGGCCACAGTGCAATTTCAGCTGTCTTTTGTCTGATTCAGATGTCCCTCCCACTCAGGACACTGCCTCTGTCATTTCCCTATATGGAAGCTTATCTATTATTATGGCTACAGGAACACCTGGGTATCTAAGCCAACATTATGTGCTTCATTTTGGGAGAGGGATCTTTCACTTCTAGGCACTATTTTTCTAAGCACCGTAATGTTTAATCTCTTTGTTTACATTTCAAGGAATTCAGAGCTAAAGTCACTATATATAGAGAGAAATATATGCACAGTAACATCTCTAAAGTCTGAAACCATACAGGAAAAAAATCACCCTCATTTGGACTGCAAAATTATCTCTCAGTAGGAGAAAGGAGAATTAAAATATTCTGGTTTTTAATTATACCACTCTACTATCTGAGAGATCATGCTCAGTTTGAAATCTACAACAATTCCAATTCCATAACATCTATCACTGTAGGGACAAGAAATAACTTGAGAAATTTCAGAACTCATTCTCTACCTCTTCATTTTAGGAAAGCTTTTTATTACTTCATCTCTTTAGGAATTTGTGAGGACCATGGGTATATTCATACATCTTTGTGAGAAAATAATGACTTTCATAATTCTCTAAAAGTTAAGGACAAGTACCCAAGCCTTTCATTTGTAATATTGAGTCCATCCTGGTCTTAAAATATCTTATGGGGTTTCTATTCTTTTAGTTTATTAATAAAATTTGAGTTAAATATTTTTAAATTCTGTACTACTGTGTGCGAAGAGAAGGGGATTAAAAGGAGCAAAAAAGAGCAGGAAGAGCTCTCTTTCTGAGAGTAAGACTTAAGAAGAAACTGTTAATTGGTTCTTATGTTCATAATTTCTTTATGCTAATCAAGATAAGTTCAGAGTCTGCCCCAGGCGATCTTGTTCAAAGAGCAAAGACCCAAATGGACATTGTATTTTCCAGTTACAGGACCGCAAATATATTGATTGCTAAAGGTTATCTGAAGTTTAAGAATAATATAAAGCATTTGAATTATTTGGAAAACTTGGATTGTTGTCTCTGATTTTGAACATTAAGAGCTATTAAAAATCTGAAAAGATTAGGGTGCATTTTACTTTGTTTTAAACTAATTGAGCAGGGTTTCCTCATAAAGAAAAAAAAATTCACAAGGGTACCCATTTAAAATGTATGATAGCTTTTCTGCCTGCATTAATTGCTGCAGTCAAAGAATTTGCACAAAAAGTCAACATCAGATTTGCAAATTTTAAATAACTGTATTTTAGAAATGAGTTCATATATACATCTTCTGTGATAACTAGGGCTTACTGAAAACTGTTGTGGTCTTTTTAATCGGAAAATTCTGATGAATAGAAAATAATTTTGAAGTATTTCCTAGGGCCAGGAAAGAAATCTGATCAAAACCAGAATGATTTTGTGGCTGCTGTGTATCTAGATTCCTATTTAGTATAAAGAAAAGGAAAAAGTAGAATATGGGCTGGGTTAGAGTTTCACAAATGCCATATAAGTTCAAATATTTCTCTCATCTAGGTCCATTTTCCAAAGCTCTTCTATTAGCTCTGTTCAATTTAAATAGGTAGTAAAAGAATCAATATATTACATAATAGACTAAATTCCTCTTCCACAAATCTATAAACACCTTATATGTTGATCTATTCTAAGAATGTTTTCTTGGAAGAAATTTTCAAAGATTTCTGAAATCTTGGTTTCCTCACAGTGGACAGGAGAAAAGTGTTTAAAATCTGTTCACAGAAAGAGAACATATCTCCTGCTCAGATCTGCCAAAAACTAATTCATTTGTAGCCTATAATTTCTTAAAATGAACTGGAGATCTGTTTGGGGTGAGAATATGATCACAGTTCCTTGAATTGCATAAATTTACAAGTGTGAAATACCTAGCCAATAATTCTGTAGCTCACAAATTATTCTCCTCTGTTCAAAAAATGACAAGAAGCCAATAATTAATTCAGAATTTCTTTGCCTCCCAACTCACTAATGATTTGCAGAGTGAACATTTTTAATTTAAGTGGTAAATTTCAATGTCAAAACAATTCCAGTGTCACCCAGACAGGTATTATCTTATTTGTGAGTACAATAAGACAGAAATAAAAAGAGCTATTGTTCAGAAATTTTGTGACTCATTCTTATATTCACTATCTTTGGATTAATTGCTTCCTTGAAATATAACAAGTACCATTCATGAAAATGTAAACAAAATATTGAAGAATTTTCTTATTATTGCAGTTTATAATGCTTTTACTCTCACAGTACAAAATGAATGTAGGGTAAAATATAATGGTTTAAAATTCCAGTTGTCTTAATCCATATAGGATTTTAATGAAATTTAGGGAAAATAAACATTTTACAGAAATGTTCACAAACTACTGATAAAAAACTATAAATTACATCTTTCCAAGTTTAGAATAGAAAAGAGTAGAATAGAATAGAATAGAATAGAATAGAATAGAATAGAATAGAATAGAATAGAATAGAATAGTTCAGTTACAAGGGACCTAAAAAAATTACCTAGTTCAACTGCTTGACCGCATCAGGTGTGACCAAAAGTTAAAGCATATTATTAAGGGTGTTGCTGTAATGCCCCTTAAACATTATCAATCTTGGATCATCAACCATTCCTCTCTAGGAAGCCTAGAGCATTTGACCAGTGTTTGACCAACCTCTTGGGAAAAAAAAGCTTCCTGATGTCCATTCTGAACCTCCCTTGATGCAGCTTGAAAACATTCCCACACATTTTGTTATTGGATACCAGCGAGAAGAGTTCAGCACCTCCCTCTCCATTTTGCTCTCCTCAGGAAGCTGTAGAAAGCAATGATCTAAATTTGGTGCTCAATAAGGCCCACGAGTATGTGGGCATAATAGGTTCCAAGAGATTGCAAATAACTTTAGTAGTTCTGCTATAAAACATACTATGTGTCATTAGACACATGCCAGAGGAAAACAAAATGTCCCCTTCCTTTCCCTCCCACTTGTCATGAACGATGGAGATGGGGGAATATTTTTTCTCTGTTTGGTATGCTGCTCTTCTTGAAGATATATTGAAGTATTTGGAAAAGCAAAGTATTTATCTGAAAGGAACTATATATCAGCAGTTTAACTGTCAAAAGGCAAAAGGTTAAAGGAGAAAGTGTACATCATAATTTTCTTAGTCTTGTCTTCTGTTCAGCTATCTAAGGCACAGTGGAGTTAATTAGACTGTTTTTGTGAGTGAGCTGAGAAAGGTGGATCACAGGGGGTATGGGTTTAGAAATGTTATTAAGTTTGGATTCATGCTGGCTTTCTTGGTTATGATGTGCCTTCTAAAGCTTTCGTTTCTAACAAAACTGGAACTGCAGCCACAGCAACTGCAGGAAGAGATTTCCTAGTGTAAAACAGTCTTGCCCTTCCCCACTCACAGTTGTGTGTTTGCTGGTTCTAGAACTGTACAGCTGTGAAGTGAACAAAGATGAAGAAAAAATTAAAAAGTCAGCAGCTCAGACTTTTAGCAATTGGGAAATAAGAGAGTCTATGAAAAATCTGGAAATCCATGGATAATATTCCTTAAAAGTGGGTAATGTTACTTAAAAAGGGAGCTGTCAGCACAGACCTACTTGCAGAGGACAAACATGGGTCAAAGGGCTTCACAGCAAGGAAAGATTTATGGAAAAACTGACAGGTCCCCATCTCCCTGACAGACTGCTGGCATTTCTCACACGTAGCATTACACTAGAGAAATCGCTGATTCCTCAGGGAATGTGTAGGGCTGGCTGTGCCTTGCACATCTGATCACTGACTTCCTGTCTGTGTCATGAATGACATGAGTCCTATAGCAGTCTGAAGCACTGGGACACTTAGATCCATTTCCCAAGGTGATACCTCCTGTCTGATGACCTCACTGGGGGTTATTTTGGCCCCTGTTCCTACCAGGGATACTGTGGCTCCACAGATTGCTGTTATACTTCTGCCATTCTTTCCTCCAAATAAACCTGAGTCTGCTTGGTGACTCCTAAAGGAAATGCCAGTTACTGAAACCTTCAGATGAATACAGAGCACACATCCACTGAAGTCTAAAACAGAAAAGAGAAGGGAAAAACAGAACTGAAAAGCCATGTAATACGCTAGTACATAACTGAACTAGAACTAGAGAGACAGATGCTTAGTGACATTCCTCTGTGTCTCAACCTGACTATTTGCCGACTGTTCCGACATAGCAGAGAGTCACAGTCAGACCAGAGCTGGCTAGATCTGAAGCAACTGTGGGCAGGAAGCCATACAACTGCATTACCTCAAGTTCATGTCTCTTGCTGCTCTATGAGGCTGATTAACTCAGACTCAGCATCTGATGCTAAACTCAGCCCAGACTGTGAGACTTCAGGACACGAACGGAAGCAAAATTTCCAGTCTTTAGATGAGTTTTCACGCAAATGCTTATGCATCCTGATGCTGCTTACCGTTTTTGGAAGGTTCTTTTTTATTTCTTTGTTGGACATATGCATCAAAATACACTTAATGTGTACTTCTATTGCTCAGCGTTGTGTAGCAATGTGTTTCTGCAGAATCCATGAGGTTTTTCCTTTGTTCTCCTGCTCTGTATGTTATTGGCTGTTTTGAATCCCCCGCCCTGCCGTATCAGAAGTCTATTGGTGTGTACCCCTGTCTTTCTTCCCTCAGACTCTCCTGGGTTGGCTCTTCAGAGCTAACTCCCTCCCCTTTTCCCTTTCCTTATAAACCCCTGCCAGTGGGAGTTCAGGGTCACTGTTTCTGGGCTCCCAGCCTGCTTGCCCTTCCTCTGCGCTCCTCCCCCGTTCACCTCCCCTGGAACCGTACCTGAAGATCCTTAATAAACCTCCCTGAAAGAACAGAAACAGTGTCCAGTACGTTCCTTCACGTCACCGTGGCTCCTGCCGAGTTTCTGTCGCCTGAGCTCCACACCACGCTACGCGCTCCCCAGACCTGGCCCTGGCGCAGCCCACCCACTCAGCCTGCGTGCCCGGAACAGCCGTTTGCCTTTCTGTTGGGGCGTTGGGGCCACAGCTGATTTTTAGGGGACAACGCCTCAGTGTTGGCTCTTATCTATAGCAATTTGTTTATAGCCTTTAACTGCACTCCATGTCATCTGGAACATAAGAATAGTTTTGGGGTTGTAAAGTAAGTAAATATAACACAGTACAGCCCATGAAGTACTTCTTGACCTTGCTTTGAACAAGCTACATCTGGAACTTGCATCACTGACTCAGTAGCAGCAGTTAGAGTATTCAGCTGGGATATAGGTTTCCTCCTAAGTGCTTCTCACTTAACACGGTTAACTGAATTTAACCACGTTAACTTCATACTGTAATTTTGGATCTGAGTGATAAGATGGCTCTGGTCCATTCCACTACTCTGGCACCTTAAAACAACCAGAGTTGATACTAGAAAATGAAATTAATTCGTTTTATGCTCAATTATTTAGAGTAGATATGAGCTTTTCCGAGTGGCTAATGTGCCACAAACATTAATGACTGATATTTTTAAGCAATTCCAAAAGAACAGAATAATTTCTCAAAGTGGAAACTTTAGGGCCATTTCAATATGCTATGAAAAAAATATTTTCTAAAGCAAATGATCAGAATATGGCAGAGGCTTAGTGCAGCTAAGTGCAACTTCATACCTGCCACAGATTATTGATTTTCCTCGGCAAGTACTAGAGGACTCCACTCCCTCTGTGTAAACTAATGACTTTGATAATTTAGGATGCAGGTAAACTCTGAATTCAGGGATGGAAAGAACTAATTTTGTCACATAGCTGAAGCAAATCTCTGTTGGGGAAGATGAAATGGGAAAGCCTTATAAATATGATNGGCAGGGAGGTTTATTTGGGGTAAGGGGGAGAGGGGTTGCAGGGGAGGAGAAGGGGGGAGGAAAGATAGGGAGACAGGATATGGGCTGCCAGACCGGAGATAAGACCAGCTCCTCCCAGACCCAGGACCTGGCTTTTAAGGGGAAAGGAAGGGGGCGGGGGCTGGCTCTCTGAGAGCCAGTCCCAGGAGAACGAAGGAAAGATTGGCAAAAGGGGTACACACCAATAGGTTTTCAGGTACAGCAGAGCATATTTCAAAATGAACCAATAGCATACAGAGCAGGGAAACAAAGGGAGCACATGGAGATCTGAAAATTGCATTGCTACACCCACTCATGCGCTCTTCTTTCAGAAAGTCTTATTATTCCTTCCAAACTGCACTATTTCTTGTGTTTTACTTAATTTTTGTATGTTCCAAAATATTGACTCAAGTTAATGCTTTTAAATACTATTTATTTATTTTCATGTAGCTCTGTGGTTTGAGGATTTTTTGCAACCCCTTCTTTCCTGAAGTCAGGAAACATAAGCTTTCCAGCATTTTAAAATTCGGTATTAAAAAACACATTATTTTTATAGCCAAATGATTTTTCAATTAAAAAAAATCATTAAATAAAACTATTTTTCAATCCATGTAATCAAAAATTTCTAATATTCCCTAAGGCAATAAAATTACCTCACACATGGTCCCTTTGTTATCAACTGTGATTGTGGACAAAGACAGCAGATATATACAGTTACTGCCCTTTTTTTTATTTCCTCTGTAATCCTAGTATTTGTCTTTATTAAAGAAAAAAATATTAATTTGATGCTTAAAATGAAGCAGACTTATTTTTGCCAGCAGCGGCTACTCTGCCATTAATGTATGTATAGTTCAGATTAAATATAGACCCTTGAAAAGAAAGAAAACAAATAAAAGAGATCCTAACAGCTCACAAACTTCTTGGGGAAAATATTTATCCTATGTGACCTTGGCAAAATCCCTCACATCTTTCATATCTCTTTCCTTTACAGCAGAAATAGGATAATTCTATACATGGAATTGAACAGAACAAACACCTATTTCAGTTTTCATGAAGAGGTTAGAGAGGGCAAAAATCTAGACAGAAATAGACAATAAACAGGTGCAATATGTCTAAGGATTAACTTGAAAATTGCAATAAGTGAGCCTATGGCGAGTATAGGTCTCAATAACACAACTTGACTGAAATTTAGACTGCCTTTTTTACAAATAAGTCACCATGAAATATAAAATATTCATATTGATGAAACATCACCTTCTGCTTGATCCTAACTATAGGTGGTGACTAGGACTGGGGAAGAAAACTATGCAAATTACTTATGAAGCCAAGAAAAAGGGAAAAGGGCAATTTGGATGGTAGCTTTAAGGAGGAGCAGCTACCTCAGAGGATCTGGAAGTACTGACAGTACTGCAAAAGTGGAACGTCATTAGCTAGAAGTTTCTGAGACACAGAGTATGCAAACATGAGGTTGTGGAGCAGACTATATTTACAACATTGAATTGTTTGATGAGACCAATAAATAAGAACATTTGATCTCCACAGTCTAGAAGTGTAGCAGCAAACTTTGCAGATGTATTGGGGGAAAGGGGTTACAGTTCTTCAAGGAAGAGAGGAGGAAGACCTGGAATGGAAAAAATAACTAATCTGACTGAAAAAAACCCCAGAGTCTAAAGGAATTGATAAATACTTTCCAATGGCAATAGCATGTCAGGTCAAGTTTTTGAAAATCTATGAAACTTATTTGAAAAATATAGCCCATTACGGTGATAAGGCTATGGGGCTAGTTTTTACATTGGTAATAATGGAAGGAAAATAAAATGCATATGCATCATGTGGAATATATGATACGTGTAATAAAATATACATAAGGACTTTTTCTAAAAGACTAATATCATTATTGTCAGGTGGCCAGTTTCAACCACTTCAACTATAGTATCATTACAAAAATTATATGAGAATTACATAATGTAAAAGAGACTGGAGGTCAAAAAACATTTAAATATATGATAAGATGAAGCAGGTAGATATCTTAGACATTTTTGTCTCCTCTTTCAATTGAGTAATCCAATCAGTATGTTACACCTGAAGACAGTTTATCAAGTTAAGTAAGAGATATGGTCAAACAGCTTGCATTACAAAATGCAAATTTAAAATGAAACTGTTTCATTGTCTAGATATCAGAATGCCTGATTCGTAGAAATATCTGAGATTCCAAATTTTCATAGAAGCTTTGGCAATGAATTCACTTTTGATTGTTCCAAACATTTATTTTAAGTACAGGTTTTTTTAATTTAGGACTATATAACATAAAATAAACTTTAAAATGAAATGCTGATAACCAATGAACATGTTTTACAACATAAAATATACCAACAAAATTATCACCCACCATGGAAATATATAGTCTCATGGGCTATATTCCACAGAAAAATTTTCAACTACATTTTATATCCTTTATAATGGCAAAGCAATAAAGAATAAATCATAAAACTAAATCCATGTCTATTCATCTATTAGTTGCCTATGGAAACTAAAATATCCAATTACTCAAATAAAAAGAAACAGACAGCATTCCTGACAACTTACACTTTTCAAGGAAGTACCAGAAAATAAGCAATTAAATTGTACATCAAAAACTTGAGCAATATCTAGCCTTCAGTAATCTGTACTTTCTTTAAGTCAGGGCAATTCTTATATATATTCAGATGAGCAAATGAATATGAAGTCTTGTCCAACTACACTGAAAATAAGAAAATGAAAAAATAACTTATGAAATAAGTAATTTCTCACAGTCTCTCCAAATAATATTTATCTCTTTTTCTTGTTAGTTATTACAAAGGTATTTACTCCAGTGCATCTGCTGTAGTAGTTAACGGTTTCAACACATAAACAGAACTCCTTGGCAGCATAGCACAGATATCAAGAATGTATTTCTGCATGAAAGAAAATATATATATCAATCTACAGATTTATAATAATTGACTGGTTAGAAAGTACCATAATTATATTTAAGAATTTGAGAAAAGGTATCCCAAAGACAAAGGAATTAACCGAAGAAGATAAAATTAGGTGCAATATAAAAATCCTTATTCTCGATTTCACAAGTAAAGATACTGTGATTAGCACTGTTTTAAATGAAGTTCCATGGAAGAGGGTTTACACATCCTTAAGAAAATTACATTTTTCACTGTTTCTCAAAGTGTTATATATAAATTTTTACCTTGCATTTTCCGCAAATGTTTGTTATGGTAATCAATCAGATTAGTATCGAGATTGTTATTGTTAAGAGAATCTTAACAAGAAGCAGTGATGTGGCAGGCTCCGGGAGGGTGGCAGGAGCCAGCTCCCCCCTGAAGCGGGGTCCCTGGTCAGCATAACCCCACCGGATCCGGAGCTGGCAGCCCCTGGTGTCCGCTCGGCATGGTGTGAGTCTTGTAGCCATGGAGATTCAGTNGCATATTTCAAAATGAACCAATAGCATACAGAGCAGGAAAACAAAGGAAGCCACATGGAGATCTGAAAATTGCATTACTACAGAGCAGGAGAGAAAAATACGACTTCAACCCTAGAGGTCCCATTTATATGACAATAAAGTAGGACATTGCATTCCTAAATACAAGGATTGCTTAGGAATGATTTTTTTAAATATTAACAATGGGAAATTTTGACTACATCTGTGACATTACAAAGGGGTTTTTTTTTGTTTGCTTTGTTTGCTTTTTTTTCTTTTTTTGGCTTTGGGACTGTGGAAGATCTCTTTCCAGTCCTACTGGATACAGTTCTATGTTGTGTGTGGCACAGATCTGTAATGAAGAAGTAAGCTAGTGAACAACTTAGAAAGTCAACAAAAAAACTCATAAGACAAGAAGACTTTCACAGTTTCACTTTGCTATGAGAAGATTGAAGTATTATGTACAAATTTGATATCCAGATGGTCATGCATAAAGATCAAGATCTTGGCTATAGTCTAATCTTGAAAAGAATTTTAAAATATTTTACTACTTTATAAATGAACAGATAAATGGATCCAAAGGAAAATTTATTCTTTATAAAATGGGGCCCTAAACATTTGGGTCTGTCTGAAGCAAACAGAACAGTCATATGAGAAATTTGCCTCAGATGCTTATTAACATCGTGATTGATAGGCAAAAATTAGAGATAGCAGCAGGGTATTCATTAAACTGAAAGTAATCTTTGGGGACTTCAAATAAATCTAGATTCAGGAATAAAATTCTGTGATTTAAAGCAAAACAGCTTTACTGGAACAGGAATTTTAATATTCCTGAGAGACGGCTACAAAAGGTACAGCTATGGAGGATAAGAGAACCAATTTCAATATCTTAAACTGAAACCTAAACTAGAAAATTTGAACTGTTACACTGTTCGAATTTACAAACCTCTGGGAACAATTTCAGCATAAATTTCAGGGACCACTAGATATCCAGATTTTAGGACTAATTAATATATATTCAAGTATACAGCAGTACAGTGTGAAAACTTAAAGAAAATTTTGAGTTAATGTGTTTTGCTGGCAAACACAAAAAGGAAAAAGCAAAATCCAGCAAGCATATGAAAATTGTTAAACCAGTAGAAAACTAATCCTTCTCATAAGAATAGATCCAGTTAGATATTTTTCAACTAAATCCTTTCTTGTCAGAAAAACAGAGCTTTTAATGAATAAAAAATGAAGGCAAAGTGAAAAATGTTCATTATAATGGTTTTGGTTTTCCATTCAATTGCTATACTATTAGAAAGAGTAGTTTCATATGCTTGAAATCTTTAACTTCTCTATATCTCTCAACTGGCTTTCATTCCCTCATCATATAGAGTATGAGTTATTTTTGTTTACTTTCATGGTTGCTCTACTTACCCATAATCTGTCACAAAATGATGAAAGGTCAACTTCTACATCTGTATGGTTATGATATCAACATTTATCACTCACTGGTTAAATTTATAAACAAACTCCTCAGTGGTTTCTCCCACTCTAAGCTCCTATAACTACCCACAAAACTACCTCATTGTTGTCATAGAGAAAAATTGTTCAACTCACATAGCTCAAATCAGATCAGGACCAGAGAGGTAATATATGACACATAACTATCTGGCAATCAGACAGCTATACATTCAGGTTCCACATCAGCAATACTTCCAATAAAACACAATCCCAGACAGCAGGAAAATGTTACTATACACCTAGAAATTTCAAAATATACTTCTGTAACTAGCATCTTTGCTAAAGCACCAGTATGGACATGTGGCCCCATATGATCCCCTGTGAATCTGGAGGAGATTTCTCCCACCACTGTGCCTTGGTGCCTGGCTGGGTGCAGGTTGCTCTCCTGCCCCACAGGGAGCTGCTGGATCTGGCCCAGGCAAGGCTGGGGCTGCCATGGGGTGATGCTTGGCAGTACCTAACAAGGGTCACTGCTCCTTCTCTCGTTCCAAGGGATCTTCCCCACTGCTATTAAAGACTTCCCTGCAGCTGGGACACTGCTTCACAACAGACTGGCCAGTCTCGTTGTTTCCTGGTCTCCCTTCAATGTTTATCATCATACTTTTTTTCTTGTGCTGTACTTGGGGGATTCTGAATGATTAGGGGTACCTCATCATTCACATGTATAACACCTACCCCAAAAGTAGTGTCATTGCCTATGGAAAAGTAACTACCACAATATATAATAAATATATACTCTTTAGTTTCTTATTTAATATTATACGTGAATAGGATGGTAATGACATTTCAATTCACTTCTCTTATAGAAACTGTGCAGATATATAGTTTAATTGATATATTGTTATAATGTCAGGATCATACTTACAGTGAAATACTATATCAAAATGGATAAGTGTAGTACTCAAACAGAATGTTTGATGATTTGCTTTTTTTTCCCAGTATTTTCTTTCAGAATATTCATGCCAGATGGAGCTTCAACATTTGTACTTCCTTTTCTAAACTGAAATGCAGACATATTTTGTCAATATAGCCCATCATATAGAAACGATTTTTCATTAATCATTACCAAACTCTGCCAAAGAATATCTTAAATATATTATTTTTCTCTTGTATTTTGTCAGTTTAGGGGGAAAATAGACAACTTTAATGACATATGAAATAATGGAAACATTATTAGTTGTAATTGTTATTGTTATGACACCCTTTTTATGTACAATACTTAACACACACACATAAAAGATATTTTAATGCAATCAACTTTAGGTGTTTAATAATGTCATGAATAACAACAAACTTCAGCTGAGGTAGTATTACTGAATACAACAAATAAAAAGGAGAAACTGTCATTAACTAGAGTTTAAAATTAATTTGAGAGACAAGAACAACTACTGAAATATAATGAATATGCTTTTGTATAACAACGTCTACATCAGCAAGAAAACAGAATCCAATTTATACAGAAAAACAACAGATACTGGGGGAACTGGTATCTACATTATCCACATTAGAGACTTACTTTAAACAGTCTCTGATTTGGTCCCATGAAATTAGTGGCTGTCAGCAGTTGGTGTCCATTAGATACAGACCCCTGGATTCACTCTTCCATGTTATTTTTGTCTCAAAGGAACTCTGCTTTAGCACTCTGGAAGCAGCCTGCATGGCACACCAGGGTGTAGGTGAGGATAATGGGGAAATGGACTTGTTTCTGGACTATGACTATCATGAAGAGGCTCCCATTACAAAAGAGTGGCTCATAAACACCTTCCACTACTTAATTTTATTTTCTAATTTAAATAGCTTTTTTTGGGCTTTTTGTAAGAGGCAGTTGATTGCTTTAGACAGATTTCTGCAGCTACAATTTCATTTTTTTAGCACAAATACTAGAATTTAGATACAGGTCATCATTACGTAGATGTGGTGTTGCTGCTAACTTCATCTTTTGTTAATTCCAGGCAACTTTTCTATCATGCATTAGAAATTTGTCCACTGACAAGTGCAAAGTGTTTAGTGAAAGAAGGGAAAGTCAAAAGATCACAGAAAATTGATTACATGTGTTTAAAAATAGAAACTCACATGTGAAGTTTCCCCTGCAATGACATTGTAATTGATCTTTAATAGTTTGGACTTTGTTGCTAAATCCTACAACGGAACAGACTGTTAGAAAACCTAGTGAATATCAAGAATAATAATTGCTTATCACTAAGTAGAAAACACATTTAGTTAAAGTATATTAACTCTTTGAAGAAGTAATATGAAAGAATAAAGAGACTTCAGGAAGCTTTTCATAAGGAAATGTTATAAGGTGTTTTGTAACAAAGTGGAAGGACATGAACAATTTTATTTTGCCTGTATATGTAGCAGAAATTTTCAAAGTTCCTGGTTAGAGAAGTGAGATGACTAGGTGAACTACCTTAGTGTCAAACCCAATGCTGTAGTGCTACAACACCTGGGGAATGTAAAAATGCACAGAGGGTGCCTCACATAATCTGTTGCATAAGCCACAGGAATACACATCTATGGTAAAAAGAATTTTAAAAAGTCTATACCAAAATATACTGATTAACAACATAATTTTAAAAAAAGTCTCCCCCCAATTTTATTTTAAAGATTATTATATATATATATAAAAATCCTTCTCACTCACAGCTCTTTAAATCCTAAACTTATGTTGCTGGTTTCAGGAAACTACCTTTAAAAAGAGATCTGGAATAGTAAATCATGGAAAATTTACAGAAATTAATCTGTTAAAATTCCAATAAAGGTTTTAGGTTTTGCTTGCTACATCCTGAAAACTGTCATTCAGTGTCATAATGTTTGGAAAAATGCCCACTTTGTGCTTTGCTTTACCACTTGGAAGTTTGCACTGAGTCTCCCTACTGAATTTTCCTGTACTTTGCCTTAGAAGGTGTCAGAACACCAATAACGGTAGTAATATTCAACATGCATTTATGAACTGCAGATATAAGCAAGTATAAAAATCCGCATTGTGGTAATTAAACTGATTAAGTTGTAAATGCTGTATGGTTTTGGATACAGTTGTACACTGAAACATTGAACTTCATCTCTCAAGTGTTGTTGCGGTTTAATAGGATATTATAGCAGACCTTGCCCGTGAGCGTCTCTGCCCAGCCCGGTTCAGCACTCCAGTGCACCAAACCCTCAGTCCCAGGGCTGGACACTGCCCTCTCACCGGCTGGGGAGCCATAAGGGTAGCTCTGGTTTCGTTTGCTCTTTGCAACCGGCGGTGATAAAGGAGGCAAGGAGGGTCTACGCACGGTGTCCACGGAAGGTTTTATTCACATGGCTGCACCAGAGGCCAAAGACCTCCCAGAGGCAGAGAAGCCTCATGGGCGAAGACCTCACATGCACAGACATCCCTGGTGCATAGACACACATGGTGCATAAACATCCACACACATGGCTGAGGGTCAGGAGTTTTCTAGGGAGACAGAGGGGTGGGGACAGCACATTGGCCCAGTGATCTCTGGGCACAGGGGCAGTACATGGGCAGAGTTAGGGTACAGGAACCAATAGGGAAAACCCGAGGGAGTGACCAGGACTACATGGGGTGGGGCAAGGCAGAACAATGGGAGGTGGCTACACATTAAGGAAGGAATGGGGGGGGAAACTGCAGCTTTTATCACAACAAAGTATGGTTACCTCTGCTGACTTTTGGCTGCCTCAGCTCACTAACATCCAAATGCTAAGAGAAGCCATGTTTGCATGGACGTAAGGATTTCTGTCCAGTAGAATAAGGAAGCTAAGTGCATGGTGAATCAATTCTTCTCAGAAAAGAGAGAGAATTAAAGCTAGGATCTTTCCCTTCAGTGTGAAGGTTTTAACTCCTGAGCTGCCTGGTAAGAATACAGAGTTTTCTTTTATGATATTTTTTCAATTTTATACTGATTTTTATTTTCTTTCTTTTTCTTTTTTTTTTTCCCCAGATAAATTTGTTGTGTCAGTTTAACATTTGCAAGAAAAATCTGAAAAAATTACAACTTCTTTTCCAAGAGAAAAAAATAGCATATCTAACCTGAAGTTATAGTTCACCTTGTTCTTTATTCAGGGATGACTTTAGACTGGGTTTTCTGCCAGCGTTTTCTTCACAGGTAAAGAAAATATGACCAAAAAAATAAAAAGGAAGAAGTGGTCAAAGGTACACTTTATATTACTTTATTGCCCCTTCTGTCCAGCATAAAATGTTGTGCTTTCATATAAAGCTTCAGCTAGACCATGTAACTTCCCTGTTCATATGATATTTATTTTTAATCTTTCTCCTTCTAGTATTTTATCTAGGTTAGCCACACATACATGTACATAAGCTCTCATGTTTTGAACAATTGCCTATAAAATACCAAATATTTAAATCTTTTAGTTTGATTATTACTACTGGCAACAACAAGCAAAAGCAAAAATTACACAGTGATTTTGTTATATACCATTTCTAAGAAAAACTACTACAGTACCTTGATAAACATAAAAGTATATATTTGCTTCAAAAGATTCACATTTGCCAGATTAGTGAATATAAAATATTTAATCTGCTATATTTAAAACTATTTTTACGCATATTTTTACAAGAAAATAATCTCAGGAATAAAACCCAATAAATCTAAAACTGCTATGATAAAATGTGCTTACTTCCAAATAAATGTTAAAAAAATTAGACATGGATTTGAGATGATATAATTGTGTGTCTTATGGGGGACTGTACAATACCTGTTATGAGGACTTTCAGCATGGGCAACCAAAAGAAATAAGTACTGAAGTGTTAGACAAGTTTGCATGAAGGGACTCTCCAAAACTATATCATGATTCACACATAGCTGCACATAAAGGTGTGTCATATTACAGTCCTAAGAGTCATGGCATCATAAAATGGTTTGGGTCAGAAGGGATCTTTTTAAAGTTCATGCAGTCTAACCCCATGCCCCCAGCCACCACCACAGGACATCTTTCCCTGTGTGTCCAGGTTGCTCCAGGCTGCCATTCAACCTGTCCATGAGTACTTCCAATAATATTAGACATCCTGCTAAATGGTGCTGCAATTGACAGTTGTCCCCAAAATTAGTAGTGGTTTATGTGATTGAAAAACTGCTTAAAACTGTTCAAAGCTGTAGAACTGTTTTTTAACTCTGTTTTTCCGATTTTCTATTTCACAGGGTAAGACACTTTGCAATCAGCACCATTTATTGAAAATGAAAAATATGTAAAATTGCAAATCCATAAAAATAGATAGAAAATAAATAGAGAACATCTGCCCATTTCAGTTCATGAACTGAGCTCTGTCAATCACGAAACTGTCTGATGGCTGCACTGAGTGTAGGATGTAACAGCACAGAGTGAAGTGCTCTTGGCAAAGCAGCTGGGCTGAATCAGGGCTGTTGACCTGTGGTCACCAAGATGAGAAGATCCTACTGCTGCTGTCTATCCTGTCTCATATTTTCTCTCAGATCTCCTGCATTTCTTGACAGAGGACATTTCCTTTGGATCTTTCTTTCCTGACATTCTGGATGTATGTAGTGAGAGTATGCTGTCATTTACATTATAAATTAATTTTGCTGTTTTCTTAATTTTCTTAGTTTAAGCTTCAAGGCATTTTCAAGCACTCTTTTTATCAAAAAAGAAAAAAAAAACTGTAATTGTTTTCTTCTTTGGGTAAATTACTGTGGAAATTATATCTCAAGTGATAAGAAAAGAGAAGAAAAGAAAGGAAAATACATGTATATATTGTATAGAATGTGTATACATTCTTGAATTAATAACACATTTAATTTAAATTTTATAATAGTTAAAGCTTCTGTAATGTTAATCTAGTCCTCTACCATGTGAAAAAACCACTATTATAAGTTTTTGTTATTTGTTTTAGTGGATTTTTTGCCATGATGGATACTTTGCAAATAATACTCAAATACAGTAAGAAATATGACATGATATTTCTATTAAAGAATGCCATTTTATAATTCACTTAATTTTTTTTTTCTCCAAACTTTTAATTGCTAAAATGTTCCCAAAGTTTATTCTTTTAGTACTAGCCAGGTTCCTAATTTGTTAAGGTTACTATGCCACTTACATATTTTCCTGTAATGTGTTGAGACGAATGTCTAAACACGTTTTGTTTTTAATTACTTAAAGTGTTGATAGTAGAAATTCTAGTGCAGGAGAATGTTTTTAAAATGTATTGGGTTTTGTTTTTTCATTTTTGTCAAAACCTTTGAAAATATTATATTTTATCTATAGAAATATGGGTATTTAATGAAAAAACAATAGTCTCTATGACCAAATGAATACATTTATACTCTTATACCACATATGAATATGAAATTGCTTCAATTGAGACCTACATAGTTTCAAAACCTAAACCACAACCATCAGAGAGGAAGAGAAAATACACACATTAAAAATATAGGTTACACTACCCGTGGGCCAACAAACCATTACTGTTCATTTGATTTATAGCATAGCACCTTAAAATTTTCCAGAGTTAATCCTTGATAAATAGTATAAGTAATCTAGAACTGATGGATGCAAAACTATATTTTGAAGGTGTTAGCTATGGTTCACTTTAAACTGGAAGTACATACTGAGATTCTCTTCAGTTCCATCCAATACTATTCAGTGCTATTCAGTACTCTATTAATATTTATTACATGTACATTTATTACATGTATATATTACCACATTGGAGGAAACTTCAGTTGCAGAAGGGCTGATTAGAATTTCAATCATTTTGAGGCACTGGAAAATTGTTATTAAAAAAGGTTTAATGAAGTCAAAGGTGTAATTCTACACTTAGAGAATAAATGATTTCAGAAACTGGAAGAGCAGTGTGATGGTAGATTACAATTCTCCAGAGTAAGGTTCAGGGATTATGATACAATGCAAACTATGGTGAACTAGTTTGCTGTTCTGAAAAAAAGATAAATATTAGGTTGACATGTACAATTACGTGGTGTCTGTAAAGGTAATGGCTCTTCTCTACCTGAACTTGCTAAATTATAGTGTATACTCTGTCTCTAATGTGTGGATCATCTGGGGAAAATCAGGGCTATAAAAATGTGATTTACAAGAACAGTCTGAAAACATTTGGACTTGCATGGGTGGGGAGGCAGGGAGGAGGTTGTGTATCCCATTTTTGTGTATCCCTTTTTCAGATACACAAAAATATGGTTGCAAAGACCAAAGATAAAAATAAACTGTTTTGCATACCCACAGTCAAGTGAACTGGAAGTAATGGATGTAAATTACATCAAATGAGACTTTAGTTAGAGATTAGGAAAAACATAAGCTATTTTTAAAACCTGTGATAGATTGCCTACATGCATTATGTATTTTTGCTCACTAGACATTTATAAGGACATATTGATCCATCAAAAATCATTCAAGTAGATGAATATTTTGTGAGCCATTTGGTTTTGATGGTTTTCCTTTTATTATAAACATGCTAAATATGGATGTTTCTTGGCTATTACAATGCTAACTAATAGGAGGCACCAAGCTATGAAGGTTGAGAATGAATGCGATTGATAAAAATTATTTTCAAGAATGTGAAGATTTACAATGTTGTTATCTTTGGTTTTGAGTCAAATGGTTAAGAATGAAACTGGATTGTTTAATTGACTGGGTTTCTTAGAATATATGGAGAGAAAAAATATTAAAAATTGCACAGTTGTGGGATGGGAGATAAAAATATACATACCTAACAGAAAACTCAATCAAAGACCCTTGGTTCAAAAATTTAACTTTCTAACTTAGGAAAAATGCCTTTGCCAATAATTTTACAATAAGGAAAAATCTGTATTTAAAATAAATCATGGAATAGTAAGTTTTCAATTCAGAATCTCTGCTTTTTCTGTGTGAAATTCATTTCTGCACAGGTTGTAGTTAAAATAGGACAATATCTTCCTCTTAAAATGGTGGTATTTCACAAAATATTCTGAGTTGGAAGGGACCCACAAGGATGATCAAGTCCAACTTTTAAGTAAATTACCTGTATGGGGTTTGAAACCACAACCATGGTATTATTAGCACCCTGCTCTTACCAACTGAACTACTTACAGGGATAGCAGTGCATGGAACATCTAACTGAAGATAAGTGAAATATAAACCAAAGTATTCAGCAATGAGTGATAAAGCTATCTTTCTGCATTCTGTTTAATAAAAGAAATTTAACATATTGCCACTATAATACAAAGCAACAATGAGTCATTGTTAAATTCTTTTGTAAAAAGGTACACCATTTCAATACATTTTTCTTGTGGATGGAAAAGTGCCCCATTTGGCCTTTGAGACTGTGACATTATGTCTGTACTCGAGAAATACACCAAAAACTTTAACTTGTCTAGGCAAAGGAAAGCCTTGACCTTTTTTCAGATGGAGTACCTCAAAAATATGGTGATGAGGACCACATAAAAAACCATAATGCAAATTCTCACTTTCCCTGAGGGGAAAACCTGATCTCACAGGTTACTTGTTCCAGATCAGAAGACAAAGTAAGATAAAATCTTTTCCCTTTCTACTGTGTACTTAGCTGTCTCTTCTGTACTTTATGCTGTTAAATATCACTTTTTAACCTGAACCTTTAACTTGAGACTTAGGTACTATTTAAGATCCCATGTAGCACAATTTTTAATAGAAGGGTACATTAAAATTTTAACCCTTTAAAAAAAAATTTCATTGTTTATGGTAATTGTTTAAGGAATTTAGTTCATCTTTTACATAGGTATGCCATGAAAGAATCTGTATTAAATAAAGGCTTCTGAACTTCTGATATTATACTTTGGATGTATGTAAATTTATTACATTCATGGAGCCATTCACTAGAGGTGAGTTAAAATCAATTTAATTAATTTAATCCTTTACCTGACTAGAAGAAAACAGTATATTAATATGGTAATGTTTGTATCTTACTTTTCAATAATGTTTTTCAAAAAACAATGAAATTGTTGAGTATTTGGTCACCTGCACATAATAGAGATACAGGGTATTTTAATATTTAGACTAAAAATAAGACATTTACAGATATATAACATCAGCAATTCTCTGATGACTAGTTTTATAGTAACATTTACAATGTCTTTACAATTTCACTTTCTAAATCTTTTTAGATAGCTACATTTCTTATTGATTTTCTTCTAAATTTCACTTATTTCTATTTTACATAGCTTATGATAATTGAATGAATTATTAGTAGGAAATTTGTCAGTATCATGGGGCAGAAATTGCAACAGACCTTCTAGAAAAATTTTTGTGATAGTAACAGGCAATGATTGCAGCAATGCAACGTTTTGGGTTCCGTGACACTCTTCTGCTACTGATCTGAGAGTAAATCACATTGTTATTTAACATCTAGATTTAAATATGCCTTTAATATGACCCAGGATAATCTGCAAAATATTTTATCATTGAGCATTATTAGTCTTCCCCGATTTCCAGAAATCTGGTTCTTAAGGCATTGTCTTCCATGCAATCCATGGTGGAATTATTATCAGGGCTCTGAAGCACTGCACAGCAGCATTTGTTGGGGTGTCAGGCACTGCCAGTACCTGCTGGTCATGCCCACAGCAGGGTTTCTTCCTGTTGAATAAGCATCCTATGACCCAAGGCCTCCTGTGCTGCTTTCAGTGATTCAGAAACCTCTAACTGACATTGATTTTTAAATACAAACTGATATTTTTTAATACAAAAAGAAAAAGCAGTAAAAGTCCTTGTATCCCTCTACTCATGGAAGGGAAATTTGATTCATTAAAAGGGAAAATAGTAATTCCATTGATATGTGTGAATTTTGTATAAGAACTTTTCAAAGGCCCATTGGCTTTGTTTAAACATAGCATAAGAAAAATAGGAAAATTCAGAAGAAGGTGAAATTATATTTAAGGTAAAATTTTATTTTATCTGCTTCACCTGGAAGTAAACTGCCCAAAATTAAACTAAAGAATTTATCTTCTGAGTGACAGACACAAAGAAAATCAATGTGTGCATCAGACACACTGATTCTTGAGGCTTCTTTCAGCATTTATTAGTCGAACATTATCAAAGATCGCTTTTTTTACTTTTTTAATCATTCACTAATAGGCCATGGGGCCATTATATATAAAAGAATAATAAATATAATAGAAAATAGCATTTATAAATAATGCAAACATATTTTGTAATAAATCAATCTACCTTTCTGAAGTCATAGATGACTGCAAACAAAATTACTAAAAGCTTTTCATTCATGTGGTAGTCTGCATTTTAAATGTTGTAGAAAAAAAGGTTTCTGACTCATTTGCAGAGGTAGCAATAAAGATGTGTGGTATGTGATGGGCAAAAAATCCCCTCCAAACCAACCACAAGCCACGCATATATTAAATTGCCATAGCCAAGAGACAAGTGCATCACTAAAACAACTGAACTATCAAAACCAATTTCCAGTGATTATAGGATTATTGAATTTTTGGTCCTGTACATATGTGGGTGTAGCCCAAGTGCAGGAATCCTATTATTTCTTAAGTCTGTGTTACTGTTCTAGTGTCTTTGAACAGTGTAGTGGGAAGCGGAGATCAGAAAGACTTCTTGTACTGTCTTTTCTCTTTACACTTTCCTGGAACACTTTATCACGACTGAGTCATAAAGGCAACAGATTGTAATATTGTCTTGCAAAAATCCATTGACCTTGGTAGAATGCCTTGTGAAAGAGAACTCAGCTTAGTGGAAGACATAAAAGTAGGGCTACTGAATGAATTTCCTGCACAGAAAGAAGGAATCAAAAAGTGGCCTTTTTTCCCACAAAAGAGCAACCAATTAGTAACTTCAAATAATTTAACTATTCTGAACTTGATCTGAAAAAAAAATAATTAAAAAAAATTAACTCCGTTTTGTTCTCCTGCAGGCAAATATGCTATCTGCTTTTTGGAAAACAACCTATCAGATAAGTAAAAATATTAATCTTGTAGCCCAGATCTTGTTATTTATGCGGATTTTACTCTAAATGAACAAAAGAAAAACACTTCCCATACCAAGCATAAAGTAGGAAAAGATAATAAAAGTCTTTATTCAACTCATTAGTTGTAATTAAGAAGTACGTAAATCCTGATTTTCAATCAGTCATTTCAAAATTAGACCTAATGCAAAATAACCCAAACACTGCCCTGCAAATTTCTCATTACAGTGCCATTTAGAAATGAGATTTCCAGCCAAACTGCAATTGTGTTTAGTTGAACAAGCTGTCAGATTGCAATTGGTATGTGCAATATGGAAGTTATTCAAGGGTAACATTCTGAACATATGCATAATTATCAGAAGAAAAGATATGAGATATATTAATTTAGTTTCCATTACAGTGAAAACAAACATGAACTGCTCACTGCAGTAAACAAAGGAGTTGGACCTGCCTGTGTTTGGGAATTTCTTATCTGAAGAAATGAAAAGAATATACTGTGTACTCTTGATCTTTCTCTAAAGTCACCAGTCATCAGTGTAAAAGGCTGCCTTGCTAGGGATCTGCTGCAGGAGAAGGTCAAACAACATATTATGATTCTCACTGGAAAAAGCATCTGTTTTACTGCAACACTATCTCACTGTTGGAATATCTATCTTCTCTTAGGTATGCAAAAACATTGGAAGTTTGTAATATGCTATTTCTTTGAGTTTTATCAGAATTGTAAAACATGTCTAGAATACCACCTAGATAATTTATACCAAAGAAATTCCAGTTATCTAAATACCAGTGTTTTGAAAGCAGGTTGACCAATTCAACTGCTGGTGGAAAAAGCAAACTAAACCACAAAACTAAACCCAGAAACATACACAAAAATAAGAACCCAAACCTTCAGTTAATAGGCAAGGGAACATAATCTTTTTCTTAGTGGTTAAGTTCAAAAATGGAATTAATGGTCTAAAACTTTTATTTATATAGTTGCTAAAAAGAAAGAGTTTCTCTGATTTTTTTTTTTCATTTTCCCTGTAAGATAGAGGTGGTTTCAGTTTCCGGGTGAAATGAGTAAAAGCAAATATATTAAAAAAGGTAAATATATAGTTGAAATTAGTATTTTTGTATAGATGTTAAGGTCCAATTTTTGTACATTTACAGTGAAGAAAACTTTTGGTGGTTTTCTCTGCAGATTTTGTACAGTTCTGCTATAACAGGCAAAAGTCCTTCACAAAAATGTTTAAGCTATAAATTATAATATTTCAGTCTCCAACATCTTCCATGCATGCTGGAACTCTCCTTTCTGTGGATGGCTGAACATTTGCCTGCTAATGGGAAGAGTGAGTGAATTCCTTGTTTTGTTTTGCTTGCACATGTGGCTTTTACTTTACATATTAAACTGTCTTTATGTCAACCCATGGGTTTTCTCAAATTTACCCTTTCAATTACCTCCCCATATCTGCAAAAATCCAAATTCATAGAATCATCACAGAATCATAAAATGGCCTGGACTGACAGGAGCCTTAAAGGTCACCTCATTTCAACCTCTCCATTATGGACAGGGACAACTTTCACTAGATCAGGTTGCTCAGACCCCATCCAACCTGGCCTTAAACACTTGCTCCTATGGACAACCTGCTCCAGAGACTAACCAGCCCAACAGGAAAGAACTTCTTCCTAATATCTAATCTAAACCTTCCCTCTTTCAGTTTGAAGCCATTCCCACTTCCCATCACTACATACTCTTGTAACAATTCTCTCTTTCTTGTCTGAATCTAAGTATTTATTATATTGTGATGACTAGAAATAATATTATAAAAATATCAGCCTTTTTTCCATGGTGCTGAGGTAAGATATCTGAAAGTTTGCCTTTTAAAACAACATTTCAGTCCTGGACTCTGTGTAAATTTCTACTTAAATGGGAGAGTGCTCACATAAACATCATTGTTTGTTGAAGAAATATCCCTAAAATTTCTCAAAAGAGGATGAATTCACTATGTAATTATAGGAAGCCAGCAGTAAACAATCCACAAACATTTAGAATATAATAAACACCGAAATACATTGATCACATTTTATATTTTATAAATAGTTTATGAACAGGAAATAAGGATGTTTACAAATTGTATCCTTTGTCTGGTATCCTATGCAAAGTAATCACCCTAATAATAAATTTCTTTAATATAACACGTCCCTATAATTTGCATGTGATAGTTTTATAGCAATTTCTCCTTGCGGAGAAAATAAGTGCTTACAATGTTGCTGTGTCCTTGCTTTGACAGGTCAAATTTACTTTGAGGCTTCTTATTTTGTTTGCATGTCCTTTGTTACAGAAATTACTAGCTTAGAATATTCCAGCTCAGTTTTCCTATTGTAAAAATGGTATTGCTTATTTTTATTTGAATAATGAGTACAACATTTTACATGAGGCATTCATTTGAGTCAATTTTCTTTCATTTACACTTTAATGACTAATATTGTCTATTTCTGTATTTTTTCCCACACCATTAATGAATAACATAAGTTTTAAAGTTTTCTGAAGAAAAATCATTTGCTTCTGAATAATAAGACCAAGACGTTTTCCACAATTCATATGAAGTTTTTTTCCTATCTAAATTAAATAAAAAATTAAGCATAATTAAATATTCCATACATGTTTTGAAGACTGCGTTTCCTATTTCTGTGATAGCTTTTTGGTTTTGAAAAATACATTTCATTGTATTTATTTACATGGGTAATCACAGAACCACTTTTGCATTTTTTCCCTAAATGAAATTAATTATTCATAACACCACAACCCTGAGTCCCAAAAGCAAAACACCAATATTAATAGCTAAATGACAATAAATGTTTGGTTTGTGAGGGTTTTTTGTTTGTTTGTTTGGGATTTTTTTAATTATTTTTCCTTCATAGGAGTAATGTTTTATATATTTTCAACAAATTTTGAAAATAAGTGTTTCATAATTCCATCAAATATACCTACCAGATAGAAGTCTTCCTTTTATGGAAGTTCTCCTTTATGTCTTAGTACGCATGTGTATATGCAGTGTGGAATACAGATTTTTATTGAAGTTTTTTTACATGTTATTCCAGTGTCTCATGCATTACCTGAATTTACAAACTTCGAAATTCACTATGGAAGCACTGTACCTACACACAGTGGGTACAGAGCTTTCTAGAGTAAGGAATCTATGCTGTCCCATGAACTCTGTGGAAACACATAACAGCATGTTAAAGCACACACCACTTCATGAATAAAAGAGAAAGCCAATTTCAAAAGGTGTTAATCCCTTAGACTACAATTTTCAAGCTTCTGTCTATAAGATATGACATAATTTTTCTTATCTTTTGATATTTTGTGATGCTCATTCTCCTCTATAGTACTTTTTTGTTTAGTATTATTTTAATATCTCATAGTTTGATTGAATCCTAATGATTTATTTAAGAAAATATCAAGACGCCAATACACATAACTATTACTTGTGCCAGTAATTATGACATTCAAATACATATATCTACTTTACCTATTTTATAAGGGTGGATGACCACCAGAGACTATTTCCTTAGACATAAAATCCATGTGCTACCACACCTACTTATACCTTTAAGAAGTTTTAGAGAGAAGAAAATACACATCTTTATCAGCAGAAAGAAACAGTATCATTTAGGATAATGATTAATCTGATAAAATGAGATGAGGACCCTAACTTTAATGTGTTCTTGCACAAAATCTCACTGGACTCATCAATCCTGACAGCATTAGTAGGCTTCATTAAGCATTAGTTAAATTAGCCATTACTTCTTAACATTATTGGCTAATTGCTTTGTGAATCTCAGGCAGCTCTAGAGTATACTAAAGCTCCATATCAATACAATAAACTTTCACTTCTCAGTATGATATCACACTATTTAAAACTTGATTGATGGATGATCTTCGAAAGCTGGAATGGACTTTATTAAATTCCTAAGTAGGAAGAACAGAAAAGTAGAGTGAAGATGTGATTGCCTGGTGTAAATATAGTTTTTAATATGCTGAAAATATTGATCAAGATGACCAGCTAAAATTTGCAGCAGAGAAAAAAGAATGCCCAAATTCTAAGGATAACACCACCTTACACCATTTGTTGATTAGAATATTGTAGTTCTTTTCCAACATAAAATTGTGGAGCAAATTCCAAATTGACATTAAAAGCAATAAAATGTATTAGTTCTTTCTGGAAAAAAATGTAATGTACCTTTTCCAGAAGTTATGAACTTGAGGAAGAAATTATTGAATGAGTAGTCTAACCTCTTATAAAGACTGACAGGTAAAAGCGTTACAGTCACCTATAAACTTGATGCAAAGGAAAAGAAATAATGTTTTTTAACTGAATGAAGATGGATTTATATCAGACATTAGATTAGGTATTAAGAAGAAAGTATTTATTGTGAGGGTGATGAGACACTGGAACTGGTTGCCCAGCAAAGTTGTGGATGCCATGATTCTGGAAACATTCAAGGCTAGGTTGGATGGGACTTTGAGCAACCTGATACGGTGAAAGAAACCCCTGCCCACGTCAGGGAGGTTGAACTAGATGATTTTTAAAGATCAAATTCAACCTCAAAACATTCTCTGAATCTATGATGAGCTCTAAAACTTCTAAGATGTCTGCAGTGCCATATCAAGGCATTTTTGGCACCAAGGTGCATTATTGGACACAGCCTATATGTGTTCATATCTAAACATGTGATAGTATCACAGATAGGTAAATTTTGTCGTTTAGGAAAAAAAAAAAAACAGTGGAGATTTCTGATTGTGGCAAGTAATTACTGTGTTATTTGGTCCCACAATCTTGGGCTACAGATATGCATTTCACATATACAATACATTTTCCTGTAATTGAGGTGCATGTGAAGTTGCACCCTGTTATCTTAGTACTATGCTAAACAATGCTAACATCCCATGTCTAAATCCAAAGTCAAATTCTTTAAATTTTGACATCATTCAAAAGAAAAATATATGACTATGCATTGGGTTGACCTTGGCTGGCTGGCAGACTCCCACACCACTCCTCTTCCTTAACAGAACAGGGGGAAAAAGTAGGATGAAAAAGCTTATGGGTCAAGATAAAGTCTGCAAGGTCACCCAACCATAACTGTAACAGGCAAAATAAACTTGTCTTGGAGAATATTAATTTAAATTAATCTATTAATGAAACACAGTAAGATATATCAGATGATATATTAGAACAAAACCAGAAAACTTCCTCCTGAACCCGTCTTTTCTTTCCAGGCTTCCTGTGATATTAAATGTGCTGTTGGCATTAGGCAAGAAGGCAAAGCAACCTAGGTGATATGATGTTAGCTATAGTATAGGAATGACACATACTAAGATTTCATTCTCAAGATTCATTAAAAAGTCAAGATTACATTAGTAGCAGGGATCTAAACCTGTGACACTGATGGGTAATTGGGCAGATGTCTGGACATTGTTGTGAATGAAAGGACTATTACTAGTGAGAGATACACTAAGTTGCAATTTACTTTCACAGTGAAATAATTGTTTGAATGGTACATTGTCAGAGACAGAAAACAAGAGTTGACCTCCTACCACTATTGAATAAGCATGATTTACTTGTTTCAAATGAGGTAGCTCAAATTTGTGTTATTTTTCTCAGTATTTCATTATCACAGTTAATGTGGGCAGAGATCAGTCTGTCCAGTGGTGGTGTCGCAGGCAGAGTTCCTCATGTTTCTTTGTGAACCCAGCTGCAGCTGTTTCTTCTTTGAAGCAATAATGAAAAATAGATTTTGACATTATAATTGTGAACACACGCTTTTTTTTTTTCTGTTTAGGTGCGAATACAGAATGAATTCATTACATAGCTTCAATACATGTTTACAGCTTTCAAAAGTGAAGGCTTCTTTTTTTCCTAGATGACCAATAATTCAACAAAAATATCTAGGTCAGCAAGTGTGTTTTATGGCAGTAAATACACCTTCTAAGTTGCACAAAAAACATGTTATGTGTATAGCAAATCACACATAATTCCAGTTCTTACTACAAGTTATTGTTCATAGCGCTTTTTCTATTAACACACTTTCTGACCATTATTCTTATTTATCCACATTCTCTGTACTAAGTGAAACTCCACAGAAGCACAATGTGTGGAATCCTAGAAATACAATGAGGCTTTTTATATGTTTCACTGTGTCACCACAACTCACATTAGCTACTGCTAGAAACAGGGAGATCTGAAGAATTCTTCAAGCTAGTGTTGATGTTAAAGGTGCACATAAGTGACATTTATTAGCAAAGGGCAAAGAAACAGAGGAGAATGTGGCATTGTTCTTATGCATTTTCCAGTAGTGTACTGAGAAGGCCACAGATACTTATCCATTTAAAATGAAAAAGGAAGCTGAAAAAAGTGAAAGTTTGGGACATTCAGACTGGTAAATGAAAAGAATTTATCACTATTGCTGACACAAGCCAGGATGCCATTGGCCTTCCTGGCAATCTGGGCACACGCTGGCTCAGTGCCTGTCACCCAGCAGCCCCAGGTCCTTTTCCCTGGGCAGCTTTCCAGCCACTCTGCCCCCAGCCTGTAGCACTGCACAGGGTCGTGACAAAAGTACAGGACCCATCACTTGGACTTGTTGAATCTCATAACGCTGAGCTTGGCCCATTAATTCAGCTTGTCCAGATGCCTATGTAGAGCCTTCTAAGTGGTGTAGCAGGTCACTATTACCCCTTGGATTATGTGGGCTTCATTCTTCTCCTTGTACCTGTCTGCCAGCTCAGGAGACTGGGACTCAGAGAGCAACTTATCTTGCTGTTAAAGACTGAGACAAAGAAGGCATTAAGTTTCTCAGCCTTTTCCTCATCCTTAGTCACTATGTTTCCCCCCAAAATATGTCACTATCTGGGCTTCCCTGAGGTCACAGTCTTTCCAATAGATCTGCAGTCTGAGCTTGTAGATAATAGACTTTCAATAATTTGTGAGACTAGGAGGATTAGTGGATTAGTGCGCAAGTCTTTGGACACCAAAGAACTAGGTTAAGAGATCTGCTTTGGGTCAAAAGAGAAATGAGTTTGATATCTCTGCTTAGTCCACAGGAAACATTTGTACAAATTACAGAACGACCTTTAAACATTTCCTACTACTGAAATTCTTTATTTACAAAGGTCAAATCTGGTGCTACATGCAAAGAAAATCATTCAGCAAGGCCATGTCTTTCTCATTGAAACTGAGCTACAAATCCAAACCATACTGAGACACTCATGCCATACTCAGATGAACTACAACTACTCATATGATTCAAATATCTCTGATCAAATAATCACATTTCATTTTCTTTTTTGAACCATCCATTTCACTCTTGACATTATTCAGTTCATGGAGTGAAGCAGTCATTGGAGTTCACTCAGGCTGTAATCCAATATAGAACATGGACATTTCTATTTTCCAGTGCAGACTAAAACAACCCAAGAAAAATACCTCTAGCTCTCTGTATAGGGTGCTGATGCACCAGTGCTGACAGCAGCAGTGCTGTAGGGAGAGTCTGTGAGCTGTGGCTACAATGTGCTGGACGTGGCCATTTCCAGCTGGCTCCACCCCACCTGTCACAGGGCACAGCTGAGCCTCACAGGTTGAGGTGAGGGAGCCTCTGAGAAAATGTATTTAAGAAAGAGAAAAACGTTACACAAGCAGCACGAAGGTGAGAGAAACAATCCTGTGAACATTAAAGCCACAGAAGAAGGAGGAAAGGAGACGTTCCAGGCACCAGAGCAGATTCCCCTGCAGCTCATGGAGGAGCATAGGGTCTACTTGCTGGAATGGATGGATGTTTGCTGAAGAAACTCTGGCTCATGGAGGGCCCTTGAAGAAGCAGGGCTACAGGACTAGAACCTGTGGAGAGATCACGTGCAGGAGTAGGGAAAAGTGCAAGGAGAAGGAGGAGGACAGAGCAGCAAAGATGAAATGCTATGGAGTGACAACTCCTGGGCTGTTTGGAGTGAGGAAGCAGAGGTTTCTGGAGTGAAGAACTGAAGCTGAGGGAGCTGAGGAAGAAGGGACGACAGGAAAATGTGATTTTAATTTTGTCTTCGTTTTTCACCACCTTACTCTATTTTAGTTAACAAAACATTCAATTAATGTTCCCCGAGTAAAGTCTATTTTGCCCATGATGAAAACTGAGAAGTGATCTCCCTGTTTATCTCATCTCAGGATGTTTTTCATTCTCTTTTCTCCTGTCCAGTAGCAGAGAGGGAGTGAGAGAATAGCTGAGCAGGGATCAGGCAGCCAGTCAAGGTCAGCCCATCACAATTTATTTCTGAACTTTTTAAGTCCAGCTAAAATCATTTTAAGACCATGGCTATGAATATAAGCCTTATCCAAGAAGTTGTCCTCAGACCACTGCACACTTACTCAAACGCTCTTTTCTGATGGAATCCCTGTATGAGAGATAAAGGAGATCAATCAAATTCAATTGTACCTGCCTAGATTTGGAAAATTTCATATCTGCATATGGAATCTATCAAAGTATATATATTAGAATTAAATATTATTTTTAAATAATTGTTGTTATGTCAATAAATTTGACAGCTGTAGAAAAGTCCTTTCAGGCCTACTTTTTCAAAAGAAAATATTTCTGGAATGAATCCTTTAATCAGTAATGAAAAAGTGAATAGATTCAATAAAATTTTAATTTGAAGTATAGGAAGGTAGGACCAGCTACACCAAAATAGCTTTAATGACAAAACTGCTGTTTTCATCTTGACTTCAAGTTTAGTGACATACATAGGTGTCATAAATGAAATGCATCAAGCTATAATCCCAAACCTTTCTGAAGGCATTGCCTTGTTATTGATTTCACTGGACACTGAAAATAAGTGATTCTTTGACTGTTACAACTGTTTATTGCAGAGGGTAGCATGCATCAACACTAGAAACAGAGAAAACCTGTTTTATCTGAACAGTGAAGCATCAGGTACCTTACTACTATTTTTCCCTAGAGATGATTTGTTTTCTAGCTGTGTTTATATTTGCAATTCACTAAGAACTGAAATACAAATGCAGTTAGCCAAGACCTAACAAAAATATTCTGGTACTCTGAACTCCCTGTTGCATCACTGTGGGCTAGGTAACAGATTCAGTTTTGAATCCAAGTAAATTGTAGAACTACTATAGAAATGGAACTTTAAAAAAAGAAACCTTACCTGTTTAAGGACAAATTTTAAAAAATTAATTCTTAAAAAAGACTTGTGTGTAATATGGTTATGAGGCCAGATGTGACTGTATATAACAGAAGGCATTCTGGATCTGACTAATAAATTGTTCAATCTACTGTCACATTGAACATGTGAAATGTTTGGTGAAGGAAGGGTGTTTGTCAGAAGTAAATTCTACATAATCTTACAGTCAGTCCCAATCTCATTGCTACTAAGTTACTTGTATTTATGTATAACTACAACAAATACAGTACTTTAATTATCGTGAGAAAGACTCTGAAGTATTAAAGTTAACTATGGTGCTTGTGAGAAATCAAAATTAATGTCAATCACAGAGTATACTCCCACAAACAGTAGATCTGTTCATGTTTTCAGGAAAGAATACACTTAAGAATCATCTGGTTGAGGATATACTGACTTTTGTGAAATGATACTATATCAGTATTAATTACTTATTAATATTAGTTACTAATACTAATACTATATTAGTAATATTGTGTTAGTAAATAACATTTCCTATACAAAAGATTTTGCCTCTAAAAAAGTAACATTTAGCAAAATCACCTATGTTCTGACAATGAATTTTGAATTATTTCATCAGAAAAAGAATGTCACTACTTTCTGTACTGTATCTTTTGTACCTGATTTTCATTTTCTGTATAATTTTGACACTACACTGTTAGGTTAATTAGACTCTTCTCAGTTTTATATTTGGACCTAAAAATAATTTTTTAAACATTTTGTTTTCCAAAACACAACGGGCAATCAGCCATTTAAAAAAAAATCACTTAAACACAAGTATTAATGAAGTTGTTTTTAAACAATATTGAAATTTGCAAATATTACTGGCACAATAATATGTAACAAAGCAATATTACAGTACGGAACATCTTCAAAGAAACAAAAGAAAATCATAACAATTGACTTTTCAGCATCACAGTGGGATGTGCTGAAATTGAACTGTGCTCGGTGAAAAGCTATAAAACAATAGTTACAGTAGAAATACATCAAAGAAATTGTGATATCTTTCATAGGAACATGAAAATTAAAGTGGTCTTTGAGGTCACGTATATTGGTCCCTGGCTGTGGCAAATCTATTGGAAAGACAGAAACACTACCATTGTAGAACATTGTTCCCAGATCATTCTTAACATTATAAAAAGACTTATCCTAATAAGCTCTATTTTTCACACTGAATCAATTCATGCTTATGTTATAGGCATTTCCCTCACAACATCATTCATCCATCAGCTTAAATAGCTTTTTTCTCTAGTATTTGTCTCTTTAATGATTTAGGGACAGTCATATTCCTCTGATTCTTTTTCTTTCCTGGGCTAAACAGCCCAGTCTTTTTTAGACTACTCTCCTAACAGTCTTCAGACCTGTTTAGAATAGAACTTTACCTGATTATTTGCTATTCTTGCATTTTTTTTCAACTTCTCTACACTTCACTATTATCACAGCCTGTGAAATGGCATGGTTACTTCTGGTTTTTTTGGGTTTAGTATCATCCTAATACTATTTGCATTATTTGCAACTATGGTTGATGTTTTTCTCTGCGGGGGGAACGCAGGAAGCAGCAGCCTCACAAAACGAGGTCTCCCTGGCACGTATCTCTACCAAGTCTGGGCCAGGTGGCCCCTGGGGTGCGCTTAGCGTGGCATGAGTCTCCAGCCACAGAAATTCTAACAGGAAATTAAGTAAGATGAAGGAGTGAACCTGGACTCATCTCTGTTCTGGCAGGGAGGTTTATTTGGGGTAACGGGGAGAGGGGTTGCAGGGGAAGAGAAGGGAGGAGGAAAGACAAGGACAGGGGAAGGGCTGCCAGCCCAGAGATAAGACGACTCTCTCTGACCCAGGACCTGGCTTTTAAGGGGAAAGGAAGGGGGCGGGGGCTGGCTCTCTGAGAGCCAGTCCCAGGAGAAAGAAGGGAAGATCGGCAAAAGGGGTACACACCAATAGGTTTTCAGGTACAGCAAAGCATATTTCAAAATGAACCAATAGCATACAGAGCAGGGAAACAAAGGGAGCACGTGGAGATGCATTACTACATATGGTGTAGTCAGGACACTAGTAACTGAGAACACGCCAAGAAATATTTTTTTATTTTGTGTGTATGTGGCTGTTTTGGGTCTAGCTGAGGAGTTCATTTTCCCCACAGCATCCCTCACAGTGCTATGCTCAGCATTGGTAGCTAGAAAGGTGTTGATAACACAGCAGTGTTTTGGGTACTGCTGAGAAGTGCTCCCTCAGCATCAGCACTATCCAACATTCCATCTCTTCATCAGTGGGCTGGAGACTGGCCAGACATTGGGAGGGCACACAACTAAGACAGCTGACCCAAACTGACTAAAGGGATATTCCATACCATAGGACATAGGCTTAGATATAAAAGCTAAGAGAAGGAGGAGGAAGGGGCAGCATTTGTTATTTACATTGGTCTTCTGGAGCAACTGCTACATGTGCTGAAGCCCTGCTTCCCAGAAAGTGGCAGGACATCACTTGCTGATAGGAGGAGTAGAGAATAAAATCTTTGGGTTTTAAATTTGCTTCAACCTTTGCAGGCAACATTTCACTTTTCCTATAATAAACTGCTTTATCTTAACCTACGAGTTATTTTCCATCTTTTCTCTCTCCTGTCCAGCTGAGAACAGGAAGTGATAGAGCTTGGTGGGCACTTGGCATCCAGCCAAAGAAACTCAGTAACTCAAGGGGTGAATCCCCCATTAATTTAAACCACAGTGCTTGAAGCCACATGTTATAATGTTCAGTCTAATTTCCTTGCATGAGCATGATACAGTTTTCTTCCTGAGTGTAATATCACTCCCTAGTTTTCTACAATTCTTGAACTTCATCACACAATTGCAGATTCTGTGCAAAGTAAGTAAATGAAAATAATAAGTTGAAGAGCTACTCCACAGGGAAAGAACACTCTCTTTACTAGGAAAGCAAGCATTTGTAAATTATTGTCATCTCTTGGTTTCTGTTAATTATACTTATCCTTGCTTCTCTAGGGAAGTGTAATTTCTGATCCCTACTGTATCTGAAATGCAGCTGAGATGTATTATACTAGTCATATCTAGTCACTAGGAAAAGATTTTATATTTATCAGACACATAATACTAAATACACTAAAACTCATACTTTTCTCTGTTCTATTTTAAGTTTACAATGTGAAACCATAAGTGACTCATGCATATCTCCTTTGTTTGAAATGTGTAGGTAGAGAAATTATATATTCTAAGTTCTTTTAAACATAGAAATGTTTATTTCTTTCATGTGTTTGTCTGCCATACTGATGTTTAAAAACACAACAGTGTACCATACTAAAACTAGGATTATAAGCATAAGAAAAAAATGTAGGAATCAATGATCAAGATCTCAGCCACCAAAGACTTTAGAACTATGTTTTCACAAGTAATCTTGTTTGAATTCTTTGAGACACAATACATACCTAATTTCAAGCATGCGTCAGCCTCACTGAAATTAAAAACATGATATCAATTTAAAATTAAGCACATGTGCTAAAAACCTCGCTAGAACGTAGCTCCTTCTTTTGTTTTGGGTTTATAGAGTGGTCTTGTGGAATTCAGACAGATTTTCAAACCCGGACATTCAACAGTTCATAAAATGGGTTACCCAATACTGTTTTGACTGTTTTTGATCTAGCTAACTCTTCTGCCTGGAATTTTGAATAATTTCTTGTTGCATTTTCCCAATATGTGGAAACCTTTTACTGGCTATGTGAAAGAGGATGGTGGCAACCATTTCAGTGGAATCATCATGGCTAGTGAGATAATAGGAATTTCATGAAATTCAGCAAAGGCAAAAACCAATGTCTTACAATGAGAACAGAATGAGTCTATATGCACCAGCATAGGTTTGGCTTGCAGAGAACACCCTGCAGGTCAAAAATTTCCACATAAAACAGCAGTCTGCTCCAGCATCAGTCAAGGTCAAGGGCATCCTCTTCTGCACTGGCAAGAACTTTGCCAGCACGTTGAGGTACATCATCCTTTCCCTCTCTTTGGCACCCGTGAGACATGTGGGGTGCTAGGTTCAATTCTGAGCTCCCTAGTAAAAGAAAGGCTGTCAAATTGAAGCAAACCCTCTGGAAAACCAGCATAATAGTTAGGCATCTGAAGCCTGCAATGTATCAAGAGAGACTGAGACAGTTGGGATTGTTCAGACTGAAGAACAGAAGGCTGAGGCACTGCAATTTTTCTTTAAGTATGTTGTGAGAGGACAAGAGGATAGAGTTGAGCTTTTCTCAGTACTGTACAGAAAAGGTTGAGAGAGAGTGAGCATAAGTTGTAACAAGAAAAACACCAATTCAGCATGAATCAAAAATATTTTAGGGTCAGGTTGGTTAAGCATTGGATTTGAATGCTCAGATAGCCTGTCAAATGTTCATCCAGACCAAATCTTCTTCACCCTCTTCAAAATACTATCCTTTAGAAGCTGCATTAGATAAATTCGCTACTAGTATTTATCTCTACAGAGACATCTGTGAAAAATAGATTTGGTTTGATTCTAGAAGTGAGAGCTGAGTTTCACTGAGTAGTTGGGGGAAAAAGTCCTATTTAGTCCCATTATTTGGTCTATGTTGCTAATAAGAATCAGCTTTATGTAACCTAATGTATCAGTTAAGCCCCTTATAGTTGGGGGGGGAGGGAATGTGCTACAGTCAATTTTCATAATACAAAACAGCCTAAAGAGGATATAAAGTGCCTAGTAAGTAATTTTTTCAAAGTCCATATGAATGTCTTATTCACTTTGCGATTCACTTCACCGTTCAGAAACTAACTTCCAAAATATTAATAGGATTTGACAGTTATTTCAAAAATATCTTCTGCAATAGAACAGTGAACTTTGACTGATCTGCCTCTGGTTTGACAACTTCAGTCCAGTCCAAAATGAAAAGAAACCTTGGCTCAGTGACTTTAGGGGGCTTTAGATAAGTTTTATTAAAACTAATAGGAACTGGATACAAACAGAGAGGAGAACGTGAAGCTTTCTTGATATCTGTCTTTACACAAAGGAATAACTTGATTAAAACTTAAAACAAAGTGCACTATAAATCACACACTTGGACAGGAATATTTTTCTGTAAGGTGCCAACTAAGCCCTTAGTTAAACTGTACCCTTTTCCAGTCTTCACTGGCTTTTTTAACTGTTGCTCAAAGGATGAGAAGAAAAGCCTGTGTGGCAATACAAAGTCCCATGAAATAAGGATCACAGAATCATAAAATGGCTTGGGTTGGAAGGGACCTTAAAGACCATATGGTTCAATTTCTTTTTAAATAAGATGAGACTGGAAGAAAGCTGCAGTAAGTTGTCAGCATCCCAAGTTCTTCACTGAGAGGATGTGAACCTCTTCACTGAGCTTCCCTCATCGTTGCATATTTATGAGTTTGTTTGCATAGTCCACCTAATCAATCCTTATTCATTGACCCCCAAATTCTATGCTATTTTTAAGTTTTGTTGTACATGGTATATTTTGTATATATTCTATATTTGTTCTTTTTTCTGTTTAAAATGCCTAAAGCCTTTTTTATCCAGCTCCCCAAACAACATTCTCTTATTGTATTTTCTGAGCTAGTGGGGAAGAGAAACAATAGATTAGGTTAAAATTATTCTTACATATACCATAACAGCCACCAAAGTTAGACATTCCCAAAGTACCCTCTGTCTCAGCAGAAGCTTTATAATATACATAATACTATATATCACATATATATTTAAAGATAGGTACATATTCTATACAGACTGGTTGCAGAGGTCTTCAGCCCAGGGAATAGCCTGTCTTCAGCCATTGGTAAACAGAATTTGAACCATTTACTTTGGTAAAAATCTTGGCTCCCATTTCACTTCCATGTCCTGACTCCCCTAACACAAGTATTTTATCCATGCAACAGGTGTGTTATTTCACTCCTAGCTCTCTTTTCTGGTCAGCCAAATAGGTCCATACAAGAAAATGTACAAGTACACAAACACAGTTCTCAGATTTTGGTTTTTCCTCAGTGGTCTCTCTGTTCATCTCACTGAATCAGCTGTGGTAGTCTTGGCTACTTCAGCTTCATAATCTACTAAAGCTGTCTCGAAAGTAACTTCTCCTCCAAGTATTTCCTTGTGTCACTGCTTCATAACAGGTGACCTATATCCCTAGCAAAATACTGCAAAAAGAAACAATATGAAGCTGTAGAACAGCTCAGACATTATTTAAAAACCAAGAAACATAAACTAAAAATATCTCAGTTGTGTGTTTATCACAAGGGTTTGAGAGAAAAGTGATCCAATATCATCATGGGCATTCTGATTTAGACATTCACACTGAGACTGTGAACCTGAGACCCTGTGCAACACTAGCTCAAGAACAGGACATTTCTCTTTTAAATTCTTTAGAATGCTAATGCATGTTATTACGTCCACATTTAACTCCAATCTGGTCAAATGAAAATTAAAATTTGTATTTGCCTTGAATGACCAGCATCAAGATATTTCTGACTTTGGTAACCCGCAAGTAACATTATATTTTTCATTTATCCCAACAGGTGGTAATGTTCAATTAGCAAAATGAATGAATATAGCATATTTTAATTTTTGTGGGAATAGTCATCACTGAATACATGTAACTGGGCACAAAATATTTAAGTAAAATTTACCTTTGGACTCTTTCTCTTTGCAATATTCCAATGTAGAAGAAAACAGATTGTTGAATTATTTAAATATTATAGAATGTGATTTATTTACATTTTTTTCTCTGAATTTACAGCCAAAGTTTTAGAAAACCAAAAAGGCCAGAAAGGGAACTTGCCTCCTATGGAAACTTTAAAAAAAAACCATAATTCTTCTAATTAGGTGCCATTTATTTATTTAGAAAGTAAGCAATCTAAATTAATAAATGGATGTAGAAATATAATACAATTGTAAATTAAATCTTCAACAACTTTGACCCACATGTATTAATTTTTTCTCATCAAACCAACATTCTCAAAGGAAAAAATATTTTACTGCAAAAATTTATTTTAGTTTTACTAGAAATATAAGTAAATTTTGTGTGGCACAAGTTAAATAATGATGTTCCAGAGGCAGATGTAATAAAAGAAAATTCTTAGATCAAACCTAAAGAAGGCACCAGAAACAATATATAAATATATATATTTGGAGTGTGACTTCCATCATTTTTTCCTCAATGACAAAATAAACCATTCATTTTAGAAGTTACATTTATCTCAATACTTTAACTAGGTAGGTTAGTTACCCGTATTGGTTTGAAAACAAACCAGTGGGAAACCACAAGTTAAGGTTGAAATTAAAAATAAGTGAAATAATACAAGGAAAAGCAATGACAAAGTCAGATACAACCTGACACCCGGTTAGGGTGGTGGTAGCAGTCCAACTGAAGTAGTTCAGTTCAAGTCACGATCCTGTGAAGGTCTGGTCTCCAGCTGAAGATCCAGTGGTAGCTCTAGTCCTCTGGGAACCCAGTAGACAGGGCTAGCTCAGGCACTTCCAAGGCCAGGTTATATCCAGGTGGGAACACCTGGCTCCTCCCTCCTGGGCAGAGCATCCCACAATGGGATGCGATAAGTCCATGAGTCATGTGGTGGGTCCCTGATGGCCCATTGTCTGTCATCCGGGGTGGGTCATTAGCAGGTGATAACAGCTAATGGCCCACAGCTGGTGGTAATAGAATACTTAAATACATCTATATTTCAACCTAGGACATTACCGTTTATTCTGATGTGATAAACTTCTACTCTTTTCTTACTTCTATTGTCTGGACAGCTAAAACATTGTTATCCAGACTGAAAACCTACCACTGTCATCAAAGCATCTGATTTCCCGGGACTGGAAAACAGTGAAGATGGGGAAAATCTGAATCAAACGAAATCTAAGCACTTGCACAGTTTCAAGATCTTTTCTGCTACTTGTGCTGCCATGCTAGGGAGGGGTCTGGGGGTGCAGGGGAAGTTGAGAGGAAACACAGCTGGGCCAGCTCAGTAAATAAAGCAGGGGGAAGAAGGAAGAGGGCCTGTTTGGAGTGATGATGTTTGTCTTTCCAAATAACAATTATGTGTGACGGAGCACTACTTCCCTGGAGATGACTGAACACCTGCCTGCCCATGTGTCACGATTTAACCCTCACCAGCAGTCAAGCACAATGCAGCTGCTGACCAGTAAGATCAGGGAGAGAACTAGAAGAGTAAGTTCTGCAAAACTTGTAGGTTGAGACAAAGGGAGTTTAATAAATAAAAGCAAAAGCTGCACACTCAAAGCAAAACAAGGAATTAACAAGGAATCGGTGCTTCTCATCGGCAGGCAGCTGTTCAGCCAGCTCCAGGAGAGCAGGTCACCATTACATGTAATGGCTGTTTCAGAAGACAAATGTCATCACTCAAAATATCCCCTCTCCTCCTTTCCCCCCCTACTTTATATGCTGAGTGTGATGACATTTAGTGTGAAATGTCCATTTGGTTAGTTTGGGTCACCTGTCCCAGCTGTGTGTCCTCCCAAACTCCCATGTGGCCACAGCCCCCTCACCAACATGGCAGTACAAAAAGCAGATATGGTCTTGGCTCCATGAAAGAAAAAAATAAAATCTCTATATTATGAACCTTGTTTCCAGCACAAATCCAAAACAGCCACATATTAACCACTGTGAAGAAAATTAACTCTACCCTAGCTGAAACCAGGCAACGAATTCTGTGTTTTCATTTGCTTGCATGCATAGCTTTTGATTTAGCTGTTAAACTCTCTTTATCTCAACCCATGAGATTTCTCAAATTTTACTCTTCTGATTCTCTCAGAAAAAAAAAGAATAAAAAGATTCTGGTGCTGAGTTGCTGGCTAGGTTTAAATCACAATACAATATTTTCATGTGTACTGGAATATGATAGGTATTAAATACATAGCAGATTTTTTTTTCTATCATAATATTCATTGCCAAAAAAATTTTGAACATTTCCAGATTGCATAATTTAATAAATATAATTTCCATTCCACCTTGTTACTACAATGCTACATGTAATTCAGACCTTTCACATTCAACCATTCCATATAAATCAGCAGCTTTATTTCTTTTTGGCTCAGCAGTAACATTACCTGAAAACACACCAGCTACAGCATTGGAGATAATATGTAGTGGCTATGGTTTTCTATGCACCTTCCTTCAAACCAAGCTAGAGCACTGCTGCCAAGAATGTCGGCCGCTGCAGCATTGCTCTGTATCTATAGTTATACATAACAAATTTAACCCATCATATTCTAATATAAACTCAAAATTAAAAATTCAGCATTCTATCATAATTTCTGATTGTGGCACACAGTTACATTCTCTTTCTTCTGGCATTCTGCACAAGCAGAAAATAATATCAAATGGTTATAAAATACATGCCTTCATTTTCATTCTTGAAATTGCACAGATCAACCAAATAATTTAGCAGTCATGAAACCATCACAAAGACACAAAGATATTATTTTTGGCAGAAGTTTGGTGCTTTCAGCTGAGCAGCAGAAAGAAATTGATTACTCTGTACTCTCAGTGTTAAATTTTATTGACTGTTAATGTTAACAGCATTGAAATACTGAAGTTTATTTGAAAGTTAACCAAGTTTGTTAGTATTTTTCTGTTTGTAGTATCCTTGTTGGTCTTTTAGTATGATAGCTGAACTTGTATAATTAACCCCTTTGGTACTGGGCTGGGTTTTTCTTCCCAAACTTAGAAGTTGACGAAAATTCTTTGCTTTTTTTTTTTAAACACCTACTGGATAATTCCCTCACTCTGTGACTTATCTTTAAATATCTTGCATTTAAAAATGCAAGTGCATGGAAGACGCACTGTGGAGGTTGAACCTCCGCAAGCTGCAACAGCCAGAGGGCTGGCCGTGGGGGCAGAGACAGCCTGTGCTGTCGCGGTCATGGTGACAGGAAGATCAGCCCATGAGCCCCTGCGGCAAAATATGCACCAACAGAGAAGACTATTGGCCCAGAGTCCTCCCCCGCCCCCCTCTCCAAATATGGGTTGCTTCTAGACTGTTCTTTGTTCTTCTCTTGGGTTTCTTTGAAAGCCTTACTGGTTCCTTTGAATTTTGTATCCTCCCCTTTTATGTAACTATTGGTTGATCCCCCTGTCCCTCTTCCCTACGGCTTTCCCAGCTGGCCTGCGTGCCAAACCACTCCCCTCCTCCTTTCTCTTAAAACCCTATGTCACTGGTTATTCGGGGGCTTTTTGCTTCATTGCCACAGACAGCTCGCAGCCTCTGGATCTCCAGACCCCTCGTCTGTCACCGCCTTTCCGCCCTGACTCTCCGCTCCCAGACCTTCCCCAAATGAGCCTACAATAAACCTCTGGAGAACTGCAGACTGCTTGCTGTGCGTCCTTTTGCTGCCCGCGCCTCCTCGCCTCCTGCCCCACTCTATTGGGCCGCACGGTGGCTACAACAACGCAGGACTGACTTGAATGAAAATCCAATCAGCTTCTCTTTTCCTCTACTAAAACAGCAATCTGAACTGAACTCAGGAGTTTACACCCTTTGTCAGTTCTGCTGTCTATTTTGTTTGAATGACTTATACTGTCTTCCTCAGTTAACTCTGTAAAATAAGGGTAATTGTAGAAAGCCTTGCACACATAAGGTGCTTGCTTCATATATTGAGACATTGTATGACAGGAAATGAAGCAGAGATTCCAAATTTATTATAGATATATTTCTTCATGACAGAGTCCACAGCTTCAGTTCTGTAGAAAAGACTATAACCTATCAACTTCTATTCACACAGTGATTTATATCTCTCTTTATCTTTGTTTCTGGGGAGTCATTTTCTGAAATTGATACTAAGATTGGAACCTCAAACAATATTTTTCTCCTGGTGGTGTCCTTTTCTTCTTCTATAAACTTTTTGGAGATTAAAACAATGTATACTGCATCTTGAGATAGCCCATAAAAAAAAAGCTTTTCTCATTTTTAAACAATATGAAGTACTGTACCTAGGTTGTGTAAGCAAAATTTTAAAGGTTTATTGGACTTGTGAGATCAATATATGCTATTTCTCTGTATCGCCTCTGTAATAGAGGAATTCCATCAAGAGCATCATAGCATCCAGATTAACAATAAATTGCACAGGAGTAACCAGCTTCGATGTCTTTCTTCATCTGAAAACTACAATTGAATAATTTCACAAAAAAAAAAAAAAGAAGAGACAGCAATTAACTTAGAATATTATAAAGCCTGAAAGAAAACTTCCTTTCAGAAACTAATACAAGCACAGAATAGAATGTGCTCTATAGAGCAGGATTAATTAGTGCAAGTGTTACTACCAACAGGTAGAAGAGGCAAGGCAGGAAGTGTTCATTAACACCAGGTTTCAAGTAAAGATTTCAGCTATTTAAACCTGCCAGGGGAAGTTATCAAAGGCAATTGTCTTTCTTACCTTTAAATTTTTTGGTGTTAAATTTTACCTGACTAATAATGGGGATATCAAAATGACTTACTTGATTTGAAGATAAATTAATATTAAAAAGAAAATTGCCTTGTTTCTAATTTTTATTTGCTCATTTTTAGAAGCTTGTTCCCCAGGTAGAAGACGACAATAACAGAGAAATAAAAGAAAGAAAATGAGAATTATTTCCTGAAGTTCTACCTATATTTTGTGTTTTGAAAAGCTGCAGGTTTTCTATAAAAGTTTTTCCATTTATTTATTTCATAGTGAGAGAATAGCTGTAAAGCACTCTAGAAAAGATGAGTAAAGCCACTTCTGTAAAGCCGTAAATGCTGTAGATGTTATGTAACTTGTATGCTCCTATTACATATGCTCACATGTACTTTCATCCCGAGGAGCTAATAATTTAGACAGGAAAAGATTAGATTTATTCCAATTTTCTTTTCCAAAGTTCCTTACATTTCATAGGCTGTGGTTTAACTAATTATTTAGCAAAACAATGGAAGGATAACTTATTTATTTTGGAGAACATGAATTTACCTGTGAATAGGTTGTGTGGTTTTTCGCATTTTGGAATGAAAGAAGGTTAACAATGTGATGCATTTAATTTATTTCTAAAAACAATCTTGGTTTGATGCACAAGTGGAAGATACTGAGGGGCTGCAGTTGTCATGTCTCTACCTCCTCTCCCCAAAAAGACTTCTTAGTGTAAAGTTAATTACTTCCTCTCTACTGAGTAGCTAATTTTAAAATGAAATTCACAAAATGTGTTTACAATTTCTTTTGGACAAGAAGGAAATACTTTAATACCTTAAATACGTCGATATGCTGTAAATAGCAAAGTAATGCTGATACTCAGTTTCCAAGGAATCATTATCCATTTCTCTATTACTGAGCATGAAAATGGTAGGATGACAAAAATGTCTTCTAGGCATTTGAGTTTTGCAATGGAAACATTTTCTTACCTGCAGTGTGTTTCTGAGAAAACTGCTGTATCCCTAATTGTCAGCAAACAACAGATGGGAAACTTTGGGGAAATTACCTGCTAATTGTTAATTGTTCCTAAGCATCCATCTATATAAAACCTTGTGATAAGGCCATGTAGAGAAGCTGAAGGGCCTGCAGGAAGAATCCCAAAAGCAAGGATCTCGTATACACATATGTACTTTACCTACTCCACCTGAAAATATAAAATGTGGAAATCCTGTCTCTAATAAAATTTCAAAGCTCTTTGCATGTAATGAAGAAGCAAAAGAAGACAGTTTATAAAAAATAACATTGCAATGAAGGTTAGAAAGGGAGAAAAAGTATTATGTCAGGAAAATAAGAGTGTTATTTCTCAGTTAAGTGATACTGACCTTACTGAGTACCAAGTTTTATTGTATTTATTAATTTCTTCCTTTTAGTTTTTTGGTTTTGTTATTTTTAATGGCCAGTGTGTGAATTCAAGAACATAAGAATTCTTCTCACAATAATAACCAAATTTCATAGAGGTAAATGTTAAAAGAATAGAAAAAAGGAATAATTAATATTGATGATATATTTTAACTTGTTTGTTTAACAAAATAAAAAAGATACATTGTTTCTTTTTTACACAGTGTGATTCTTTAATCACAGCAGCCTATACAGTTACATGTTTTGGTACCACTGTGGATCCTGAGCAAGTATCAAGAAGCATTTCTCTGCCACGTGGAACCTTGCCATGTATTCCTTATTTCAGCAAAAGTTTTTTATTCATGTTCCAGAAGATTAAGATGTGCCATTGTAACAGCCTTTGTTTCAAAATATTGAAAAGCTTTTCAGCAGACCTAGTAGTTCAGTCAGTTTCTGAAGATCCTTCAGTAAACTAAACAGCTAGAACACTGTAAAAATAACAAAACTATGGAGATGTACTTGTTTCAATAGGAAGCTCTGTGTTTTCTTTTTTTCCATTACCTCTTTCTTACTTTTGTTGATGATGTTACAATAAATATAAAATGAATGTTCCCTACAGAGAAGATAGTGACTTTATTTTAGGTTTTAAGCACCTTTTATAGAATCCTGAGAACAAAAAGATATTATTCAAATATATGTGCATAAGAACAGAAAATATCAACCCTTGAACTCTCAAAGCTAATATAAGGCAAAGCAGAACTAACACGTTGAGATTTCCAACAACTTACACATATATTAACAGGTCCCCTTACCTTCTATGATTTAGTAAAAAATTTTTTATCTGAATGAAGCTCCGTTCAGTGATAAGACCTATTTCAGAAACTCCGAATCCTCCCTGTATTGCAGTTGCTAAGTTTGATCTTTGCCACTCTATCAGGGAATTAGGCTGCTGACCATAGGACCCAATGTCAAATCTACTTCATGATATTACAAAGTACTTCCATAGAAGCAGTATAACAACATGAAACACGGGTTGAGTCTTTTTAGTGATAAGAAAATTGAAATAAGTTTTTTCTAATATCTTTCAATTTTTTGCCATGACAACTGAAAACTGGTGTATGGCTAATGTTACATAAGCATCACAGACAGAAATCTGAATGACACTGAGAAAATACCCTACAGGTTTATGTGCATACAAGTCTGAATTTGAAAAGTTTTATATAGTACAAAACAGTATCTTCATGTGATCTAAGAATAGCTGGGTTGGTAACACACAGCTAAAACAGAATGTTCTATGTGGTCCTGCTGAAATTCACGTCAAATTTAGCTCAGTAAAATATTGGTATTTGTTGGAGGTTTTTTGGTAACAAAATTGCCCTGCCATAATAAGCAAAACCCAATACATTTCAATAAACTAGTATTTCAAACACTGTTTTATATTAAAAATCTCTATAAAATAATTTTCTATATGATGGTGTTGAAAAAAATTAATAACAGAAATATAAGCATTTCAAAGTAATTTAAAGTCTCAAGAAATAAAGTCTTGGAATGTCACCCAAAGTTACATTAAAGCTATGTTCTCTTTTATAGGACAGCTAATATGGGATAGGAAATAAAATGTCAAAAGTTTCAGATGTGTCATTTTTATCTCTGATGTGCATAGATTGCCATTCAATGATGGTTTGATGCATAATTCCAAATTGTTCCTAATTTAAAGTATTATAAAAATATATCAGTTAATAAGCATGTGATTATTAGCCTGCTTTTCTGAACCTCCTGGCATTTTTGTCTTTCTCTTCTGCTTAATTCTACCCAAGGACCTATCATTGATTTGACAACAAAATTCACTAGGGAACTTGATCTTATTTGTCTTCCAGCTTCTTCTGCAAAAGTTGGAAAGAGTTGTGGCATATTTTATGTTTGTATTTGGAATAATATTGCTGCTTGAAATACATATTATTCCAAGTAGTTTAGATAGAGAGCATGCATTTAGGTTATTATAACAAACTCCAGTACAAGGTCCAGATTCTTAAGACTGTCTTTGAAGTACTATCACCAGATATAATACCCACGTGAATCCAAACTATTGCCAAATTTTCCAATGTCTTCTTGTTCTAAGAAGGGTGCTTGATTTGAGGACTTTTTTCCCTAACGTGTGTTTAAAATCTGTACTCAAATATAACTCAATAAAACATTTAGATTCACATAAATATATCCTAACCCCTGTACACCCACAAAGAGTTCCTAGACTGGGAAAATGGAACACTTTTTAATGCAAAAATTTTGCTGTTTTAACGAAATTAAACTATGCATTTGTAAAAGGGTTATAACACCTTTCATACTGAAGAAAAGAATGGTTATTTGGTCACTGAATATATTTCCTGCAGTTGAGAGCACATAGACATTAAATATTGAACTAGTCATCCCCAGAATCCTACAAGTATATTGTAGTTCACAGGACAGACAAACAGAACAGCACAAAAGCTTTCTGAAGAGATCAAAAGCTCAAGCAGTGCTTTAAAACCCAAAAGAAGAATGAAATACGCCCAGATGATCCTTGGAAGAAAAAATTCTTCACACTACAGATAAAGGCACAAAAATCCTAGCAATTCTGCTAGTTTCAAGTGGAAGAAAATTCTTTCTTCCCCAGTCTCTCATGATCATTTAACAAAGTACTGAGAATAACATATTGTCTCTTGGGATGGTTAATCTTTGATCTCACAGTCTTAATGAAACATACAAGCGTTCTTTTCTGTCAGTAGGATGCAACTTCAATGACTTTTAAGAATAAGATTAAGTAATTCATACAAAATAAATATGAATTAGCAAGTGCTGCAAACTGAGAAGTGGAGAATGTTTTAATCTTGACATTTATGAAATACAGACTAAACATCTGTAAACTAGGTCATGAAAAAAAAACCAAAACCAACTGTTTAGCAAGACCTCATGCTGCATTTTGAATAGTGTCCCACCCCTGGAAGTGTTCAAGGCCTGGTTGGATGGGGCCCTGAGCAACCTGGTTTAGTAGAAAGTTCCCTGTCCATGGCAGGGGAGTTGCAACTAGGTGATGTCTCAGAATGTCCCTTCCAACCCCAACCATTCTGTGATTCTATGATTGATACACACACAGAAAAAAGGATAAATAATCAAGTTCTCTAGTGCTGACCTTTAAATGTGCAGTCATATATTTAATGTTTGTAGGATATATTTATATCCTGGACAAGTTTGACTTTATTAGACAAAAGACTATCAAGATAGATAGATGGATGTCAAGACACAATCTATTGTCATCATAATAGATGGATGTTGGCACAATCAATTATGCAATCTACTGTACCTCATGTTACTAGTCACTGAAATGTAGAGATCATCATATACTTTTTATAAATATATATTTGTAAGAATATTTAGAACCTTAATAGAATGGAGGTTTTATCATAGTCTTCAAAGGAATCCAGTTTCTACTGTCCATTATTGGGGGAATATATGTTGAGGTATTTTCTATCGAGGTAAAGGATCTTTTGATTTTTTTCTCATAACTGAATTAAAATGCTCGAACTACTTGAAAAGATGGATTTTCCTCCATTAGGTAATTTCCTTGATCTATTGCAAATCTATATATTCTCTGATATGACAATATGTGGCTGGAAAGCAGCCTTCCAGAAAAGGACCTCAGGGTCCTGGCAGACACTGACTTGAACATGAAACAACAAAGTGCCCTTGTGGCAAAGAAGACAAATGGTATCCTGGGATGCATCAGGAGTATTGCCAGCAAGTTGAGGGATGTGATTCTTATCTTCTCCTTAGCACTGTGAAACACCACCTGACAGATTCTGTTCGGCTTTGGGCTCCCTAGTACATGAGGGACCATGGATACACAGGAGACATTCCAGCAAAGGATCAAGAAAATGATTAAGGGTCTGGAGCAAATCTCCTATGAGAAAAGGCTGAGGCTACTCAGATGAAAAGGCTCAGGGGGATCTCATTAAAATACATAAATACCTGAAATGAAGGTACAAAGAAGATGTGGCCAGGTTCTTTCCAATGGTGCCCAGTGACAGGACTAGAGGTAATGGGCACACAGTGGATCACAGGAGGCTCTATCTGAAAAACAGGAAGCCCTTTTTCAGTGTGAGGGTGACTAAGCACTGACAGAGCTCGTTTAGAGAGGTTGTGGGATCTCCATCCATAGAATTACTCAAAAATCATCTGTACAAGATTCTGAGTAACTGGCTGTAAATTACCCTGTTTGAGCAGGGAGGTTGAACCAAGCAACATCCAGTAGACACTTTCAACCATTCTGTCATTCTGAAATTCAATTCTATAAATAAAATTTGCAAAATTTTCAACAAATTTGTAATTTTTCTGTTTATTTATTTTATTTGTGAATATAATAAGATCTGGTTTTGAAAATTGATTTGAAGAGATTTGAAGTAAAATAATTACTTCATCGTTAAAAGAGTGAATTAAAATCACCAACATTGAGTTGACTGGATACATGATAGAAAATACATATAGTTCATCATCTGACCTAGGCATCCATAGTGGGTTGATGTTGGCTAAGGGCCTAACATGCACCTTGCTGCTATCTTATCTTTCCTCCTCAATGGGAGAAAACAGGATGTGAAAAGTCATGTGTCTAAGACAGTGAGATCCCTCGTCATTTACTGCTGTGTTCAAAAGAGACTAAACTTTGGGAAGATAATCTAATTTGCTGGCAATTAAAATAGATTCGGGTAGTGAAAAACAAAGACATTAAAACATCACCTTCCCTACTGGCTCTTCAGCGTTCAACTTCATTCCTTAACACTTGACTCATCTACTCCCAGCTGCCCAGCATGGTTAAAGGCATGGTTAGTACACAGCTGTTTCTCCTTCTCTGTTGCTGCTTTTTTCTCACACCTTTCACCTGCTCCAGTGTTGGCACTCTACACTACCTCCAGTGCCTTCAGGGAAAAAAAACTACTCCAGTGTGGGCTCTCCAAGGGTTGCAATTCTTTAAAAAGTGCAAACCTTCTCTGGCATGGGGTCCTCCATGCTGTGCAATATGGATATCTGCTCTGACAGGAAGAGTTCCTCCTCCTGCTCTGTCCTTGGAGTTCCTTCTGATATTTCTCACTCTTTTCTATCCTCTCTCTGTTGTTCCTCTGTTGCATCAGTTTTAACATTAAGAAATTTAATATTAGAATTTAGCATTAAGGCTAAACCAAATGCTAAGGCTAAGCTAAACATTTTATCAACAGTACTTATAAGGATTGGGTTTATTTGCTGATGTTAAAAAAATGGTTTTTTTCTTTACATTTCACTTTGTCCAAAGCCAAGCCAGCAAAATAAAATTATATAATCTCTTTGAAAAAATTCTCATTATAAACTAAGAAAGTGAAAGGATCATTTAATTTCAGTTTATTCATCCATCTGGACTTTTGTTCTAAACTATTTTATAAAAGTATGGAGTTAATAGTAACAGGGCTTCATTTCGGCAGCCTCAGGTTCCAACTTTAAGAATATTCTGGTACTCACAGATTTGGGTAACATTTCTGGGGTAGCTAGAATGGNTTTTTTTTTTTTGGTAATGTTCTGTCCTGGCAGGCATTAAAAAAATTAAAGCCTTTCTGTCTAAGATTTTATTTCCTATATACTGTCAAGTTGAACAAGAATCTGAGTTTAGAGCCATAACCAATTCAGAGCCAAGTCTTTATTCAGGAGATCATCAGTAAGTCTACTGGCACACTCACATTCAGAAACAGAATTTTGAGAAGAAGCATAATGTGTCATAAGGTATGTTTCACATTAAGCTGAGTCAAAATCTTTTGGGCTCAGGGCTGACCAATACTGACTTTAGCCAAAAAGGCCAAATAAAGACTAGACTACTTTCTTGGACTCGCAGGGCTTTTTTATTTACTTCCTTTGGTACAAAAGCAAACACTGCAATTTCCTTCTGATAAGTGATTAATTGATCATTTTACTTTATTATTGAAATTACTATGCTCATCGTCTGGTTTGTTCTCAGTTGCTGTTCAATTGAATAACTACCTAGTCCTTAAAGGTATGTCCTTAGTATTATCAACATCACAAAGTCATCAGATCAAAGAGGCCACCAACTTAACAACTTAATCAAGTAAAGGCAGATGCTTAGAAATGTGATTCTCATATTTTGTGTAAAAAGCTAAACTGCAAGAAATTAGATTTCCTTACTTCACTAGCTTGTTTCTAGGATAGTAGTTTCTACAACAAAGAATACATAGGATTTGTAGGCAGCCCCAGATAGCCAAATTAAACAATGCCTGTTACAGCAAAGTCCATTTTTCTCTTGTCCATTTTTTCTTTTCTTTTCACTGAATACTATCTTCCCGTTAAGAGGAGACTGCAAATCCTGGAAGACCTGGCAATTAGTGAGCTAAAATAAAGGAGATATTCCTTCTTGGTAAATAAAGATGGAATTACAGATATGAAATCAAATAAACGCAGGGGAATCTGTGTTCAGAATCCTAATTTCTATTGTCTTCCCAGGGACAGGAAGAGCTTTTCAAAGAAAGGAATAAATAATGAAAACATTGGTGTCATAGCAAGAGGAGATGGATAACAGAGAATTAGTCTAAAGACATTCCCAATATGAAAAAAAAATCCTAAGCTGCTTGACAGAAAAGAAGGCTCAAAAAGGTGTATTTATTTGAAAAATATTCATGTCAGGAATCTTTTGACAAGTAGTATCAAAAGAGCTAAGGAAAGAAAAGGTGCCAAAAACAAAGAGAATTGTTGATTTAATGTGGTACATGCTTAATATACAGCATCTGCTCTTGCCAATCAACACAGTCATTTCATAAAAAAAAGCATCAAAAAGGTATCCTTTTTCTGGCTGTCATGAGTTTTCAGATCTTAATTAACAATAATGTTTTCAAGTTTTCAGTTTATTTACAAAAGATCTAAAAATATCAAGGGAATGTGCTAGGGTTTTAATGCTGTTATATCAGTAACCTTGTAATTCCCTTGAGAGATGTGTTTGAATATTCTAATGGACTCCATCTGATCACAGGCACATCAACAGTTCAAAGACAACACTTTCATCATACATTGATTGTGGGCCTATTCTATCTCACCTTATCATGTATAATATCCAGAGTATTTAGAGATAAATCTGCAACATGAGTGTATTGAAGTATATGCACTTACCTAAAACCAAAACCTCTTGCTCTCCATGTGCTGATTTTGGCTGGGGTACAGTTAATTTTCATTACAGTAGCCAGTATGGGGCTGCATTTTGTATTTGTGCTGGAAACAGGGTTGCTAACACAGGGTTGTTCTAGTTATTGCTGAGCAGCTCTTGCACAGAGCGAAGGCCTTTCCTGCTCCTCACCCCATCCCACCAACAACAAGGCTGGGGGTGCACAGGGAGCTTGCAGAGGACACAGCCAGAAGAGCTGAGCCCCAACTGAAAAGGGATATCCCAGACCATACGGCATCATGCTCAGAATATGAAACTACATGAAGAAGAAGGAAGGATGTTCACTGTGGTAATGTTCATCTTCTCCATGTACTGCTAAGATGTGTTGGAGCCCTTCTTTCCTGGGAATAGCAAAAAACCTGCCTGCTCACGGCAGGTGGTGAATGAATTCCTTGCTTTGCTTTGTTTGTGTATGCAGCTTATCTCAGCCCATGACTTTTCTCACTTTTACTCTTTTGATTCTCTAACCCATGTCACTGTGGAAAGAAATGAGCAAGCACCTGCCACATGTATTTAAAAATACAACAGTTTATTCATCACTTAAATAAAGTTCCCAGTAAAACCGGTTTTCATTGCTTTTTACAAAACTACTGAATGTTTCCAATGCAATCTCATAAAGCAGTGAATGCACTCACATTTTTCCCCTCAAACGTCAGCAGAGCTTTGTGTCAATATGTAAATAGCTGAATTTTTCCAGCCCCCCAAAAAAAAATTATTCTGTGATGTTGTCATGAGAAAATACTGAAAGGTTTATTTTCTCTTCCCTTTAAAATACGTGAAACATTAATGGAAGAAATGAAGTAGCATATTTTTTCAAAACAAAGTCTGTTTAATAATAATTTTAAAATGATGTGATTACTCTCTAAATGAATATGAATTACTTCTTGCTAACTAGTTTTTCGGTAATGCCAAGTTTTATTACGTGATTTACAGGACATAAATAACAAAGTGTGGGAACAAAGGAAGGGCAGGAATGATATTGCACCAGCACATGGTCTGCAAATATTATAAAATTACAATCTAAAATCTATAAAATAAATATTTAAAAGAGGATGTTTTTAAAGCAACCTTCAGAAATTATTTGGAATATTATTCTTATTTTCACAGATAGTTTCTTCTTTTTGAAAAGTCCTTGATATGAATGTAAAATGCCATGACAAAAAGCCTGATTTCTTCTCTTTAACTGAAGAAACTCACAGTGCATCCTGAGGCAGACTCAGAAATTTCTTATTTCCATTGGAAAAAATATTTTTTTAGGTAAGAACAATATTCTTTTCTAATTTAAGGGGAATGATCATGGACCTGCACAGCAATTTGCAAACACTGTTGTGTAACAGGATGCATCCTTACTGGGCAAAGAAGTAAACTGAAGCATTACCATGTTATTTTTTCACCATGCCAGGAATGAAGACGTTTAGTTTACAATTGTATTCTGAAAAACGCTGAATGCCCCTGGGATAACTCAGTTGCTTGACCATTTGGCCTTTAGCAACAACATGAACAGTGAGGGAATGACAACTTTTTTTTTTTAATTATAGGAATGCATTTCTTCTGTAAGATTTTTGGGTATCACATTATTTTACATAAAAATGCACAAACTTGCATTCATTGGCAACTACGAATGTTTTATCTACTGACCTAATTTTATTCCCAGTTACAATTGTCATCTTCCCTTTTGTAAAACCATCTCTCCTGATTTGTTCATTCAGGCATGGTATTAGTGAAAAAATTTCTAAGGGTTCAGCTCTCCCAATCTCCCCTCTCCCACTTCCCCATTATTTACCTTTTTAGTAACTGGCTTTTGTATATGGGGGCTACTTGTGGGTGTAAGCTGATGACTTCATAATGATTATAATGTGCCATATTGTGCTATGGACATTGCCTTTCTAAAGACCATGTAGCTGCCATTTTTTTGTGGGCCAAACATCAAGAGCTAGATCCAACGAACTCTTTATTCTGCTGACATTTAGTCACTTTAGTGAGCAAATGGCTACAGCAAGATTATGGCAATGAGGCTTTAGGCTCTGATGCAGCAGTGAGCACAACTTTCTACAGAATGCTTATGGTTGCTCTTTCCCCGCTTGTTTTCCTGTTTATTTAGTAGCTGCTTCTTGCATAGTATAAAAGTGCCTCAGGAATTCAGCAAACAAGTTCTGAACTGTAGCAGTTAGAATTCATCCTATCAGATGTCACAAAATTGTTGCCAGCTTTAATGCATTTACTTATAAACTGCAATGGAACAGTGCCACTGCTGCTTAAAGTTGGTATACTCCTATAGTGGGAATGAAAATTGCCAAGAGGTAGGACAGCTGAATATTAAAATGATGATGTTCATACATTTTCTGAGTGGCTGAGGTGATGAGTGGGGCATACCTCAGAATAGCTGTGACAGCTGACAAGTTTTTCCTCCTGCAGTCTACCCCACCTCAGATGTGTGATCCATCCACGAACTTTTGACTTGCCTTTTTTTAACTATCCCAGGTTATAGTTTTCCAACACTCAAAACCTAAAATCTGCAATAATACTACCCAGCTTGTTTTAGCCATGATCATGTTCTTTTATATCTTCCCACGATACCTGATGTGAAGTATTGGGGGGGGTGTGTATGCTTTACAAATATAGCATGCTAATTCCATATTTGGGTTTAATTTATTTGCCACATATGGACATCTAACAGCATCTCTAATATTGGGGGGTGTCCAGTATTTCTGGAGAGGCTTGGCAGATGTGACATGTAGGTAACCCTCTCAAGCTATGTCTGAATGAAAGCTGGAGATCAATCGGTACACTAAAACAATTCAAATGCAGTTGAATTTAGCTGCACACAGGCAGCTAAATTATATTTTCAACATTCAACATGGGATTTCACTGTAGTTTAAAACACCTACATGTGAGCTAGGTGCTCACTACACCTTGTAGTTCCCACTACAATCACAAGATCACATAATCAGAGAATATGCTGAGTTGGAAGGGACCCACAAGGGCCACTGAATCCAACTCCTGGCCCTGTTCAGCACCATCCCCAAGAGTCACAGTATGTGCCCAAGAGCATTGTCCAAATTCTTTTTGAACTCTGTCAGGCTGGTGCTGCAACCACTTCCCTGGAGACCCTGTTCCCATGTGGATCTGGGACTGGATTTCATTAATCCTTCTCACAGTACGTAGGAGTATGTAATATAAAAAGCATGAAGTGATGCAAACAATGCAAAGAGTTTATTCTCAAATAGGTAGGCAAATTCTGCAGCTGAATCAAATTAAAGCAGAATACCATTGTAGAATAATATGGAAATATTATTGTAAAGGCATCAAAATCCAAAGTTATTTCTTGTGCACTGAAACATTCATAATTCTACTATTTCTTCCCCAAAGGGTGTAAAGGTAAGTGGAACATAAGTGAAGTATTTCTTCCCTATGTTTACTACAAGTATTAGCATTACAGAAATGGGAATTGCTGTATTACCCTCTCTAACTGTTAATATTTATAACTCTGGATATCATAACAGAAAGAGATCATAATAAAGGCAGCAAACAAAGCTCAAGTGTAAACAAGATGGTCTCCTGGCAAAAAATAGAACTATTCCTTTTTTTCCAGTTAATTCATAGAGGTTGGCTTTTACTGGATTTAGTACCTGTAACATGGTCACAAAAAAGACTATGTATGTACTACACTGTAACGACCACAACTTACAGAGTACACTGAAAAGCTAGTATGGAGGTAGTTATTTATTTAGAAGGTGTTTAACCTTTAGATCTAGAAAAATACTTTTTTCCCCTTTTTATTGAATAATGGTAAAGGCAATAGATAAAGCTAAGTCAGTATTTATATAAAATTTGTTAAAGTTCCTAGATAGCTGGACCAAGTCATATCTTGTCTTTATTTAGTAGTCAGTATTGTCACTGTCCTTACAGAAGTCTAATACTAATACTATTCCCCCCCTTTAAAATAATTTACTTTAAAAGCATTTTTACCATCCTAAAAACTGGTGGCATTTTCATTTCATATAAACTGTTTCTTGTGGTTTCTCACTCTGGGACAGGCGGCGAGCCTTGAAGCCGCACGAAAGAAGGCTAGCCGCGGCGACCCACACACGCCGGACCGGGCGCTGCAGTGAGTGCCACGGGCGCAGATGCCGAGTGCCTGGGAGATGGAGGCCGAGCAGGAGACAAGGCGATATAAAAGAGATGTAGTCTCTCAGGTCAGGATCCAGTGGTTTATCAGGTAGGAACGGCGGGTCGGAAAAGGCAGGTAGAACTGGGAAGGGACAAGGGAAAGGAAGCGGCTGGATCCGGGACGCAAAGAGCCCAGAACAATGCCGAACACGGGGTCGAGAAGGGGGTGCAGGATGGGAGGAGTTTACATGGGAGAACCAACCGGAACGCAAGGGGAGCAAGCTTCGCAGGAACGCCGGGGAATGGGGATGCAAGGAGGGAGGGTACAGAACTTTGAAAACCGATGGTGAAACAGATTAGAACTTTCTAGCTATTAACTTCACATAGGATAAAGAGGAGGAGATATCCAGAACCAATACTCTTGTTCTCTGATGCATATTAAGGATGCTGGCTGCAAGATGTCCTGGGCGAGCATCTTTTCGTCACCCTAAGCTAAAGGTCTCCTCAGACCCAGGGCCCTTCCTCAGTTTCTTCTGCCTCCAAGCTCATCTGAGCCAAGGCTACTGCAACGGTGACTGTTCTGTGAAGACCAACAGAAATACTTAATCTAACTTTAATCAGTTAAAATAAAATGAAACCGTTATTACTCTCACATAATTTAAATGTTAAAAAGGAGCTAGGAAAAAAAACCCAAACAAACCTTTGGCCCTTCTTTAAATTTATTTAACTTGGCATCTATTAAAGTCTTTCATTACCTTCATGGTCTTTTATTAAGGTATTAAGTGAATTCTAAGTGCAGCTTAAAAAGTGACATGTAGAGTATAAATACATGTTCATTTCTGAAAGGATAAAAGCCATATGTAAAGGATGAACAAAGGAATAAAATATTCCACAGCAAATACTGAACACTGTCTATTTATTTTGTACTATCAACTGGAGAGACTACAGTTGTAGCTTTAAAAGAAACAAAAAATTACTACAATCCTTCAAAGAACTTTCCCTTCTTAGCATAAGAGATTCGGTGATTATGATTTTTCTTTTTCACAGCTAAAACCCACCAAATTCAGCCAGCTACTGGCAGAAATAAAGTAAAAAATAAAAACATAGTAGGTAGACAGAAAAAAATAAAAAAAAGAAACTAGAAGATTCGTATGGACTAGAAAATTGGAACTGGCTTCCTAGAGTTTTGTCATTGGTTGACTGACCTGAGTGACAAGTACAGCTTAGGTTTCACAGAAAACTTTCATTACAGCTGGAACTGTTAAAAGAGCTCCCTCTTCTCTGCCAAAATATTTATTTCTCTGCAATTTGTGAGTCTTGATACTTCTGTTCTTTTAATCATGTAGCTGGTTAGAGTATTGTTGTAAGCCTTGTGCTGAACTCACAAGGCCTCCGAGCTGAGGCTCTGCAGGCTTGTTCTGACAGGGCTTTTCTTGCCCTGCCTGCAGTATGAGAATTTTACAGAGCAAAGCACGAAGAGATGGGATCAGTTTAGTCCTCTAGATGGACAGTATTAAATAGATAGACAATATTAAAATTAAATCTTTATTTTTTAAGTATTCTCAAAATTAAATCTTACACTTTATTTCTTAAATATTCTTTTGGGTATATTTGTTACACTATGTAGTATATAGGGCTGTCATTTTACCTTGATTCTTGGTTGTTCTTGAACTCACAACCTACCCATTCTATCCACCAATCTTGCAGGCTGAAGTAATCCCAGAAAAGGACTCCTGAGCTGATGTCATAAATAAACTTAGGGAAGAAAATCCCTACTAAAATAGTGCTTGGAAAAAAAAAAACAAACAAAAAATTGAAAATGGATAAATGAAAACCTCAAACACGACAAACAGCTGCATCCATAGTTTCAGAATTCAAGAAATTCAAGAAAGGCAAAGAGAAATCTGGAAAATATACTGTGTCCTCAGTCAGTATGCTCATGTACTCCAATGATAACAATATATTAAGCTGTAAATATATTTAAAGGAGAAATAAATATATAGAATTCAATTGGTATTGCCCAAAATGGACCATCATATATACAATTAATTTTAATTTAATTTTTATAAGGGGGAAGAAAAGAAAAAGCTAGATGACAAACTGTAGGAAAGGACTCTATATAGTCTAAGAACTATGAAAATACCCTGAGAATCTTTCTTAACATATCTGAACTATTAGCATATATTTAGGCATAGATATAGTAATGGACCTCTTGGTATATCTTACCAATTTAAAATATGTGCTAAAATAACCTACACCCAGCCAGTCACAGCCAAATTCACGATTTTTCTGTTTGAATCTCAAAGTATGGTGCAGTCAATGCACTGTAAAATATCTGCAATTAAAAAAGGATGAGCATGCATAAAGACACAAATCAAAGTAAGGTTATCTTCAGGATAGAAATGGCTCTACTCAGGATCTTTTCTCCTTTCACTCTTTGGGATTTATTATGATATTCCTATATGGTAGCACCCAGCAGAGTTTCTATGCTGTACTTAAAGCTGACTTTCTGTTTCCACAATAGCACTTTTATTTTTTATTGGTTTTAGCTTCACTGTTATATTCATCTTTTGCTAAAATTAGGCCCATATATTTTCAGCTTTATATTCTTCATCCTACATCTCATCCTTCCCACACTTCTTCCTAAATCATTTCACTAGTGCTTAGCAGTAAAATGGATGTTTATCGTAAATTAGGTTAGCATTTACTGTTGTTGGAGTTGCACACAGAGTGAAAGGAGGTAGACTTTACCATAGCTATGATAGAGTTAAAAAGGTACACTAAAAAGTATTTTAAAATGCAATATTTCCAGTGCTCTTCATTTTGAGCACAAGAATCTAGTTGAATCAAAGCTGTCATAAGCTTAACACAATTCTGTTTATACGAAGATGTACTAACTTTTTCTCTAGGGAAATCTACAAGAATCGATTAAAGACATATTTTGATTAATTCCACTAGGATTATTTAAAATTACAATAAAAATGAATAAAAGCATATGCACAATAAAATCATTACTCAATTGCTTGCCCAAGAAATAAGGTGCTTCAAATCTTTTCCCAGTCCAGCGCTCATTCCAGAAGTATTTGCCTAACCATGAGGCTGTGATATGCAAGATTTGAGTGCTTCCATTCTTGTTGTTCAAATTAAGCCCATCTCTAACTAGAAATGCCCAAATCCTGGAAGGGAGTCATATAAATGGAAAACTGACTTCAACCTGTTCGATAGATGGAAGTACAGGAACAGGTAGGTTCTGATTGAAAGAACTGTCAGAATTAAAGTGCAGTAATTACCCAATACAGGAACAACATGGCCTAAAAGAAATAAATAAGTAAAAAAGAAGTTCTATTTAATATATAGAGAAAACTAAAACCACATTCCTTCCTGGTTTATTCTGGAGATTTCTCAAGATTGTACCTGAAGGATTATGCCTAAAACCAATGACTCAGGTTCTCTGCAGGAGATTTTGGGAGAAATCTACAGCTCTTCAATGTTATAATGACTTAAGTCCACCAGGAGATCAACTCAGGCCACTTGCAGCTCATGATTCAGGAGCCCTGAAGTGCTTTAGTGTTACAATGCCACTCCATTCAGGTTGTTAAACTCCTACTCTGGTTTGCCAGTCAACTAAATTTCTGAGATGGGTCACAATCAGAACTGACTCCAGACTAGTTTATCTCCTATCTCTCCGGTATTTTTTGGTGTCATAATTAAAAACACTCTGGACTTTGTTTATAGTGTTGTTTAACACCAGCTGGCAACTAAGCATCATGCAGCTGCTCCCTCATTCCCCCTGCCCCAGCAGGATAGGTGGAAGATAACTGGAAGAGTAAAATCAAGAAAACTTGGGAATAGGGATAAGAAAAGGGTTTTTTAATTATTAATATTGTCNCACTAACAATGAGATAAAGGTAAACTGAGTGGTTGGAGGGAGATAGTGGCCCATACTATCTGTAGTACAGGGATGGGAGGTCAGTGGGAAAATCCATTTCTTCTTCACTCTCCTCTGGCCCATCTCCAATTTCTTCCCAGTCCTCCACACTTTCAAGGACACCAAGCTCTAACTCAGCCACCTGGGCCGCTACAGTATATATATTAATATCAATAACAGAGAGAAATAAAGCCCCAGAAAGACCAGCAATGTGACTGAAAATAGCCGTTCACCACCAGCTGACTGATACTCAACCAGTTCAAGAAGAGCAGCCCCATGGACAACTTTTCTCCCATCTTTATAGGCCAAGCATGATGTCACAGGATATGGAATATTCCTTTCATCAGTTTGGGTCAGTTTTGCCGTCTGTGTTCCCTCCCAACTCTCTGGTGGGATGGGGATAGGTGTAGCAGTGAGGTTAGCCCAGATGAGCTTGGAAGCTGAACTACCTGACGAAGCCCCCTGGGTCTGAAGAGACTTTAGCTCAGGGTGACAGAAAGATGTTCCCCCAAGGCACCTTGCAGGTAGCCTCCTAAATATGCATCAGGGGACAAGAGCATTAGGTTTCAAATCGCTCCTCCTCTTTACCCTTTTGGAGTTAATAGCTAGAATGTTCCTTCTACCCGCAGTTTATTATTGGTTTTTAAAGTTCTGTAACCGCCTCCCTTGCACCCCCATTCCCTGGCTTCCCTGTCAATCTTGTACCCTCCGCGTTCCGGTTGGTTCTCCCCTCCAAACCCCTCCCATCCTTCGGTCCCTCTTAACCCCCATGTTCACTTTTGTTGTGCGCTCTGCGCCTCCGGATCCAGACCCGTTCCGGTCGCTTCTGACCCTTCCCGACCCCACGGACCTCTCACCGCCCCGCTGCACCCTAATAAACCTGGATTTCTAAGGCACAGAGTCTGCATCTCCTAATCGCCGAGTCTCCTGCTCTTCTCTGTCGCGGAAGCAGCCCGGTCCTGCGTGCAGGCGGCGTCCCGGCACCGCCCGGTCCGGACTGCGTGGAGGGTTCGCAGAAGTGACCCTTTTTCGTGGGGTTTCGGGGGTCCTGCGGCTTTCCCCAGAGCGAGAAACATCAGATAGGAGCCGAAAAGGCCTCAATGCCGTGTAAGGGCTGTCCAGCAATAATTAAAACATCCCTGTGTTATCAACCCTGTTTCCTGCACAAATCCAAAACACAGCCCAATACTGGCTACTGTAAAGAAAATAAACTACCCTTGCCAAAAGCAGTACAGTTTAAAAGATTCTCATGCAAGGTGACAGTGAAAGACACATCAGGAAAATAAAAAAGTGGATTTTGGGTGACATACTCTGATACCATTTTTTTTTTTTTTTTTTGAAGTTTGCTCTTCTATATGCCTCTTATTTGAATGACAATTTCTGTGTGTATACTAGTAAATTTAACTAAGGGTCATGTTGCTACATATGCTCTATGCTTAAGTTGGGGATTTCAGGGCATTTTTTTTTTGCAACTTTTAATAGTATTACACTTAAAAAGCAATAACATGTTGGAGCAATAATGTTCAGATGTAATGAATATCCTCAAGTGCCTCACTTCAACTAAACATGTCAGACATGTATTGCGCATTTCTGCCCATGATTTCCCTGCATTACCTCATCTTTATAGACACTGTTTATGGTTAAGCATCCTCTAACATGATACTTGGATAAATTGTTGCAATTTATGTACATTTATTCATTAGGTCTTTTAGACTAAGTCTGAGACTGAGCAGTAAACCTCTACAATGAAAAACTCAGTGGAGACTGGGCAGGGAAATGTGCCCATGAAGATCAGGGAGTATCCAGTGTGTGACTGAGCAGAGCTGTTGCAATGAAAGATGATTTTATACCAACACAGAGGGCATCAGCAGGACAGTTCTGTTTTAGAAAAAAAGCTATGTCATTTGAGTAGATCATCTGGTGGGTTACATATTTCTTTTTATGTTCGTTAAGAATGGGAATGTACCCCTGAGTTAGCTGACCAGCAATATAGAGAGAGTACACATGGTTCAGCCTAACACTAAATATAAAACCTGAAAAACTGATAAAAGAGTCTTGAAGACAGCAAGGAGTTTGAGGTGATGTCAGCTCATGTTTTTCTTCATAGCTAATGGGGACACGCAGTGCTGTGATAGTAAGTATATTATAGAGACTGGTAACAGGGATGACATGGGTTTTGTGATTGAACTGTGTATTCCTATCACTACGTTTTGTTATGTGTATCTTATAATTTTGCAGTGTTTTCAATGTATTTTGTATCATTCTCATAAATCAGAAATCCTATGTAACATCAACTATCTTCAAATAAGTAAATTTTATGTTATACATTGCACCCTCCACACATGAAATATCTACAAGACAAATGTCGGAGGCTATTGGACTCTGACAAAGATCTAGAAACCTCATGTGCCATTATCCAACTAAATATTTTATGTTATGTAATATTAAAATTCAGACTATTGTACTATTCTGTAACTTCAATTGCCTTTTTCCCACTTCCTCTTTTTCTTTTTTTTCTGACACAGTACTTTGCAAACAGAAGTGTGTACTTCTGTTAATTGTGTGTGCTCTGTGTGTGGGATTAGATATTAGCAAATCCAGAGAATCAATCTCTTGGAGGAGTTATTTCCAACATTCAGACTACCTGTAAGAGGTGATAGGTGGCTGGATGAAAAAGGCACAAGTTAGCATATAATGCTGTAAAATTTCAAATTAGTCAAAAGGCTTTTTCTAGAAACATTAAATGATTTAGACAAACACTTTGGCTAAAGTAAGGTTTCCTGCCTTAGTCCTTTGATTTTAGAAACTTTCCCTTTACCTAGAGTCTTTTTTTAGACATCGCCATGCTATTTAAGACTTCCTTCCGATGCTCCAGGAACATTTATGCTTTTCACACTTTTCACACTGCCACTTCCTGTGTTTTGTTTACTTGTTGCTATGTTTTTTCCCCCCAACTATTATTCAGAGCCTCCATGAATGGTTGAGATTTTTCTTCTTCCGAACGTTACTACAACCTCACTGCCAGTTTAATAATATACATTTTATGGGCTTCTTCAAGAAAAAGAATCAGCCTTTACTGATTTGTACTATAAATGATAGCACATTAAAATAAACGTCCTATAATAATAATGTTAATTATTATGCTATTTTACCATCAGAAAATTTAAACATGCATATACTGAGTTTTTTTACAATTCTAAGATATTAAAATGACCAGCAAAGCTGCACATCTTTATTTTATAGTCAAGTTTAGGCATTTTAAAAGGAACTGATTTTAAATGAATCCGTAACAACTACTTTTCCAAAGTCCTTTCAATGTCTTTTTTCCAAATTTCATTAGGTAGACAAAAAAAAAGCACTTCAAATTATTAGTTAAATATGTTGTGCCATATTTTTGAAGGGCATGTTACAGACTTGCAAAGGTTTTAAATAAATGATGTTTAACAAATCAGTTCAAGATAAGAACAAAAAACAATGTAACAACTTTTCAGCCAGTAGGTTTTCTCCTTCTGGCTTCACATGTGAAAAGAACATCACAATTTAACAACTGAAGAAAACAGATATATTTTTGTGCTTCTGACTTGGAGATTTGGTGATGAACATTCCTGTATCAGGAACTGTAGTTACTTAAAAAAATAATCTATAACCTTAGGAGTACCTTAGCTGTTGAACAAGGACTTTAGGAAGGAATGCACTTACTGGTAAAAATTTCTTAAGCTTTCTTTCTGATATGTTTATACTTTATCCACATGTCTGAGAGCATCACCTTTATCTACACATATCTGATTTTATTTTAAATTCCTTCTATCCAGTAAATAAATAAAAAGGCAAGCATCTATATTACTTATAGATAAATATTGTTGACAGCTCAAAAAGATTTTTTTTTTAGAGTACTCAAACTGTGAGATATCTTAATTTCATTTGAGATTAAACTTTCAAACATCTGTGCTGGCTTTGTGTGCCTTAGCTACAAGTACTAGGTTGGACATCTGGGAATTTTTTTCATTTTCATGTGATAAGTATTAAAAACTAGGTCACTTGGAATACCTATTTATGATGTGCACTCAAGCAGCATGAGGGATGAAGGGAACATAGAACACCTATTTCACAACTGCTAGATATAAAAATGTATCTTCATGCTGAATAAAAATGAGCTGTTTAAAGCCTAGTTTTATACAAAGGTTTCAAATTTTGACTGCATGTGAAACTAAGAAAAAATCAGAAACCTCCATTTCAGAATGGCTTTTCTCAAGTTACAACCCCCACTTTTCAAAATTTATGTGACCCAGGAAAAATTGGAGGATTTCAGGGCACGCAAAATTTTGACTTGAACTCTGAAAATTTTCAGCTGAATCCTATGGAGTTGATATCAGCAATAGCAATCTGCAATGGGGTGAAGCCTCCCTGAACACACTGCTCATGTAGACATCATTAGATGATTCTGGTATGTGACAGAAAAACAAAGAAAATAACAGTAACTTAACTGAGGTGAGGCTTTTCCAAAACCTCTGGACTATGTCTTCCCTGTTCTAATGTTTTTTTCTGTATAAAAATGATATTTATGTCTAAATTTATGTCTATTATAATATTTTTAATATATATTACATGTCTATATATAATAGGGTTGGGGGGAAGGACAAAAGCAGACCAAAAAATAAATCTACAGATGAATTCTTAACAACTCCACATCTGCAGACCGTACTGGGGGTAGCAGACAGAAATTGATAGCAACTCATGTAACAACTGACTTTTGATAGAGAGCAAATCACAGAAATTGGTCTTGGGTGATGGGACCAGCTATCTACAGCTTATGGCACATTAGAAAGTAAAAAAAAATAGGAAAAACAGTAGTCTTGAGAATAAAACACATCCACAGATATCAAACCATTTGCTGAAGGCACAGAATTTTCTAATTAAAGTGTCACCAGATATCCCTACTATGGCTAAAAAAAAATTTATATGAAACATACTCCTCAGGGATTCTTGTGTCTATCTATTAGAAATTTTGGTAGAAGTTTTGCCTTTTTTTATATACTTTGGGGTTCGAGCATACTACCACAAATCCAAGGCTCTTACCACAACTCTTTGCAGATAAAGGTGACTGAAACCCATTTTTAACCAAACACCCATTCATGGGAAAAAGTAAAAATTAAATGTCACTGTTCGAGATGGGCACGACACACAAAGACACGACTCCAGGCCAAGTAGAAAGGAAAGTAGAAGGGCAGTTTATTGCTACAAAGTCTCTTCTATACTATTTTCTTACATTTGTGCCATATGGCCATTGGCTCCTAAACTTGTTATTATACAACACTATTGGTCAGTTATTCCTACTACACATCTTTTATTCCCTTTGTGTGTTATTACTCTGGTTTCACAATCTTCTATTTATTTCTGAAATCTCAACTGAATAGTAACTATTTCACTTTAGTCTTTCTCACTAGGTAGTTGGAAATGTAGTTTGTGTTGTTGCAGAGATTAAATTTTACTTAAATTAAACCTTTGTATTCATGTGAAGTATTCTAACTACTACAGAGTGTTCTTCGTACCATAACTCAGTAATTTTGCAAAAGAAGTCAGTATTTTCAAAAAATACTTACTGATACCTGGCCCCTCTAGGAAGAAGACTCTTGAAGTCCTGATTCAGGCAGTCAGGCCTTGGAAAGACCAGTATTGGAGTTTAATGCACATCTTTTTCCCTATCAAGTAGTTACAGATGGCAAATTTAATAGATTATCTTTTCAAGGCAGCTATTTCTTTCAGTGCATAGTAAACTGATTCCAGTCCCTGAATTACATGTTCCAAATCATGTTTTTGGGTTCAGTAACTTCACCCATAACTTCAAGGTGCCTAGTTTTGGTCATAATACCTGGAATTGTCAATAGATTTTAATAGCTATGTATTGAAAAACTGCAAATGAGTTATACAATAAAACATGATATAATGAAAGGATCTCTGCCTCAAAAATTTCAGAAGGAAGAAAAAGCGCAATTGAGAATAAATCTAGAGGGAAAAATGGAGATTCAGTTGTGGTTGGCTAAAAAGTGTTTTCTCCATTGCAGTTTAAAAATGTTTAATTAATTAAATGTTCTTGCATACAGATATCAAATTACATATTAGAATTTAGAGATATCTCAGTTTAACCAACTGTGTCAAAGAACCCAGTTTCAAATAATAGCAGTAATTGTCAGTTCATTCGTGAGCACTGTGATTTCAGCACTGCTGTACTTCTATAAAAATTTACTGTAGAGAGGGACTGAAGTAAACCAAAGTGGGATATAATTAGAAGTAATAATTCATTCCAGTGAATAGAAATGATATTTTAATTATTCTGGACATTTTCAAGACTGTATCCAGTCCCCATGTCTTTGTGTAAGGACCTGAATTACCTGGATTTGATATCCTCAGCAGATGACCTGCATATTCTTCTACAGCTGTAGAAACCAAGTTCAGGCTCTTAACTACACTTGAAATTCCATTTCCTTTCTGGATGATACAGAATAATTTAGATTTCATAGTATCTTTTGTTATGTGCGGATTCATTTTGTCTCTTCTGAGGTCCAGCCATCTTACTGTCTCTTGAGAAAGCTCAGACCATGTGTACCTAGCAAGGATAAAATAAGTAAGAATAAAGGCTACTGTTCCAGTCCTCTGGGTTATTTGGCTGCTGCTTTAGGAAAATACAGTTTTTTGACTCAGGAATCTGTTTGTGCTATAAACTTGGCCTGTCTTTAACTGATAAAGATGACAAGAGGTGCTATTTTTCCATTGCCTGCCAACTATGTGTTCAGTAGTAGAGACAATTCCTAAAAATACAGTGGATTTTTTTAGATTTTGTTTTGTTTAGAGACTCTGGAACATCAATCAGGAAGAATGACGGTTATAATTGTTTCATTGAGCTAGATAGAATAACTAACTTATGCACTTAATTAGAGATTTAGGCACAAACTAGATCTGTCAGAAGATAATCAGAAGCTTCAAGCCTAGCTCTGAACTTTTGAACTGCCCAGGAACAAATCTGGTGGGAATAAGTCTGATTTAGCCTGCTAAAAGCATAATGGCAGTAATTGCACCTCCTCTTCCCCAACTCAACAGACACACACACACACGCTATGGCAATAAGGGGTAGCACATCGCACATCAGAAATGCAATGGTATACCCATGCTGCAGAACAGCTGAGAGCCCTGGAGCAAATTTCATTATTCAACCAAGAAAGGATTTAATTATTCAACCATTTTTAGCATAATGTCATGAATGGGTGATTTAGATTGCTTGAAGAACCACTGTCAAAGGCATTAGCAATAGTTGTATTATGATGATGTTGTAGAAAGGCATTTTAAGAAAAGTTTGATGGCAAGGTTCACTGTATAGAGCACAATCATTTGAACAATGATTTAAAGTTATGAAGGCAAAAATCCAAGTTACTACACTACGGGGTTATCTATATAGGATTTTGGTTGCTTTACCAAAGGTCTGACATTGGTATCCCTGTTCAAAGAGAGATCACAGCCATGCACCCAACACTGCCTTGCAGCAAGAGCTTGAAATAGGCTCAGTCAGGCTGTCATATTGAGGGGATAGAGCTGTTGACTCATAGTCAAACTACATGTGATGGGAAAGGTAGGCGTGTGACACTGAGATGGACCGATTTGATTTTTATGGGGTGAAAAATTCCTCCAGGCACTGTACCCGGGCTGGGAGCCTTGTCACTAGGGAGGTTTCACCATGCAGCCGTTCAGCGCAGACAAAGCTTCCACGGTCGGGCTGCAAGAGACCCACTCCCCTAGCCGGTGGGGCAGATCCCTGGATGCTTGGGAGAAAATGCCCGGGAAGTTGGGCTGTGGGATCAGCCTGAGCACACAAAAGCAGTGAACTGCGACACAACCCCGGGCCGTTTCCTTTGAGTTTCTTGGAGGGAGCGGGGGCTCGCCTGCAGGGTCAGCTCGGGCCTCCTCTGCCCGCCGCCTTTTCCTCCCTTCTGCTCCTCCCTCCTGCTGCTCCTTCCCTGGCTGTCTGTCCTGCCCGCCCCTGTCCTGCCCTCCTTTGCTGCTTCCCTGAGGCAGCTTCGTGGCCGCGACAACCTCGTGCTCGCTGTTTGCTCGACGGAGCCACCGCTGCCGTGTCCCCCACGTTGCGCAGCACCGGGCCGCAGCACCGGGCCGCCGCACCGGGCCGCAGCACCGGGCCGCAGCCATCGTTGGTGAACGTCGCACACACGCTGCCACCTCGCTCGGAAATCGCGCCCGGCCGATCACTAGAGCAGCGCAGCTTCCTCGCAGCTCGCAGCATACGGGCTACCTCTGCCGAACAGATGCCTAAGGGGCGCCCGGGGGTACAGCAGTAATGTTATCCCTGTCTTCTTTCTCCATCTCTCTTCTTCCCTCTTTGCTCCCTTTTCTATCCCCCTTCAGTGGGAACACTTACCTTTTTTTATCAATAAGCAGTTCTGAGATACAATATTGCCGAGTTTGCGCTTTATTTTCGTCCAAGAAATTTATCAAAAAGAATCTTCCCCGACTCCCCTTTTACAGCGGTACGGGACAGACCCCTTTCCTTGTTCGTTTGTGCTAATGGCACGATCAATTTTCAAGCTCATACACATCTGTCGTCACTGTATCTCTCAGGTCCTCTGTGGGTTTTCAGAGGAGAGATTTAAACTAGAGGAGGTCTTGGTCTGGCTATGGCCCAGGCTTTTACCTCCTTTGGAGCCTATACCAAATTACTGCTGCTTTGGTTAAGGAGCTAAGTGCATCTGTCACAGTTAACAATGCAATCAAATGAACTATGCAACAAATAATAACTGATTCTACAAATTATAAAAGTTCAAAAAGTATCAGTGTGCTGTTCTGTTAATTGAATTCCTACTTTGGCATTAAAATTAAAGAACATAGTTAACTTCTATCTGACCCATGCAATTGCAAAAAATTAAAAGTACAACTACAAAAGGAAGAATGTTAATTTAAATTTGATTTTACTGAAACTGAGTGGTTTGTCCAAAAAGGGACATTTGGAACATTAAAGGTTCAATCATGTTCTTTAAAATTAAACTTTGTTCAGTATCACTGTCAAGTACTCTGAGAAGCAGTTAAGAGGAGACGAAGGTCCTCTCATTTATTCACAGAAATGAGAGGAAGAAGCCCATCTGTACTGTTCTCTACTGCCATATATTTTCAGATATTCTGTACCCTATTATCAATACATACCACTAAAACATTATCAAAAAGATGAACAAAATAACATCTGAAATGGCATTTTAAATTTTCAAAATGAAACTGCAAGTGTTTAAAACTCAGAAATTTCCAATGTATTTGATGATAACATTTTTAACAATTACAAGATTTTACAGGGGGATAAAAAGCCCTCAATTTCATTGAATCAGCTTTGACTGGTAAAACAGTTCATTTGAAATTTATTGCAATAAACTCTCATCAAGTTATAATTCACATTCACACCTGACAATACACTTCCCATATTGCCACTTGTCTGGTATGAAGTATGTTAGGGTGTGTCTGCAATAGTAATTCAGCGTACAAATGTTCTTTTTCAGTGCAAATTCACAATCAATCTGTAATCAGTGTCCTGAAGAACACAGCTGGGAGCACTACTGATGATACATACAAAGCAGTTTGCTCCCAGTGGAGGCACTAATGAGTCTGGAAACCTGGGTACTACCTACAGAAGTACCTTCTGTGAAGACAGGAGGTCCTCCAGAAGGTCTTCCTCCTCTATACTTGCCTGATGAAAGTGGACACCACTGATACAGAAACTAGAAGCTACTTTCTTCATCTTGTACATCACTGCTCTAATCTGTCGCAGTGCTGGGGCACTTTTCTGTGTCACTCCATAGTTACTATTGGCTTCTGATTTATCTGTATTTTTATTGTAAGCCTGGATGGCTAGAGATCACTGTTGCACAGTAAGGACACAATTAACATTTTTTCCCTCTCTCCTTCAGTCCCTTGTGTATGGAAAATTTCTGAACAATAAATGTTCTAGATGGCTGGATTTATGTCAGTATACCCCGTAAGACTCTGTTGCTAAGATTACATGGTATTTGGGGCTTGGAGATAAGGTGGTAACATTCACCTGCCATTTCCACTGAGTACAAATTAATTGTCATTACACTGGATGATTTTATGTGAATCCTCCAGAAGAAAATACAGTTTAGGTAACCCTATAGGATGTACCTGTCTTCGGTAGGCATTGTCAGGAAACAGCTGAGGCTGATGACTCCACGAGGTTGAGAACTGGGAGTGCTGGGGGCTCCGAGCAGTCTGTCAGGGCAGAGTCTGGCAGCCAGGACTCATTCCAGCACTCTGGTCAGGAGCAGGGCAGCCAGATAGCACTCGGTCTCTCCCAGGCCCATCATCATGTGTATACCTGGGGACAAGGAATGGCTCAAGGATGGGCGAGAATGTGATCCCATGGGTGGGGTTCAGGATCATGCCCATGAGTAGAACCAGGGTTAGACACAGTCCCATAATGTCTGGGCAAGGCCATGGGGCCAAGGATGTGCAAGGATGACAGCCCACAGGTCAGAGTCAACATCAGGCAGACCTCAGTTTCTATTAAACTGCATGATTTAAGATGTTTACAGATGAAGTCTAAATAGATATCTGCTCTTTCATGTACTAATTCTTGGATCATTGATATTTTCCATAAAATGTATTTACCATGTGAAATATTCACAGGTTTCTGAATAACAGTCACAGATTGTGGAAACATAATTGACCATCTGTAGGTATCCATATACATGTTAAAATTAGTGTCTGTAATTTATTTTTAACTTCAATTTGCTATGTAGCGTCCATCTCCTTGAAATAGTCACATGTTCCAGACTGTCAATAAGAGCTCATGGTAACTGTCACTTACTTTCATGTCCATGTGGATCTTCTGCTTCAATCAACTCTGTAGACTACAAACATCTGGCAAGCAGCAGAGCACGATGTGTCTTTCTGTCAACCGTTGGAAACATCCAGTCTTCTGCAATTTTCTTAGTAATTTTTTTTTTCTTTTAGCTACTTTACTCCCAGGTTTTCTAATATTTTTATAAATCAGTGTTGTTAGGGTTAATCACAGCTGGGTTTGAAGAACTGAAATCAAGCAGGTCACTGATCTGTTGTTTGTAAGTTGAAGCTTAGTTGCAGATAATTGCAGGTGCTAATTGGCTGGCAGCTGCCTTCTGCAAAGCAAATTTACTTAACTGGAATTGGATCACAGTGCAGTGACAATCATGCTTTGTATTTGAAATATTTCCATCCTCAAGCCATGAATGTGTTTTGGTTTTTTTTCAGAACCCTGAAATCTATGTCCATTTACTGGATATTTTTGTATCTGACATTACAACTCTTTTTCAAGGTTTGTGAGACACTGGACACATTTTAACCAGTTATGTGTTGATATCTCTTTGTGTGTTACTTTCAGCTTGCGTTTGTGTTCTATCGTACTTGCTGTTTTCATGCTTTGCCTGGATAGCTCCTTGGTTTGGGTATGGTTTTTTTCATGCAAGAGAAGTAAATCACAGGCATCTGAAATTTGCACATTAGAATATCTCAGTATTTTAAATGTTACTTATGGTTGTGAACACTGTAACATAAGTGTCCTCTCTTCTAAACTCTTCTAGTGTCTGTGATGGCATTTTTAAAAGTACCAAAAAACCCCCAAAATTTGTATGCCTGTAGTGTCTTTCTTGCATGAGTCATAGAACTTATCAAAATACTTTCATCAATGATTTCAGTGTCTGAAGGATGGTTTTTTGGTAGGTGTCCCATACAATGTAGGAGTTTCTCTATATCAGTCTCAAATCTCACAGCCTACAAGACACTACATAAAGTTACTTTTCTTTCGCTGACATTTACTCTGAAAGTGGGATGCAGGACTTGACCCTGATTGATAGTTCTCTGAATGTAAAAACCATCCAATTATGAAACCTTTATGAATCTGGAATATAAGCAGTTCCACATTTCTGTCTTTAAGGAGCTGTCAACTCAATCTGGGAACAGCTTTTTTTTCAGCTTTGTTGTCTTTCTGTTTGCCCTTCTGCTGTTTTCCCCATTCTTTTTCCAGAGTAAATAGGAATAAAGTTTTACGTCTTTTTTTCCCATACATTAGTTCTGTGCAACTCAGTTTTTCCTGATAGTGCTTCAAAGCTTAATCGAGTCCTTTTTGTTTGTGGGGGCTTTTTAAACGATAATGCAGAATCTGTTTGATGACATTGTCTTTTCCTGTTTATAGGAGGTGCTTAGTTTTCCTAGTGTACACTCTTGCACTGGGATTATCTACACTGACGATTTCTACCTTACTTTAAATAATGTTTACTGGGTCCTAAAATTAAAAAGGTTCTCTATTAATTGTAGTCATTACACAACTGCTGACTGTTACAGCCCCCATAGAAACTTACTAACTTGCTATTACCCGCTGCAAATCTTTCTTTTTTGTAGCCTACAGATTTCTTCCAGTATACAGAGATTGCTGCAGATGAACCTTTAAACAACATGCCCTGAGCTTCCTAAATCAGTAAGTCGTAAATTGTTATTCAGTAAATGTGTGTCTCAGCAGCTCACCTACTCAGAATGATCTTTCTGCTTATGATCCGTTTTCAGTTTCCATACACTCTTATGAGGCTGAGCCCTTGTGAGACAACACAGGTTGTCTAGTTCAAAGTTCTCACTGAGAGCAATTTCCCCATTGGGTGACAACAGGACACAAAGTAAAAGGTCACAGGAGATAATTCTTCATAGGAAGCTCTGTGGCCTGATTACATTCAACATCGTTTAGACGTGGAATAAGAAACTAGTGAAAATTAGGACGATAAAAATGATATATCAGCCTTCTGTCATGAATGTTTGCTACTTCCTGACCCCTTTTTGGTCTCTTGAACTACACAGTTTCTGAGCTGGATGGTAATTACAGTATCTCACTATTTAATACCTCTTGTAAATGTCATTAATTCTTCAGAAGTTAGACGTGTTAGGAAAGAGATACAATTTTCTGAGCTGCTGATCACTACTGAACCACAATTCAACGTGAGAACATAGTGACTGTAAAAGTGATGGCAATCCATCTTTTAAATGTTATAGTAGTTTTTCCTTTTGATTGTGGTTAAAGAAATCAGAAAGTCAAATTTTGTTTTCTGTAAAAATAGGTACAGATGAGTTTGAGAAATTGCAATGTGCATTGATGTTAGCCTTAAACTAGTAGGAGGATTGCAAAGCACTTGTCAGAGCAGAAGCCAAGTACTCAGCATGGTTCAAAAGGATGCCTCAAGGCTGCACCAAACCCAAGTTCATTCAAATTTGATCTTCAAAACTAAAAGCATGCTTGTGAATCTTCTCACACTTTTCACCTTTGCAGTGAGGAATCCGACACACAGTGTTTGGAAAGCTATAAAACTTCCACAGGTGCTTTGAAGTGTTGGATATAGATGCATGCACACTGCTTTTCCATCTGCTGAATGTTTACCAGGAAAATTTTAGCTCAGTTCAACCTGTGGACACATACATGTAGCTGAAGACAGAGAGTGCATGGTTGAAGACTATGCTGCTAGAGACTGAGTCCTGCCTCCTCTTATTTTGTCTTGTTTTAGCATTTTGTTGTTGTAGGTTTAGAAAATTATTTTGGATATAACGGGCTGTTGCCATGACATCTTTAATATTTGCACTGCAGAGGAATTAGCAAAAAATAACATCCCCGCAACTACTGTTATTGCAATGTAATAATCCTCCAATTGCCCTTACTCTAAAGCGTGATAGATATGTGGGCAGGGCCTTCAATTCTTTCATTCTGGACTTCAGACCCATATTATATTTTATATTGTGTGTCTGTCATTTCTAATTTGGCTCTGTACTAGTTGCACAGCTGTGCCTCCACTCCCTAAACAATTTTGAACATCAATGTATTTTATATTTTATGCTGCTACTGACTATAGCTCACATCCCTTTTCCCTCCCAGTTCTGTATTCAGTGCTCTGAGCTTTTCACAATTCTTTACTTGAGCAGAGGAATAATAGACCACATTTTTCAACCTTTTCTCAAATTCTTACTGCTTGTTGCCAACTATCTGCAGTTTTTGCATGTTGTGGTTAATATCTTATTAAGAAAACCTTTGTCACATAGAAATTATTAAAAGCAAAAATCCCAAACCCACAGCTTTGCAATGCATAATGATTCAGGCATGGTGAGGAGGTGGTAATAAACACCTGACATTCTCTGTAGTTATCTCCTGCTCATTATTGTGTGGCATGTTTTTCCACTATATTTTATGATCTTTATCCACATTAGTCAGTGCAGCTGTGGCAATGTTCAGTTCTGTGGCTGAGTGCCAGATAAAGATGTACATCTGGGTTTCTGAAGCCAGGAAAAAAACAAGGAAGAGCAGAGAGCTCTGCAAGGAACTGGCAGCTTTACCAGGCAGCTTTTTGAGCAAGGCTGACCCAGCTTGGTTTTTGCCAGTCAGAGGGGTGAATTAGTCACCAACAATGCTCAAAAGGTTATGAATGCTTTCATCACTTCTGTCTTTACCATCACTGTTGGGCCCCAGACCTTGGGAACAAAAATCCATGTTGCTGCACAAACCCACTGTGAGCTGCTGTGTGAATTACTAAAGGAACTTGATCCCTTCAAATGGATGGGCCCTGACAATACACACCCAAGCGAGCTGCTAGAAGAGCTGGCTGACAATGTTGCGAGGCCACTCACCGTAATCTTTGGGAAGACACTGGAAGAAGGCTAATGTCACCCTCACCTAGGAAGGGTTTAAAGAAGGTCCCAGGAAATTTTAAGCTCATCAGTTATATTTTAGTCCCTGGGAAAGTTGTGGAATAAATCCACCTAGAGGCTATCACAAGTCAAATGGAGCATGGTTTGAGAAAAACCAACATAGATTCATCAAGGGAAAACTTTTCTTGATAAATCTGATTGCCTTCTATGGCAAAATAACCTGCTAAGTTTGTGTGCTGCGAGCACTGGTCATTGTTTACCTGGATTTCTCCAAGGCTTTCGATGTGATCTCCCCCAGCCTCTCTGGACAAACTGATGATAGACAAGCAGTCTAAGAACTTGCTGAGAAATGCTGACAAGAGAGACATAAAGTTTTTCTGTTCACAGATAGTTATTAATGACTTGGTTTTTTTTTTAATTGTAAAAAGACCTGAAGGTCTTTTCATAATCTGAAGGACACACATGCCTTCTTCAAAATACCTAATACATACTGGTTAATAAAGAGTAAGAGAAACACAGGTGCAAGTTTCTGTTCAGTTTACTTGGCTATGATGAAACTGATGAAAGTGCGCCTCCTATTTGCTATATATTTTCTTTCTTCGGTTTACTGTAGAACTAGATGGAATTATGCATGTCTTTATTGATGACACTGTTTCACTAGGTATGAATAATTAAATACCCTGTACTTGCAAAAGAACAGATTCACTAGCTTGGAAGTTGGAACAGTTAAGGAAAATTGAGGTTAACATCCTTGTTTCAAGAAAAAAGGCAATTGTGTGCTGGAGAAAAACAGCTCAAATACTAGAGGGTGAGATTAATCATTTAGAGCGGGCTCATGTTTATTGATTATTAGAGACTAAGCCAGAATAACATCAACTATATGATGAGAACATGTGCTTTCTCTATCCTGTTTGAGTATATAGATGCCTGAATGTTTCCAAAAAGAATGAGGGTTTGTTGCTCTAGGCTTTTTATTACAAATTCTATTTGAGTGTTGAGAAAAAAATTCCTAATTAAATGAATATTGAAACCAGATATTACATTATATCTTAGTTAAAAGTTTAGAAAGCCATCAAATTCAATATCACTGCAAATGTTTGGTTATTATGGTAATATTTCATGTCAATATCTGTGTCCCTTCTCTCACTTACTAACTTTTTTGAGGCTATCAAGGTAACAGATTACAAATAATTTTGTCTTCACACAACAGTCTGACAAATAAAAAAAAAAAAAGAACAAACTGGAACATTGACAACTGAGCAAACTCTGATGAAGGAAGGGAAGAGAGTTTTGACCCTTCCCAACAGCAGTAGTCATTGCCCAATTCCTGTAATTTACCTGTAACAGCCACAGAGCAAGTCAAGTCTCCAAATAGTTTACTGCTGTCTTTGACCATCCCCTTTTCCAGGTAAGAGAAGGATGGTTCTACAACTCCGGAGTAACAGAGTAACAACGATAGTTTTATACACACTTCTCAGGAGCTTTGAGTTGGTTTTCAGAAATATTAATTATTAAAAAACCCAAAAATAAATTCTAATGTTTAAGTGCTTAGTACTGATAATCCCATATCTAACAATAGGAAATAATCTAATATAATCAAACTATACGAGTACATTGAACATCTTTACACATGGAAAATTTGAAGTAGCAGGTTCCACCTTCATAGATTCTATTAAAGTTTATAAAATGTTAAAAATAAAGCCAAGTCTGCTGATTACTATTTATTTTAGCACTTTCATATGTGTCAGATAGTCTTCCAGAAGGAAGTTGGTCTTGAGAAATTATAGCCAAATCCCAAAGTTTAGCATTTTGCAGGACTAGGTGAAATTAGACAACATTTCTACCAATTGCATACTTTTTCCTAAAGGTGAACTCTGAATGGTCAGCTGTGATATCTACAGCAATGGAGCCTATAGATTTCTTTTGGAATTCATTTTTTTCAGGGAGCAGGCAGATAAAATGATATTTCTGCATTTAACAAATATTTTACTGTGTAAAAATACTACATTCCTGATACTTACATAGTTCGAGAAACTTTACTGACAGGTTATTGAATTACCACAAAATTGTTTTTATCTAGAAAACCCCAGCCAAAACAAAGAATAGTGTAGCTTATTTAATTTTTCTTAAATTGTTGTATCTGATTCTTGTTTCACACTGGTTGGTATACATCAAAAAATTATAGAATCATATAATATTCTTAGTTGGAAGGCATCCATGAGGATAAGAATTTAATGGAAGTGACAAAATGTAACTAAATTTTCCTGGTAGGTGTAATCTCTTGCATTGCCCAAATGTCATAGTAATGCTTTAATTTTTACAATGTTTGCAGAAAATGTCATCGGAATCAAGTATGGAATACTAGAATTTACTATTATAAATAAGCAAAACAGGCTAGACAGATGCACACAAGCATAAATTAGATATACATGATTGATAAGAATGACTCAGCATCCTGGATAGCAGAAATTGTTCCCTAATACGACTGCTGCATCTCAGTTACCTCATTTCATTTTATCAACAATTGGAAACAGACCTTATTTTAGTAAATATGTTGTGTCTCAAAATGATATTAAATGTGCTGTCCTCTGTCCATGTATTATCTCACCAAAATTTTATTAAGAATTTAAACATATTTTTGTATATATTCCGATACATACATTGTCTAAACCAAGAATATAGCTAGGGATCACATTCCCTAATATCTTCAGAAAACTGAGATTTTACCTGAGAGACATTTTGCCTTAGATTTCTCCTTATGTTTTGTTCCAATAACTTTTGTCTGTTTCTCTTGTGCAACTTGGACTGGACAATATCAGGTTTAAATCGTCATAAACAATTCAAGATAGCTATCTCTGGGCTACATCTGACAGTTATGTAAGCAACGATGTATGTGTGCTAGCAGAAATACATTAACCCAAAAATAGCTGGTGCAGACAAAGAGGATATTGTGAATCCGCCAGGCCTCCCTGGGTAGTGTGCAGTAGTAGTAGTTTCTTCATGACTGGAGGGAAAAAAAAAAAATAAAAAAAAGGTGCAGGAGAAAAAGCATTAATCTTTCAGAGACAAAATGATAGGAACAGTATATCAATTATCAGAGAAATGAAGCTACATTTCTTGCATATCCAGGAAAAGGGCCAGAGCAGTACTTTGATAAAGAAATATCCCCAAGCCTAATAACCTAGGAACTCCTAGAATTAAGGTTGCTTTTCAACAGTGCACCTCCTTGTAACTTTACAACAGCTTAAAAATTGTACAATTGCATCCTTTCCTTCCAGCCACCTCCTTTCCCCCCAGGACTATGTCATAAAGTGTGTCAAATGAATGATCCTCATGGGGGAAAAAAGGAAAGGGATTCAATATTTTGTCTTATCTTTTTATTTTCCCTCTACGGCTGTATATTTCATTTATTAGGCTGTATTGAAACCATGTCCTCAAGATAGTTACTGCTTTTCTTGTAGCTTTTTCTGTCAAAGTCATCTCTACAGCAACAGAGAACATGGAGAAATTTATTTCACAAATTTCTGTAGGAGTGAAGTTTGTAACTAAAGTTCTGTATTTAAATGTGCAAAATCATGAATTAAGTAAACTGATCAATTATATTAGCTCTACAGAGAATTTTACTCAAATAAAGATGATTCTGTATATTTCTTTTCAACTGAAATTTTTAAAAATTGTACCTTTAAGAAAATAAATTTAAAATATTGAGCTACTTGAATATATAGTATCCAGAAGAAGAAGAGTCATCAGAAAAATCGTAGAATACTAAAAGTAGTTAGAAAAACTAAAAAGAAAATTGAGCAGACATCACAAATAATGAGCAGATAGTAAAAATTCTCAAAAGTCATTCTGAGTTATTTTTTTAAGAAAAAAAAAAGAGTAAAAGCCATATGAATACTTGTAGAATATAAATACTTGTAGTTAAATAAATACTGGGAAAAGTATTTATGTAAATAAGTGGGAAAAGTAGCAGAACTGCGTTGCATGAAGTCAGTAAAGGTTAAAATGATAGGAAAATTTTAGTGACCATAGGGATAGCATAGACAGAATAGGAATGAGAGGTGAAAATTTCAAGTATCATCACTTAGTAAAACTCAGAAGCATAATAAGCCCAGAATATCCCATTATATCAATTGCTGAATTCTGTCTAGGAAGAAATCAGAATGGAAGTATCTTATCACAGGGATTCTTCAAAGATATTTTAGGAACAAATTTCAGTTGTTGTTTTTGTTTTTTAAATCTAAAAAGTAGGAATGGCTGGCTGCAATTTAAAGACAGTGTAATCAATGTCAAATGCAACTCTGTTGCAGTGTAGAAAGGAACATTATCACTTTAGGGCTAAAATATTAGCATTGGTGAAAATGTTACTATATTAAATAAAATATAAAATTAGGCATTCAGGAAAAGAATGTAGGAACTTTTCCTGGAAACAATTAGGGAAAAAGACATGGAGGTAGATGAACCACCTTATTAAAAAAACACATAAAATTTCAGATGATGTATTTTTTGCAGAAGAAGGAAGTTCTAGTTCAAGAAAATGAAGTGGATTTTCAGTGTTCCAAAACATTTTCATTTAATTTCTCTCACTGAGCAGTTCTGAGTCTTCCCTGGGGAGAGTGGAAATTACCTATCTGCCGATATTAGACTGTGTTTTAAAAATACCTTACCTAGGAATTTGGAAACTATTCAGTATCTTTTGGTATGCCCACTTTCAGGAAAGTGAAACTTTCCACTTTGAGGATTATGCTGATACCTCCTTATATGAAGGATAGGAACAGATTTATCTTTAAAATGGAAACTGGGCAGATCTATGAATTGTTTATTTTGAATGGAAACTTCCAAAAATATGGGATTAAGCTAGCTGGTTCTTCCAGTCCTTCATGTTGCTTCAGCTAAAAAGAACTATTCAGTTGACGAGTGAAAGTTTCTTGCATTTTTAATCAAAGTTTTATTACATTTTGATATCTCCTGTTAAAAAAAATATTTTCAAGGAGTAATAGAATGATAGCACAAATCTTAATTCCCAATAATCAGAGAGGATTCAGAAAGCATTGGGAATTCCATTAAAAGAGTTTTAAGTCACTATGAAATGCTATGTAATGCCACTCAGAGCTAGTTTATGGCATGTCAGCAGTGCAGGCAGAATTGTATGTTGCAGTTAAGAAAGAGGAGCTAGAGGTTCTGTGCGGTAACCTGCTTCTAACACAGGTGGGGGAGAGAGAGAAGGAAAGAGCTTGCAAAAGACTAAGGTCAGAACAGATTCCTGCAGGTTTAGGCTCAGTATTTCTATTAGCCTCAAGGAAGGGATAAAGTTGGCACACACTGAAGGGAAAGCTGATCTAAAGTGCTAGTTCCCACCACATAACAGTATCCTCCCTTCTTCTGCTTCTGGTAGAGACCTCGTAAGGGTTATTACCCCTTAATAATAACCTACTTTTCCTATGCCTGTTTGTCCTGATGCTGCTATGTATAATTTATAAAATAATTACAGTTATTTTCACATAACATTATGCACTGCAAACTACATGACATGTGAGTATTATATTACATCATAATTGTATTACTTATAACTGTATTTACTAGTAAATGCATATAATGTTGCTCTGAATTTGCTACAACAAAAATAATCCACGTAAGTCTTTGAGAGTTTGCTTTCTACAAAATGTGACAAAGGCCATATTACAGTAAAAATTTGTGTTGTTCCACCATGAAACTAAAAAAGAGTAGACAAATGTATCTCTCTTAAAGTTCTATTTGCTGTGCCACCGATGAGTACTAAAGGACAAGGAACAATATTAATATTTTTTCTAAAAATTTGTCCCATATATTTTGCATGTTTATGTTTGAGAAATCAGTCTACTGAATTTGAGAGTCTGATGTAAAGAAGAGAATTCTGAAGTTGGAAAGTATAATCTTCTATTGATTTCATTATTAACTTCATGTTCAGAATTAAACATCTCTCCCATTTTGGGGATCTAAGCATTAAAGAGCTATTAAATCTCATTCCAATTTAATGCATAAACGGAGCTTTATCTCACTGAGGTCAAGATGAAATATTATAAATATCTTTAATGATGACAGATTTAATAATTAAAATTATGATGGAAGTTGTATTTCACAGATATATATTTTAAAGAGATTAGATGGATTTTGTAGCCTTTAACATGACAAAACACTGCACTAAATATATTCAAAAGAATTATAGGATCAATTGTGAAAACAGAGAAATATGAGATTCAGTCTAGTCTACTTATTTTTACTGCAGGTAAGAATAGCTTTTTGATTCTGATTTTACTTTGGAGGGGCATTGTTTGTTTGTTAGAATAGTTAATAAATATAATGTTGGCTTACAGGTTTTATGCATGCCAGAAAATGTTTCATTTTACAACTCTTTCAGCAAATCTCTCTTACTGATATGATTTTCTTTATGTAGGAAAGATATATTTGTAGCTGTATAAAATATATATATAAATATTCCTAATTAAATAATTACATCAGAAGGACTTTTAAGTATCTGATAAAATAGCATCTTAGGCAAGTGTTTGGTGATTTGTTATTGTGATTTTTTTTCAAAAAAACAAAAGATTTGTGGGTTTTTTTGTCATATATATACATATATGTATATGTACCCATCAAGAACCTTGATTGTCCCTTCAGTTTGGTTTTATATTGCGTCCACATCAGACCCAACAGTCACTCATGCTAACGAGGGTCTCTTTCTCCCTCTGTTAGATTAGTTGATTTGCAAAAAAATTCCTGAGCTTTAATCAACTTTCTGGCCTCTTAGACACCATTCTCTCATTACCTGCTTAAACCATGCCTAGCAAAAAGAGTCTTTAAACCATCCATTCACAGGAGTTATACCAATTTTCTGCTTTTTTATAATCTACTTTTTTACTGTCTACACTGTAATTTACTAGAGCTGTTCTTATTAGTGCTCTCATTCCTGGTAAATAAAAATATCTATAGGCATCATGACTGAAAGTTTGATTTGCTCTCACATACATACTGTCTGCATGAATGATCACTCACTGTCTTTAGCTCAGAGAAAATAGCTGGTGGATGAAAAAAACTTCCTGGAACAGGACAAATAAATTTTGAGCCTTGTTCAAGGGCATTCATGTGTTTTGTTCACTAAGTCTTAATATAAAATAAACCCTTAAGCACTTAATGGAACCATGATCTCCTCTCTCTCCTGAGTTACTTTGTATCCTCTTATTTTATCTAAGATTATTTTTTCATTCTTGTCTTGCCCTGGGAAAAGGATTTAGACTGAGAACTGGAAATATCATTCACAAAATCAGAACAGCATATAATTTAGTTCTGTTCCTCTCCTAAGAGATTAAAGTTGAAGGCTGGAAATCCAAAAGACTGAGGAAGATTTCAGTATTTGATCTTCTCACGTTGGCCACAACCTTTAATCACTTTAGATTACAGCTCTAGTAGTGCTACTGTTCCTTAGGTCTGTCATGAATCTAGGCTTGACATGCCACAGTTATAAGACTTGAGTTATGAGGTATCCTTACAGTTAGGATACCTTGTGAGAAACAAATGTAGAGCAAAATTTCAGTAGAATCAGGGATTTCTTTTATTGCTTATGAGCTGCCTCTTGTACTGATGAAAGATCAGTGACTGAAACTTGGTACATTTAACATGTTTTTGTGTCAGAATATCAATGATGGCATATGTTCTGGCAGTTTAGCAGCATAAACAGGAATATTTGAAAATACAGGATAATATGTGTAAAACAGGAAAAACACCGGAGAAGCAATCACAGCAGATATTTTTGGAGTGGCATGAATAACTTGCATTTACTTTATCACTGTAGCCTGCTTAGAAAAAAGGTAGAAAATCTCTGATTGCACCACTGCATGACAGAACATCAACTAATGCAGGAAATACCAACATATTGAAAATCTACTTATTACATGGTTCAGTGACCTTGGAAGCTAAGGAAAGCAGCAAGTATACAGAATAACACGACACAGACAAGATAGACAGTGTACAGACTTCTGCTCTTTTTAATTTACTTGTAATTTTGAATATCACTTCTATTGTTCTGATGGCCACTTGAGAAGTCAAGTGAGTTGTGTATGTTTATGCCAGGTTTTAGCAGATCCTTTCAGACGTACTTTTACTTTCCGAAACATGGACCTTATCTGAGAAGGAACAAGGTGCTTAAGCAGTAACTTCAGCATGAAAAAAAATTAGAGGGAAGAAAAAAAGAAATACTCTATATATTTATGTGATTGGGAATAATTCTAATCCACTTATCTACTGGCAAAAATTCTTAATTCAGGTTTCAATAAAAAAATTAAAACAATATCTCAATAGGAAGCAGTTTTCAAACCACTCCTGTCAAAGAAATAGTGCAGACCATGACATCTTTCTCCAGTTTCTCTGTCACAGACAATAGATGAATTCATTTCAGGCAGAAATTCCCTGATGCGGAACATAGAAGTTACACAGAAAATGAATTGAAGCTGTTAAAAATGCAGAGTGCTTTTACATCTGTATTGATTTCTAGGGAAAGGTGGTGAAAGAAGTGATGGTAACTTTTATTAGATAAACAGAAAGGGCTAATCTCCCACTTTAAACATGTCAGTGTTCACTTTCCCAGATGGCACTATCATATAGGAAATCTTTAGGTGTTCTGTTCTGAAAGGTTATCATTTGCTATTAAATTCTGTAAGTGGCTTAGAAAAGGTTTCATACAAAAAAAAAGGAATTTTTTACATCCCGCATGATGAGTTTCCTTGAAAATGTGGCTATTTTTTACAAAATGTCATTGGAAGTTAGATTTATTGAAAAACAACCCCAAAAAGCTAGTCTAACAAAGCTGCTGAGCCTAATTGAATATTTGGTATACTGCACAGACTATTCCACAGACATGGAAAAAAGCTGCAAGATCATGTCAGTTAAATTAGGAATTCATGAAAAAAGAGCAAGGTACATCTATTAGTTTTCCAGGCTGCAGGGATGTGAAGACAAGCTGTAAACATTCTATTTTGGCTGCATAATTGATACCTCTAACAAAAGGCCCTGATAATTTTCAGTGCAATACATATAATTTTCATGTCTTAACATCTGCAATGCAACTGGTTTAGGCTTGCCTCGGCACTTCATTTCATGTTAAATGGTTTACAAACACATTCAGCACAATAATTCCATTGTTTTCATCATTGTTCAGCCTTGCTACATTCATCTAATTCAAGTAAAATAATAATATTATATCTGTCTGCCACGAGGTTATTTTTCTTTTAATTCAAATAGCTGAAGCAAATGTAATAGCCAATGGTTCTTTCAAATTTAAATTCCATGTACTTGTTCTGAAATAGCTAGTACACTGATATTTTCAGGCCAAAATGTTATAGACACTACTTCTTCTTAGAAAAGGTGCAAGTAATGTATTCAGTTATATACATGATCTGTGCCATGCAACAATGCCATATCCAAACATAATGTAAACCTCACTCATGTCTTTCATGCTTTAATATATGTATATACTATATACATATACACACACATGCTGTACAGAATGAATAGCACTCCTGTCCCCTAATGTATTTTCCTGTTTAATTCATATTTTATTTATAAGTATTTTCCTCTGATAATATTTTTACAATGTTTTCCTGTCATTGATGGTTTTCTCCAGAAGCGTCTCAAGGGAAAAAAGTTTGAGACTGTAAATTTTCACATGTTTAGATGTTTTCTCACTGCAGTCTCCTGCTGATTGGGTGTCTATCTGTCATCAAACAGCCTACCCCTTGTGCTAGCAGATCCCTTATGACTGACTATACTCTAATTGATCCTAAGAAAAATAAACTTTACACACTGTGTTTGACATTTTTTAATGAGTGCTCTCATAATGTAAAACAATAAAAAGGGAATATACTATATATTACTTATTTTATTAAAGTTACACTATCGTTTAAAAATAGTGATTTATTATAATTAGTGTTCTGGACCATTTCATGTCCTGTCTTGGGAATGAAATAATGAACTCAAAAGCTTTCAAATGAAATGGAAATTTAAATAAAGCAACACCATTTCTGTATGGAGTTATAAACACAGTATTTCTTCAATATACTGAGAATGATGCTCTGAAGGCACTGAGAATGATGCACAGTTTTTGCAAGATTCAGCTCTGTCTGTCTTGATTTGAAAACTGTCCCAATGTGTTCTATGTGTAAGTAGCATCTATAACTTATATTTAAAAAAATTTTCCTTCCAAATCTTAACTACATCCAATAGCTTTAATTCTTTATTTCACTATAAAATAGTTCTGAGATTATCAGATTCAAATTCTTAAGTTATAGTATGAACTATAGTTTATTTCCACAGCCAATTACATTTTTAAAACTGTGTTATTTTAAAAATTATGTTAAGGGCTTATTTTTAAGCCATGAAGTAGACACCATTGAAAACTCATGAAGAGTTAATAGACAAACAATTGTCCACAGACTGCTTAAGTCAGCAATGAATTATTTGAAGTTAATGCAATTTCTGTATACTTCATGCTGTAAGAATGTTTTCATTTGATTAATATTTTGTTAATTGAAGAAGAACAATGGTGAATGAGATTTTTATGATAGGAGACTTGTTTTCTTTCCAAGTTTGAGTTGTTTCCCAGAGAAATTGTAAAAGAACCAGCCAGTCTGATGACCTATCAAGCATAAAAGGTTTGATTGTTTCTTCTGGCCATGTTGGCATAGTGGATGGAAAACCTGCTGCTCTAGGAAAAGAGCCTGTGGCAGGGCAGGATACTGCTCCACTGAATTGTTTCTTGTTTCATCCTGCCTAACCCTATTGTCGCTTCTCTTAAGACCCTGTGAAAAAATATGAAGAGATAGAAGGCAGTCAAAGCAAAGAAAACAAGAAAAAGAGTTTAGCAGTTCTCTATGAAAATGTCCCAAATCTTTGGAGCTTAGTAGATCAGCCACATCTGACTTTATCTGGAAGCTTTACTTTTATCATTGCAGTTAACAGCAAGGTGATCAAGACAGTTGCATGTCAGGTGTTTGTATTTTTTTCTGACATACTAGTCCTGCACAGTATTTTACTGGGAATCTTTAACTGTGGAGAAAATGTCAAATAAGATTACCTTCAAGACACACAAAAATGGGTCTCAGCTACACTGAGGTAAGCTGTGCTTGCAGGTATTTTGATAGTATGGTTTGATGATTATAGGTAACATGAAGTACAGATTACATCTTCAGCAGAAGACAAGAGATGTCCTACTTTTTTCAGAATAAATAGTCTTGAAATAAATAGGAAGAGAACGTACAAAGAGACTCAAGAACAAGAGATTTAAATTAGAGTGCATTTTTATTACAAATATATTTATTCCTTTCAACAGAAGTTATATAAGACATGCCTTTCAAAGGCATGAGAAATACAGGTTGCTTCTCAAAAAAACAGAAATGCAAACAGAGAGAGAGAAAGTTGTTACCATAAAAAAAATACAACAAAAAACCCAACAAAAACCACTTTCAAAGTAGATGCTGTTGTTTAATGTTTTTTTAAGAGTTATTGGGAAAAAATCTTGCTTCCATAAGAAAACACTTTCTAACTTTTACTCTTTTTATCTGAAAATAGATACACTATTGAGATCGATCACAATTACAAGATAAAAGGGAATTTTTCAGGAAAATTCTTTCAAAAATATTGGCAACACATCAGCATCTTTTGATATACACCCTGATTTTTCTTATAAAAAGAAAGATGAGAATAAAATTGAGAGACAGAGATAAAAAAGTATGTCACATTAGTATTTATTTCTGTTATTTCTTTGTAATTGGTTGAAAAACTATGGTGATTTATTTGCATAAATTTATCCCTACATCAGAATTTCTCTATAATCTTTTGCACATATACTTGCGTATATACAAAAGCAAAATTTTTTTGGGAGACAAGTTGTTTGAAAAGAGAGTATACTTTAAATTTTCAGTATAAATTTTACAAATTAAATTAGAAGAACAGTTCTGAGTATTTTGTTGCTGCTAAAGTATGGATTCCCTCCAACCTTAAAAAAGAATTTACTTTGTAGAAACACTGAAATCTTTGAAACAAAGTGAAATGTTCGGGAATGTTAAACAGTTACACAGTGGCCAGGATGCTATCTACCCTATAATTGATTGTGATTGAGAAATGTAATGTATTCTACTTAAGTACTTTTTCTCCTAATGAGAAACTTGCAGCCAACAAACCTTATGTTTGCCACAAAAATGGCCTATATTCAAGCCCTTTTCTTAAATGACTGGAGACATATATCAAAGCAAGGTGGTGATGTACACACTAATGAAATAATAGATATTGAGACACTATAATTCACAGAAGTAGCCTGGAGATTAAATAACTAAAATATACCGGAGATTCTAATATGATTACATGGTATTAATTTTTAATGCCTGAAGGTTTAACTGAGATTACATACTCACCTTCTGCATGACATGACATCTGCAGTAAGTCACTGCAGATAAACACTACTTGCTACAACATGTTTTCATACTTTACCTTCTGGTTGTTTTCTAGAGTTCATTTAAAAGTGTACTGGTATCATCTAAGGACACCAGACACTATTTAATGATGCCAGAATGGGACCTGCAAGTCATGGAGTGCAGAAAATATCTTTGCAGGACCAGCATTGCCTGCAGGTCAAGAGAAGTGGTTATTCCCTGCGATTTGGTGGCTGTGACTCCACTCTTGGAGTCCTGTGTCAAGTTTTTATTCCCTGGTGCAGGAAACATAATGATGTGCTGGAAAGAGTATGTCAGAGAACCATCACCATGTTTATGTTCATGGATCACAAAATGTTTAAGAGGCTGAGACACCTGAGTTTGTGCAATGTTAAGATCAGACTTAGGGAAAATATTAATGAAGTTTTATGTACAAAAGAGAGATAGATTCATCTTGGAGGAGTGCAGTGATGCAAAAAAGCTCTGGAGGACAGAAATTGCAATGACAGTGACTCTGATATTAGGAAAAATACATTAGATATTAGGATAAAGTTTTTCACCACTAAAATAAACAGCTGGGACAGTTTCCCAGAGATTCTAGGGATGGGCTCTCCATCCCTGAAGGTGACAGATTTTTAAACTCTACTGGTCAAGCTTCTTAATAACTTGACCTATTTAATGCTGCTGTTAAGTGAGGTCTTGGACTAAATGAGTTCCGGAATTTTCTTCTAAATTATTCTATGATTGTGAGATACAGTAACCTAAGTGTCTAAATTAGGAAAAAAGTGTCCCTGTATATTTTCCTAAATCTCTGGAGGGGTTAAGAGAAATGCAGTCTAGATGCCCCAAATGGCTTTCTGGAGAATTAATTGTCTCTCCTGGGAAAATAAAGGAAAACTGGGAGGTGCGTTGCCCTAAATTGGGAGCAGATATTTTCCTGTGCTTACTAAGGGAAGTACAGTGTGAGAAGGATGTTTTTACACTAGTTTCCAACTCTCAGTCTTTGTCTGTGTCCATTATATAAGACCTTAATTTGGTATGAATATAGCTCCTCCATGAATGAGTCAGACAATGAATGGAATATGGGAGGCATATAGGGTCTAGAACATATTATACAGAGGACAGGAAGCAGTCTATAAGGAACATGTTTGGATTTTAGAATCTCCTTTACTCTCGTTGCATAAGGCTCAGTATGAAACTTGTCACAGTCACAAAAAATATCGTTCATTGTACACATTTTTTTCTCATACCGTGTGGGTAAATCACCAAAGAGAAGACTTTTCCATTCCAAGAGATATTTCCATTCCACAAGACTGTTCTGTATCACAGATTATTGATTGTTCATTTTGTTTAGTATTTCAGGAAGAATATTCTATTGAAGAACAAAAGGAAGTGCAGATAAGACAGAATCACAAAAGTACAACAAGTATATAGTTCAAGTTCTGTCCACATTCTGTCATGAAAAAAATCCTTTCTATGCTTTTCAAAAATATTTTAAACCATTACAATAAATGTTATGTATTCACAGTCTAATTGACAGAGTAAACTTCCTGACAGGTAATTAATTTAATCATAACAAATGATGCACAGGTTTAAGAAATGAGAGACCTTAAAAAGGAGAAACTATAAAATCTCATAAAACTCTTAAAAAATATCTTCTTGCATTTTTTTTTCCTAATTGCAATTAGTGCCAGAGTAATCTCCTAGAGAACATAAGACTGAACTGTTGTTTGGCATAGTGCCACATAATGAGAGAAAAATTGCTGACCCTACATAAACTGAAAGCTAACACTTCATTAACTGGGATCATATAATCATTTCGTCCTTTAGACTCCAGCATTCCAAACACCTTCCTTTTCCTTGGACTTTTCCTGATTTCCCATAATCAACCAGCATCATTTATTTAAATTGAAGAAGCCTTGTGATTTCAAATGTTAAATATGCTTTGAGCTGTCCAACACATCTTATGAAGCAGAATCCTGGTAGGAACTTATTTCATGAAACTTGGGTCATATCACAGTAGGCAGTCACATTTGTAACCTATCAAAAGTAAAATGAGATGAACAAAGCAAACTAAAATTAGTATTAGCATGTTACTTGCCTGTGGCAATACATACAATAAGCAATGGATGACGATGGACAATTCCTATTTTTCCTCTTACTTCTACTAATAAAGCAAGTAAAAACATTTTATGAGCAACACTGAACTATTTGTCTGGGAAGGACACAGAACATTTTAACCCACAGATCTTTTATTTCTTTTGTTTTTTCCTTCAACGTGGAGACGAAATGGCATTGGTGACAGAAAGGTACTGCTCTTTTGCAGAGCTGCATTGAATGTACAATAAAGAGTAGAGCAGAGTGTAGCCAGGGGCTGGAAACAGGCAGCTGACTAAATGGAGTCAAGGAGATACTATATGCACTTCCCACAGGGAAAGCTCTTTTAAAGGCACCAGACAATTTTCTTCCCAAGGAAGAAGTCCACCCTGAAACCTCACCTATTATAGAACCTTTCACCTGTTGATCCTTTCACAACCTCAAGGAAAAAACTGTTGAGATTATAAATTTGGTAAAAATCAGAAGGTATTGATGAAAGTTTTTCATGCAATTAATGATTTGAACTAAATGTAGAGCAATAAAACTTTTACTTCCTCTTATTGGCAACAGTGGAAAGTAAATCTGAAATAGTTCCATGCTGGTTAATAGAAATAAAGGTCAATCAGATCTCACCTATTCAGTGAAGTTCCTACAAAAGTAATATGTATACCATGTTTGTGCTTTTATCTTAATAAATTTCTATGCTCAGAAGTAGACTTCTGTAAATCCACTGAGATTATACTTAAGAACATGTAAATTTTATCTAATATCTTGCTATAGTATTTGCCTGGTTTTTTTCATATCTTTGCTTCATTATGGTGGATGCACTAATTAAGATTATAATTAGCCAAGTATTTTATTTGCTGATATTTTTCAGTGATAAAATTGAAAATAAAAATATACACTTTAAAGGATAAGGTTTCACTCTCATAAACTAAAATTTATCGGAGTGCATTTTCCTGTAATAAAGATTTAGATTGTCTCAGTTTGGTAACTTTTGAGTATTGTAAGTGTTCTACCATGGATTCTTACATTTTTTTCTATCATTTCCTGCCACAGTTTCTGAGAATCTCTTAAGGAAAGAAGTGAGACTAATAAATTAAGAGATTATCAGGGAAAGTAGTGTGATTACCTACTTGAAATTAGCTGAGACACATGCCATGCTTCATGGATGTCTGTTTTGCAGCAGGCAAAACCCAGGTATTCAATGCAACCAATCATTCTATGCGTCAATTTCCTTAAATGTGTTGTGTTAATAGGCTAGTGAATTTTTTATTTATTTCTTTTTTCTTTTTATATTTCTGATGCAATCTTCTTGGTCTCTATTTATACCTCAAACCATAAAGTTCTACTCAAGTATGCCTCAGACTGAATTTTTTTTGTTTAGGGACTAAGACACATTTCTTGGCTTTTTTTTACTGTATTGCCACATAGCTCTTTATACCCCTGAAAGAACTGTAATGGCAAAACCCAGCCTTAGGAGCTAACCATAAAAATACAGTGTTTCAGAAAAATCTCCACGACTATGGAGTCATCACCAGAGTAAGAAGGGAAATATTGCTGGTTGACAGGACATATACTACAATGGATACATCTATAGCAGTAAAAGGTAAAGGAACAGAATACAGACCTGAACACTAATACAAAGTTGTCCAGTTTAATTGTAAGGAAAACCCTTTGACCGTGGCACAAATTAGCTGCACTGTGTCAAAAACTGAGCAGTTTCAGTCTGGGTAAAATATTAGTAAAGAAAACCTGCTTCTTGCAGTCAATTTGGAGGCAATCACACAGTATTATTTTTTGATAGTTCAGGAAGAAGGTGAACTCTATGAAGAAATTTGTTGCTATTCTGATAAGGGCTCAAAATCTAGTATTTCATCTATTTTATTTATTTAATTAATGGACAATATCACTTTCAGAGAGATTGCCTGAAACCTTCCAACAGGAAAATCAAAAAGAAATTAAAGAAATCTATTACCTGTAATGTTGGATTAATTTTCTCATATTTATATACTTCCACTAACAAAGTCAAAAAATGTCATTGATATGCCAGTCATCTGGTTTTTTGTTAGAGAAAATTTAATTCATGTTTCCTCACAGAAATTGAAGACATCAGAGTGATATGTATTGTTACAATATTAAATTTCAACTGTTTCTATAGCACTTCACTGTCACTTTTTCCTCCTTTCTGATCTTGTTCATATTCCCCAGAAATTTGTACAGGACATTATTCTGTCTCTAGGATGAAAGCATTTTCTTTTTGGCACTCTAAAGCTCCCCTTCAGGCCAAGGAGGGAGTTAAATCTAAATCTCTTTGACTGGATGATTTTGCCACTAATCTGCTTTTTTTAAAACAGTGCACAATAGCACCCACAGCTTTTCTTCTGCATGTACTGTTTTCTAAAAAGCAGTTTCTACTGTAAGAAAATGCATACTATGACTTTCATTAGGTGTTCTTTCCACAAGAAATAGGGCTCCTCAAAGGCCTTTGTACTGCAACCTCAATCCTGAGTAGCTGTAAGGAAAGTGCTAGACTACAATAAATTCAGGTGGCCTTAACTGTGCAAAAAAACACAATAGTAAGCACATAAATTAGGAATCCCATAAAATAGAAGCCTTTTAATCTAACTTTATCTAAAATTTAATCAAGCAGTCTTAAACAAAAATCGTCTGTATTTTTGTATATTAGAGTCTTAGATACCTGTCTTAAAAGAAATTTGCTTGGTGAGTAGCTGAGAAATAGTGCAACTATTAGAGGTTAAAATTAAATTATATCAGTCCCATTCCTTTGAAAAAAAAACCTCAGAGGAGTATCTAGTAGGTCCAGATGTACTGGGTTGTTCTTGGATTACAGTTTTGACCTCAAGGTTTCAGTTCTGTCCAAGACCTGTTTTGTTTGCTTAGTACCACTTTCACTAAAGCATAGACAAGCGTCTAGTAGTGCATACAGAATTACATATTTGAAGGCTCCTCACCATTTTTGAACAAAAGCTAGTTGTTAGTACAGCAAGTCAGAAATCCAGGTTTGACCTAAGAGTATTCAAAGCTACAGCTTTCATTATGAAAGATTGGAACTGCTTCATGGAATCTGTTTCTCTGTACAGAAGGAAATAAGATTCTAAGAGCAAGATGGAAGTCAGAACATATTGATTGATGACTACAACACACCATCTTCTAGTATGGGACTTGGGTCTCTAATTGTTTCTAATTTTTGTTTCGTGACTGAATAATACAGATATGTAAGCAATTTAAACAATAGAAACCAGGGCCTTCTTATCTTGTTGAGAGTTCTATGGAGTTTGCATTCTTTTGATTACTTTCTCTAATCTTATGATCCTTGTGTTATACATTTGACAGCAGTGTGACAGGAAAGATGGAGAATTCATCAGCCTGATGAGAGTAATTTACGAATTAGTGATGAAAATTTCTAATCTCTTTAATTTTTTTTTATTCTCCCAGTCTGCAGACTGGCAGCTCCTGCTGATAACCTTTGAAAGACAATACTTGACATTTGAAATTATTTGTTAGCACTTGAAATTTAAAGGTGGCAAATATCTCTAGATATGTCAACTGGAATAATACCAAAAAGAAAAAAAAAAATGAACAATTTGGAAAATGGATGGATTGGAAATTGTGGGCACTGTTTAATGAAGAAACATAGGCTAACTTAATTAAATTTACTCTGTCCTAATATTTAAAGAAAAATCTAGAATTCTTAAAATTTATTAAAATTGTCTTTTCAAGAAATTATATTATTTTTTGAAAGCAAAGTACAAAAAAAACCCCCACAAACATAAACAGTAAATCATCTTTCGTGGCAAAGGAAATAATAAGTTACCATTTGTAAAACAACTAGCTTGATATACATAAAAAAGTCATAAAAAAGAAACATTTGTATAGCCATCTAGTCAAAGTTAAACTGGCCAATCTCAAATTTTTCCTCATTTAACTTCAGGGCTTAAATAAAGCTTTCAGCAGTCTGCTTTTGTCATCATGTAATTTACCCATTTCAGAAATCTTCAGTTCTAATCAATACTTCAAAACTCAAAAAAGATCAAATATTAAAAATATTAAGATGTCTTCTCTTTGTGTGAAAGTACAGTATTTATAACTAAGAGAGGTGTTTGGTTGTTTTTTTTAATTTTAGGGTGCAATAGATGTATTCATTTTAGACAGCACTTGAAACTGTAAATATAGTAGTGGTATAACTTCTCAGGGTTTGGAAAATATGTTGTCTTTCTTCTCAATACAGCTTTCATGGAAAAGACTTTTACTGTACTGTTTTCTGTACAACTGCTATTTCAGAGAAACATATATGTCATCATACTGAAGAAAGAACTATTTATTTTGTCCTTTCCTTTTTTGATGGTGGCTTTGCAGACAGGCTGGGAAATCGATGACAACCAAACTTTCATCCCAGTGTTTGATAAATGCCCCATCTACATTTCTCAGAGTTTCTCTTTGCTTTCATGACTCCTCCTGTGTCTGAGTAAGTATATATGCCTGTAGTATAACCAAATGTTAACCCACCAATTTAGCTAGATAGTATTCTCAATCTGGCATTGCACTTGAAATATAAGGCGCAAGTATTAGATTGTTCCAGTAACCAATGCTTTGTTATCAATAAACTAGCAAACAAATCTGTTTCTTAGTATTTAAAATTGTTTATATATTCTCAACACACCTCTAAATCTGAGGAATCTAATTACAATTTTATTTCTGTAAACTTCAGGACTCAGATTGGATTTTCCAGTTAAGTGTATTTTGACACCAAGGAATTTCTCTGCCCTGTAACTTTTCAAATTAATAAAGCCTGTACAACCTCTAAGTACTGAAGCATTGCTGGTTTTATGTCTTCATAGCACAGAACAGTATCGGGAAGAACCTTATCAGTTTTTCAGATGGCATTTGTTATTGCAGTCAACAATAAAGCCCTGAACTATTCTGATCAGTGAAACTCTTGTCTTTCAACCTGCTTTGAGCTGGACAATAATGGAAGCCTCTGTCTTCAATGTGCCACACGAAGAATTCACATGGCGATGATGTGAGTTCCTACTGTCGGATCAACTAAATTAATTTTAAGGACTTCTATCCTCTTCTGATATTCCCAGCATTTATACAAATCCTTTCACAGGAAACTGTCATTAATAGCCTACCCATTATAAGTCAGTGATATGGGTCTGTATAATGATTTACATTATATAGACTTACATAGCATATTACCTCCAAATTGCCTGAGACTGGCACTTCAGGAAAGTAGTGATCACAACAGACATCAAATAAGAAGTTAAGTAAATAAACCTATTTCAGAAAATAACGTGAAAAATATTTTTGTAGAATTTGTCTACTTGCTTTTAAAAAGCAAATGGAAAAAGAAAAGGAAAAATGGATAAACCTCTTTAAAAACTATTCTCTGGAGTGGTTTCATATCCATCACTATAGATGTTCTACTTTCTTTATCTTTTAATCTTTTTTCTGTGAACAGCTGTACTTTTAAGTCCCTCCTGAATTTTTACTGAGGAACAACTTTAAATGTTATTTTGGTATTTATTTAATGACTTTGGAAGGTTTTCTCAGTCTTTTCTGGAACTGTACTACCCTTCTGAACTCTTAAACTACAACTTAATCAATAAAGGTAATGTAAGTGTCTCTTTTTATTATTTTCTTTCTTTGAAAACCACATCTCAGCAATCTCATCTTTTCAATGCACAGCTCAAGAAATATCAGTGATGTACATTGCTGTGCAATGTCCTGTTCTTTGGAAATCAGGTTGGTCAAACTAGATTGACCTTTAGTTAGTCTATGCTAACTACTCCTGATAACCTTCTCGTTCACGTGGATAAAGATGCCCTTCAGAATGAAAATATTCTATATGAATAGATGAGATAGTTAATGTAATATTTTTAATCTTCCTTCAAGTCTTGGAGAGCTTTGAAGCTTTGAGCTTGGAGTTTCTATTTTGGAGGTGGAGTGTCTCAATAAAACATGATTTTAGACAAGAGTTAAGACCCTGTTTAGGGAGAACAAAACATTATTTTAACTTCTAGTGTGTACCTGTGCTGTTTTAGTGGGATTGAAATATTTGCTTAAGCAGAGTAAGAATCCACAACTGTTTTTTAAAATTTGGTTTAAAGTTGGCACCTAGAAAATCAAGATAAAAGAAGTAAAATTAACATTCAGAATCGCACCTATAGCATTATAGGTTTAATGTAGAATGTATTTTATTTTCACATTGAGCTCACAAAAATCAGAAAAAAATTAGCCATGGCTCTTTTTGTCTATTAAGCTAAAATGTGAACATTTTCACTTGCAAAATGAAATTTGGTAATCGGTTTCAAATTACATGGTTGTATTTATAATGCGTAAAAAGGTGTCAAAGGGAAAATGTCCCAATAAACTATGCTGTATATCTGAAATACTATTTTTCCCCATCTGTCTCTGGGAATAATTGAGAGGAATTGTATCAAAAAAATATTGTTCACCTGTCCTTGGAAGCTTAATTGTGTGGAAGAAGAAAATGAAGTTGACAGTAAATACCAATAGCTTCTTTAAAATTCTTGTTCTTTTTTTTTTTTCCAAAGGGCTTTACAGTTAAAGAGTTAAAAACAAACAAAATCCACAATATAATTCATTTTCTTATTGCTTATTTTCTGCTGAAAAATAAGAGGAACTTTCACTTCCTCCTCCAAATGAAAATTCCACGACAGATAACAAACCATTCAGTGTCTATTCACCACTAATATAAACAACATTTATTTAAGCTTCTTTTGTGAGAAATCTATAGAATCTGCTACAAAGCCAAAAGTACCTGATAGTGTTGTTTAAAAGTGTCTTGTATTAAGAAACCAAACAAACAGCAGTGATAAAATACTTGGGACCTTAATGTCATGTTTTGACAGAAATGACTGTAAACCCACATATGCTTCCCATGTGTTTCATGATGTATATTTAAATAGGAATACAGACTAACATGAAGTTTCATGCTGTGCCAATGGTGCTCATTATCACAGTTATACCCCTGGAATATGTGACAGTTTTTGTTCACTGGAATAATAGATAAGGTTATATATCACAGCTTACAATCACAGCTATATGCTTGATGTCTGTGTGACACTTTGGCCTGGAAGGAATGGTATAAGTACGAAAAATAAAATAACCTGAAATAATAGTAGATGGAAGATATATTTGTTAGAGTTTAATCTACTCACTCAATTTTCTGTTATTTAAAATCTAATTAATGAAAGGAATTTATTGTAAACTCACTGAAACGGCTAAATTATATAAAGTAGATAAAACAGTGAGCCAGACAGCAAACAGCAGGTAAAATGAAAAAGGACTGCCCATCAACATCTGACAAACGACATTAAAAATTAAGATATTATGTAGTCACCCAGAAGGAGTTTGGAATTTTTGAACCTAGTAATTCCATTATTAGCTTGGAATTGGCTGGAATGGTCTCACTGAAAGAGTCAATGGGTCAATGTCCAAGTGGAGAGCCAGCGAGGAGTGATATTTCTCAGGGGTCGATATTTGGACTGGCACTAATGAATGTCTTTGTTGGTGACATTGACAGTGGGATTGAGCACATGCTCAGCAAGTTTGCAAGAAGACACCAAGCTGTGTAGTGCAGTCAACATGCTGGAGGGAAGGGATGCCATCTAGAGGGACCTTGGCAGGCTTGAGAGGTTGGCCTGTGAATGTCTCAGGAAGTTAAACAAGGCAAGCAGAAATACAGACTCTGCAGAGAAAGGACTGAGAACAGCCCTGAGGAGAAGGACTTGGGGGTGTTGGTGAATGAGAAGCTCAACATAAGCTGACAATGTGCACTTGCAGCTGTATCTAGAGGTGGGTCAAGAGAAGCATGACCAGCAGGTTGAGGGGGGTGATTCTACCCCTATACTCCACTCTCATGAGGTTTCCAACATAAGAAAGACATGAACCTGTTGGAGAAAGACCAGAGGAGGCCACAAACTGGGGCACCTCTGGTGCACCTCTTCTATGAAGACAGGCTAAGAGAGATGTAGCTGTTCAGCGTGGAGAAGTGGGGGCTTCAGCAAGGCCTTGCAGCAGCCTTCCAGCACATGAAGGAGACTAACAAGATTGAGAGGGACTTTTACAATGGCATGTAGATGTCAGACAAGGGGTAGTGGCTTCAAATGGAAAGAGGGTGGATTTAGACTAGATATTAGGAAGAAATTCTTCACCGGAATGTATTCAAAGTCAGGTTGGTTGGGATCTTGAGAAACCTGGTCCAATGGGAAGTATCCCTGTCCATGATGGGGGTTAGAACTAGGTGATTTTTAAGGTCCCCTCCAACCCATATTATTCTGTGATAAATCCCTGTTTGTGCCTGTTTCAGCAATGAACAATTTGCAGAAGCATCTCTTAATTTTGTCTTGCAGTAGAAGCAGAAGGTGAGGGGTTTTATAATATCAGCACATTTGCTACACTGATAAATATTAATAGGTAATATTATATATTCTCCGTGTGAAACTTAAAAAAGGAGAATACATTAAAACTAAAGCAAATTGATTTAGAATGCTAATTCTTCAAATCAACATTTAGTCCTGGGCTAGTATTCTTATATAAGTCTAATTTTATACTATTGTTAATTTTTTGAGATGACTTCTATTAAACAGTTGAAAACTGTGGAGGAGGAAAATTAAGACAATGAAATTAAATGGCAGCAAAATAGTTCTCAAGTAAGAGTACACAGCCCTTTGATAAGAATCAGAATATTGTGTTCCAATCTGCTAATAGCAATTTTTTTTTCTACTTATTGCAGCACTTGAGATGTCATGGAGAAGTTCAAAAGAGTATCTATCAGAGGTACAAAACATGAACTGGGCTTTGAAAAAACTATGTATCCTAGAGGAAGATGAATTAGAAGATGCTTCAAAATTTTATTACTTTTAAAAATTGTATTAATTTTTAATGAGTTTTTAAATGTTCAGATAATAAATGGTATCAACTGTAACTGATATTTTTAATTCCAAGGTGGAGGAAAAGAGTGTGTAATTCACCTAGTATGTGAAATAAATTTCAAAACAGGATGTCTTTATCTATGTGGATGTATGAGTAGTTCCAATAAATGACTCATTTATTAATTATTCCTAACTTGCAGGAGGTAATCTTACCATGATGTGATCTGCATTCCCAGCTCCAAAGCACCTAGTGGAATTGTGCTTTGTCTCTTTTCCTGTATCACAGAATGAGGTTTTCTCGCTTTTCCTGTATCACAGAAAGAGGTTTTCTCGTTCTGGGGAGGCAGGGAGAACCCGAAAACCCCAACTAAAAGAGGTGCCCGCCGGGTGGCTTTCCACGCTGCGAGAGTGGAGCGGATCCGGGGCCGGCGGAACCCGAGCTCTAGCTGGCTTCTCGAAGGCAGGATAATAGGAGCCTCGGCGAATAAAGGAAATGCAGTCTCTCAGCTTTTGGAATCCAGGGTTTATTGGTGGGAAAGACGGGAAGGAGAAGGCGGCTGGGTCCGGGACGGAACGAGGGGGAGGATAGAGCTGGGCTCCGAAGAGCAGAGAGCCCCGAACGGAAGCGAACATCGGGTTAAGAGGGATGGAGAAATGGGAAGGGTTTACACAGGAGGGCAAATAGGGGCAAGAGGGATACAGAACTGGCAGATAAACTAGGGAATAGGAGTGGAAGAGAGGCAGATATAGAACTTTAAAAACCAATAATAACACTGCGGGTAAAGAACTTTCTATCTATTAACTAAATATGGGATAAAGAGGAGACAAACTTTAGGAGCCAATACCTCTGATTCCTGACCCATATTCATGGGGCTAGCCTCAAAGCTTGTAGGGGATCCAATCTTCTGTCACTTTAACCAGAAGGTTTCTTCAAACGTAAGGGGGTTTGCTGGTTATTTCAGACTCTAAGCTCACCTGAGTGGATCTCACTGCTACAACAGAAGCACAGAATGGGTCAGTGTGGCAGGGACCACAGTAGGTCATCTGTTCCAGCCTCCCTGATCAAGCAGGGTCATTCCAGACCACATGGCACAGGATCGTGCCCAGATGGTTCTTGAATATGTCCAGTGAGGGAGACTCTATGACCTCAACTGGTTCTCAATCTACCCCACTGTCCATTCAAGGCACAATTCTGGACTTTGCCTATGAGGATTTCATTAAAGAATCTCTCTCTCTTTTTTAATGATTGAATGTTTTAATGTTTGAGTTAAATTTATAGCATATATGTAAGATGATTTGACAGAGCAGAATAAATCACGCAAAGTTACAATTATCATGACATTATTTTATGCTAATTCTTCATAGGACAAAGAAGAACTGTTGAATAAGGAATGTCTCCTATGCAAAGAAGACAATTTCTTTTGAAATTAAACAAAGCAACATTTTTAATACTTTTCTTATTCACTCTTTCAATGTATATGAAAATCTTACATAATAAAGCCACCTATCTCCTATTCTTTCACACTGTCCCTGCCTTTTGCCACTGTGCTTTGAGAGCAGTAGATGTACCTTCAGTCACCATATCATAGTCTCATGGGGTTTGGTGATTTTTTTTTTCAGAATAAAGAAAATTAAATTTTAAAAATACATATTCATCCAGACTTATCTCATCTTCATCCACTTAGCTTGTTCATGTGAAATTCAAGGAATTCTAGAGTGAAGGGGACAGACTACAGTTCTAGCAAACACTTATGCCATAACCAGCCAAGATATTGTGAGTAGAAGATTCCTCAACTCATGGATAGTGAGAATTTGTTAAGGGGTTTCAGTTTTGTAAGATTTATAAACACAAACAGAAAATTTGAGACAATGTAAATGAACTTCACAATTAACTGGAAACATACTATAGGCTTTTCAGAGGTAAAGCAGAAAATAACCTGCTTTATATTCAAATTTATGAAGCTCTTAGAGAAACCTTCAGATTTCAGAACTGCAGGTTCAAAACAAAATGTGGAAAGTTTAAATAAGAAAATTGCATTAATAGTGTAGTTCTATTAAATGAGTTGCTTTTATCAGGAGAAGAAAAAGGAATAGAACTGGGGAGCTGATTTAAATTTGTAGTGATAATTCAAGAAGATGAATGTGTTCTTTTGTATTTTAAAAGAAAGCTCTGAGAAGCGTAATTGATTAAAGTTGTTTTGATTAAAATCCTGTGATGTTACTAGAAGCTAAATTATTTTTTTTAATGTACTATTCTCTATAACACTTGTATGCTTGTGTAAAATTTTCCTCACTTGATGTTTTCTATCATAGGCCCAAAAACCTTACTCTGTTTTATAGTTACAGAGATTTCCTGGATAATGGCTCCAATAGAAAACAGACGAGTCTAAAAAGTTCCCCAGTGCATCTGAGGAAAATAAAGTTCATAACTGTTTTGGGATGAGTGATCATATGAAAACCCTAAGGCTGTTCAGATTAGAACATTTGAAAATAGAGTAATTATTCAAGATGACTAGTTGATACTGTGTTCTTTTTCTTATTTTTCACATGCAATTTTTTTTTCTGTGCTTGTTTTCAGTTCAAGATTGATATCTCCATTGAGGTATGTGTATGGGGGCAAAGTATTTAAGGTCACATTATGGTCAATGACAATGTAGTCAATAAAGCAAATGGAGAAACTCAGATCACATGTAGTGGGCACCTTGATCATATCCCTTCAAACTTAGTATTTTCATTGTTAGGAGAATTTGCTTTAGTTAGAGTCTTTTCAATTACCATGGCTAGAGAAAGCCCTTAGCAGTCTAAATATCTTATACATACACCTAAAATACTACACTTTCAACGTAGTTTCTTCAAAAATCAACTCCAAGACCATGCTAACATACAAAATAAATTGCACTTTGTAGATACAGTTGGGACATTTGTTGCTCTTTATGCAACAACATTAATCATTGCAACCGCGGCACAGTTTTAATTTATTGCAATTAGCTGTGTTGACCAAAATCAGGATTCAGTAATCTAAATATAATTTTTAAAGATGTTTGAGACACTCTACTGTAGCAGTGGCTCTTGCTCAAATGAGCACGAGCAACCAGCTGCAAGGGGCAGTGGCCATCGAAGAAGAGTCCTGGGTGTGAAGTGAGGTTTAGGTTGGGCTGACCTAGTGATGCACACCCAGGACACCTTGTGGCCGGGGTCATGAATATGCGCCAGGCAGCGAGCTCGTTGGCCCTGCACATCTCCCCTCCCTTATCCCCTATTTGGTTGTTCTTCTGGAAAGTTCCTCTTTGTTCTCCCCAGCCGGGCTTCCCCATCAGTTTTTTGATGATTATATCCTCCCCCGATGTATCCTCATTGTTTGGTATCCCTGCCTGTCTCCCTTGAAGCGTCCGCTGATTGGCCCCTTGATGTAAACTCCTCCCCGTTTCTCCCCCCTCTTAAGCCAGTGTCTCAGTGTGTTCTGGGCTCTTGAGCCCCGGATCTTTGCACCTCTCTGCCCCTGTGACCTTCCCTGCCTGTTTCCTGCCAATAAACCCTTAGATTCTGGACTCAAGCGCCTACATTTCCTTCTCTCCACCTTGGTTCTTGCCTGGCTCCGTCCCCCAAGACTTCGCCGTCCAACCAGCAAGCTTCACTGGAGCAGCATGTCCGACCAGCGCTCAGTGCGGTGGCTCGCCTTTTGATTGTGGCTTCGAGGCGCGCTGCCCAATCTGAGAGAGCGAAGCTGCACTCTACTGCTCTTTTTACATCTCTTGTTGCTTAAAAATAGTGTGATTTCTGTAAAAAGATCTTGTGCCATATTTACCTGTTCGAAAACTCTAGTGCCAATGTGTCCCATTACAACCTAATCAATATATATACCATCAAGGGGGTGAAGTCCCCTTGTTTTAATCTGGCTTCTGAAAGAATTTAGCATCTATTATCTGAGTCATAAGTGATTATTTATATTAGCAACATGAAAACAAGATATAAAGAAAATAGTCTGTGTCTCTTTGTTTCATTTTTTCCAAATGAGAATGAGACATGACATTGGTTTGTAAGGGATCAATCGATTACCTAGAAGGTCTACATAGCTTTACCTACCAATTGGGATCATGTAAATAGAAGATACAAAAATAGTTTAAAGTTGTATAAAGTATTGTGGGAAAAAAGTATAATGGTAACATAACAAATAATTGCAATCTTCTTACAAGGACATCTTATTACAGTTTTCCACTAAAACCACTTCAAAATGTGCCTCATTATGTAGCTCACTAATGGCATTTCAGACCCTCAAAAATGTCAGGAACTTCAACATTGAGTTCAGATGAGTTTTGAACTCAAGAGAAACAGGTTCCTCGCAGCATGAGATCATTAATTTGCAAGCTATTTGTCAGTTGTATGGTAAGCAGATGGAATGTACTCATCAGGGCGCAACTTAAATGTGAAACAAATTAAAAAGAAAGAAAATTTAAAATTATTTCACCAGGCTGGGAGGACATCCAAATACTTTCAACCAAGAGAATTAAAGAGCTCTGAAGTTGTTACAAGAAAAAAAAAAAAGGCAATATACAGAATTAATAATTTTTTTTAAAACCTACCTTCTAGCTTCATTTTGTGAGCTTTTCCATAGAAAGTTTTAACTGATGACTTAGTTCAGGACAGGAAAAGGCCTTCAGTAATGAAAAATAGCTTCAAGATATAATCCTTTAAGAAACAATACATAGTCTTTTTTTCTTACTATGGTGACTTTTCAGGCTTGGTATTTTAAATCTGAATCAATGCTGCAGTTTACAGTATGCCCTCTACATTGGACAAAGGATGAGCAAGCTTTATAAAATTCATTTAAACATATGTGACTCTGAAACTAGTATGAAAGAAATTCTCCAGTCTTTTTCTGAATTGTTCTGATTTCAAATACAAAGCAGCATCATGCTCCTATACTCTTATGTAAGCTGAATTATAATAAAATCATGAGCATTAATCCTTTCAGTGTTCAAGCTTTTTTCATCAGCATTTGATATCCCTCAGGACTGACATGTAGAAGAGGAAGTACTTATGGTAGTTGCCTCTTTCTTGACAGCTTTTGTTTGCAACTTGTTGTATCAGATAATAATAGGACAGAAAACCATATAATATTGGAATACATACTAAAAGTGATACATGTAAGGATTTATCTTTTCTGGTTTTTTGGTGCAATATGTACGATTATATTTCTTCTGTATATTCCTGTGTATGTAAGTACATGTATATGTGACAATGTGTCTTTCTCTACGTGTTTAGGTAGGTAGTTCACACAGACTTGCGGGCGGATTAGGCTTCAGTTCTGTTATGTGTCCCGCGATATATCTTTTTTTTAAAATAAAATTTAGATATTGGACCCATCTAGGAGATAGTGTGCCTTATCTCCTTAAACAAAATTTTTAGTCATACGATTTAAAGAGAAAAAATCCTAACAATAAAATAAGGTTGGTTCAGTATTTTTGGTACATTTTGTTTTGTTTTTCAAGTCTGTATTACTATTCATAACTCTAAACAGCTGGTTGAACTGTAAAATGATGGCAATTTTTCTTTTCAGTATGTCATTAAGATATTATACCTGAATTTAGTCACTCATCACAAGTATAAAATGTAAATTTTAATAAAGTCAAAATCAGCCTTGGGATTTAGTCTAACTTGATTGGTTGGAATTTTACAAAGTTTATATGGGTGATGAAATTAGATCTAATTTATCCAGTTTGATGTATCTCCCCAGTCACATTTACAAAGATGGAACTATGTTAAATGAGTTACATAGATGAAGAAAAAAGATGTCCCTTAAGAAATTCCCCTTGATGTATATAATTAAGTGTCTTGTTAGAGACAACTCTAGTGATTTTCTTCTGCTAAAACAATATTTTATCCTAATTTATTCTAATTAAGCCCATTGTCATGAGGTCACTTATTTGGCTGTTCATCATTCTTTGAAGTTCTTTCTGTGAACCAAACACACAGTGGCACAATTATTCCTGTCAAAGCCAAGGCTTTCTACTTCAATATTGAATCTATTGAAACTATTCTTTTCTAATTCCATTATTTCAGCAGAAAAATCACTGAGCTAGTCATGTCAAGTGCTGATTAATTTAGATAGTGAACTGTATGACACACACTGCAGAGAAGGGAACATCATGTGTGGCACAGGAAAGCCTTGGTAAAGAAAACAGAACAAACTGTTGCGCAAAACACCCTTTCCCAGGACGATACCTCTTCTCTGGGTTACCCTCATACCTCCATCATCCTCAGCCCCAGGTCCACCAAAGGGTATGGCTTTTTAGGTAATTGCAGTAACTCCAGAGCTGAAGCTGGAGCAGGTCAGAGAAGTTGTTGCTAGTCCCAGAACAGGGGTTAAACCAGGGACACCCAGCCCAGGCCATGGGGAGGCTGAGCCACCTCTAAGTGCAGGACCACGGCATCCCACTGATAAAAACAGAAATAATTATTACTGGCTCTGGTGTCCAATTCACTCAATAAAATGCAATAGACATTAATGAGTAAGAAATTGCACTCTACAGGTCTTCAGGGATATCTACAGCACATCCCCTGTAGTCCAGTACAAAAAAGATCATTCTTAAAAAGGGACACCCAATTTTTAAAATATCCTCTATCCATTGTTTTAGAATATGAGGTAAAGAAGTTTGGAAATAATTATTTGTAAAAGTCTCAGTTATGTTACTAATTTCTTATGATCTTCTAGTGTAAACATATAAATTAATACATTATTCTTTTTCTTTCTGCATTTATATTTTTTTTCCTTCTTGATTCAGTGAGATTCTTTATAAAATAATTTGTGGAGTGGAGATGAGCTAAAAGTCTATTTTTACTTCAAAGCTCTAAACTCATAATTTGTCTGTGGTTGGTGTTTACTGTTTCATAGGGAAAAAATATTTCAAAATTTTGTGATAATTTTTGTTAAAATGCTGGATTGGGAGTTTTATTTCTGACTAAAGAGATAAAATTGGTGTTTCTTTCTGCTTCCAGTACATTTATTCTAAAAGACATTAAATGTTCAAGGAGATCTAAACTGTCACAAAATCAGTGTTAGAGGCTATAGATGGAGAGACAGCAGTTTGTGTAGTGCTTCAAAGTAAGAAAAAAAGCTATTTTTGAAGTCAGTCCATTCCAGACTACTGGCTGCAATTTAGCACTTCTTTCTAGACAGCTCTGCTGATCTGAGACCTGACCTAATACCCATAAAGGTTACTTGTAGTTTGTCAGTGTAGACATTAGATGAATTCTGTTAGGATCTTTTGCTGTGGAAGAAAGCCTTCAGATCTAAACTGGGCATCTCTGATAAACTGCTAAGCAAATACTGGTTACATTATATAGTAGGTGAAAAGAGAAAGATATGATCAAAGACAGCTGTAAAGAAAGGCTGGGTAGAAAGATAAGTATAGAAAATCATGAAGGTATGCTGTAGGGCATAGGTGAATTGAGTCTATTGATTTTTATATTTTGCACTATAACTTCTGTTCACAGCTAGATGGTGTTTCCCAGTACCAAGTGAACTATTTGCTGTCACACAGTAGAGTGTAATTTCTTACTCACTAATGTCTGATGTATTTTGTTGAGTGAATTGGACACTAGAACCAAGATCATCATTGTTAAAGTTGCACCAAAATGCTCTATGAACTTTCCTAATTAAATGGCATTCTACCATCATCAGTAAACTGTATTGGCTGAGGCTCAGAACACAAACAGGTTTTAGAACACACTCTGTGAATTCACACTTTAGCAATTTAACACAGTTTCACTGAGGCCACTAATTTAAATTTAAGCTACATGATCAAAGTGTGAAAAAGAATATAATAAAAATTAATGATTTGCCCTTATTTAGTTGAACATTTTGATTTTGACCACCTTTTAAAATAATTAAGATTATATAATAAACCTTACTAGACAATTTCTGCTTTGGATTAATCTCCAGGGTATTTCATTCCTGCGTGAGGTAAATCTTTTTACATCCTCAGGTAACCCATTTATCTATAATTAAAAAACTGTGTTGCTTTTTTATTTTACTTCTTTGGTTTTGGTTTCATTCGGTTTGGTTTTTTCCATCGTATATCCTTCACCTTTGTTTCAGCATTTGCTCGTTACATAGTTTGAATGGTGCAATAGAAAAACATTACCTTCTCCTACTTTGTCTTTCCTGACGTTTGAGTAACTAAAACTATATGTACTTTCCAAGGGTTTCTGTTGCAAACCCTGTTTCAGGGATCGGGGAGGACTCTTTCTCTCTCAGGAGTCTCCCTGGAGAGCTGCTGGACGGAGGCTCAAAGAGGTGCAAGAGAGACGCAGGCTTCTGGTCAAGTCCTTGAAGGGTTTATTAGGGTATAGGAAAGGGCAGGTCAGGAGCAGTGCAAGGAGTCGAGGGCAGAAGCCTCGAGCAAGGGGGTTGCAGGGGGTTTTAAGGGACAGGAGAAGGGGAGTGGTCTGGCACGCAGGCCAACCGGGAAGGCTGTAGGGAAGAGGGACAGGAACATAAACCAATAGTTACATGAAAGGGGAGGATACAGAATTCAAAGGAACCAATGGTGTACAACTCAGGAGGAGAACAAAGGAGAACAATCTAGAACAAATCCATATACGTAAACCAGGGGAGGAGATTCTTGTAGCCAACCCGGGGTGGAGAATGATAATATGTAAAACAGCAGCCTCAGGGATCTCTGGGAGTGACTCTAACAGTCACCCTGAGTCAAACTTCAGTCACTCCCCAGGACCCTTCTGGCTCTGCAAGTTCTTTGTCATCAAGCTCTGCCCGATGGGCTGCTACAGGTTTCCAAAGGATGCCTTTTCAAAAAAGGTTCATTAAATAATTGAATATACTATTGTTATTTTTATGGTGTTATATATCTTTCACAACAGAAGAAAATTTTGACATGCTAGTTAGAAAGGATAGAGAAACTTCAGCAATTAAAGGTGAATCATCAGGAGATGTTGATTCTCTAGAGTATCACAATCTGTAACAGTGTGTCACTACCAAATGATAGTAAGTGATGTCTAATGCCATACAAAGAAGTCATTATTACCACCCACTGTTGCCTCTAATGTACCACAGAGGTATTTATAAAATAGTCCTCTTAACCTTATGTCATTTATATTGAAATATACAATGACTAACACATTCAAACACTTGCCTATAGTAATTAGAAAAGACAAGAGAATAGGACCCATGGGGGATTTACTGAAATACAAAAAAGGACTTACTTTTGTTAGAACAGGAAAAAAACTAATTCAAGTGTGAGACTTTTATTTTCCAAGGAATCAGAGAGAAAAATATACTGTGAAATAGATGGAATTTCTGCTATTATTATTTGTAATTTTTAGCTGCAGAATTACATAGATACAAGATAAATCTTCAATATTATTTATTTATACAAATATTACAGGTAAATGCATAGAGATACTTCTTAATATACATATGTAAATTCAGAGAACATGTCTGCTAGTGACACGGTCTGTGTCAAAAGGAATTACTTGAGAGGCTTATGGACTGGCTACTTGCACTGCACACTAAAATGTGTTAATAGACCATGAAAGCTTCTCAGGATTGTGAACACATTGAAATGATAAGGTCCTGGGTAGAAGAACATGCATCTGTTGAGAAGTTTACAACCCGTTTTCTTTTAAAATAGCAAAATTTGCCCTCTTCAGTTATATCAAAAGAAAAAAGTCCAGAATGAGGTGAGATAAAGATGTCTGGATACAGGAGTTTTAAAAAAATAATAATGTTTAAACATCTCTCTTTGATATTTGCACTGTAATCCAACTGCTCTTCATTTAGGTTTTTTAAGACCTGTCTTTCTGTTCTAAAACCCTAGGCAGGGTTATATTATTTATTTAAAAATAAGTTACTCAATAGTTCCTGCAGTCCCTAAGCTTAGTACCTAAACTCTTTGCCACATTTAACAACCATAATTCTCTATATTAATTTCACTTTATGCTTTAGCCCAGTATCTACAGGTATGAGAGCTTCCTTATTAGTCTATTCATAACTGAATACTGATATTTATTTGTAGTTAAAAATACTTCAAAATATAATGATATTGATTTTAAATTGTGAAAACTTGAAATACTTAGATCCTTTTACATTAAATTTTTCAACAAGAACATGTCTTCCATTGTAGGAGTGAAGTTTATGCTATGTTTAAGTCCCTTGCCTTGTCTTGCCTTGCCTTCCTTTACCTTCCCTGCCCTGCCCTCCCCTGCCCTGCCCACCAAAAGATAATTTCATGGTTAAAAACAATATGTATATGTGAGAGATTTCTCACCCTAGTTTCTAGATTTAATTGTTGACTTCTTGATATTAATGTTGTTTTTCTGTATCCATTCATATGTTGATTATATGGGTTTATGGATAATACAGCTTTAATTGTTGTGAATGAAGATTTCCAGATCATTAAAGCCAAACAGAAGAGTTGAATATTTTGTTTCATATATTAGAAATAAATAAATATTAATTGCAAGCTTATCCTTCAATTTATTTAAGAAGGTTTCCTTGAAATGTCCATACAGAAATATTTACTGCATGACATTTTAAATTCACAGCTTTTAAATGGAAAATAAATGTCATTCAAATAGTTTTGTTCGTATTCATGCCAATTACCATTTCTTTGTTTTTATCAACACTACAAGCTTTCCCATTTTTCATGGTTTCAACTTCTTCATGGTACACTGAATAGATGCTCCATGAAAATTATGTTAAAATAACAGAGCAATGTCTATGAATATTCATGGTGCTAATTATTATTCTTGCTTCTTGATTGTGAGAAAACGTGGGAATGTTTGTACATGCAGAAAATAATGTAAAAAGGGGGTTTGAAGAAGGAGTTTGTATATTTTATCTGTAGTTCTAAGCATTTATATTTCTATTCAGGATGAGCTAATCACAAAAATAGTGCCAGTTACATTGAAGAGGGGCAGGGTGGCAGAAGAACAAAAAGCCCATCAACAAAAAAACTCCTGATACATCATTCAAGATGAAATGATCACAGGAAATCATGTGATCTTTAGAAATTAGAAACTAACATAATAATAGCATTCTTGAATGACTTAGGTTCTTGCTTCCCTGTTACATGTGCTACAGTGGCCTTCACCAATTGCTGAGGTCAGCTAAAAGTCTGAAGAAAAAACACAGAAACATAAAAAGAGAGCCAGTCAAGTACTAAAATAACAGCTGAAGTGAGTTCTAATATGCATGAGGAAAAAGGATCTACTCAGCCTTACAAGCAATCTTTCAAGACCTTTCCCATCTAGATAATTTCTACGCACAGGACAGGTCCAACTTTCAGTCCCATCTGCTGGGTCACCCAGGCAGTGTCCTAGCTGCCTTCATGATGGCACCTGGCTGCATGCTAAAATCTCACATGTATTAACTTCTTTTAGAAGGCAAACCAAATATTCTGGCAGGGTGAATATTTGCAAAAAATCCCTATAGCAAATGATGGGAGGAAAAAGACAGGGAGACTGTAGGCATCGTGTAGCAATACCTGCTCTGCCGCTGCAGACTGTCATGGTGTGCAGGACAGAGGTAGCGAAGATGTTAGAGATCCTTTGTTCCTCTGTGCAACAAAATACCAGATACTTGTAACGGTCACTGCAAAAAAGAATAACATTGCCTACATTATTACCCACGTGTCATTGTGTGCATGCAAAGGGGGGGG
>VZRM01007950.1:102093-166081 GCA_013397955.1 Grantiella picta | reverse complement strand
GGGGGGGGGGTTATATACATACAGCTAATTTGCTTCCTGTATGGATTCTTACCAGCCATGGGTTAATATATTTTCCATAAAACTATCTGGAAAAAAAAAAATCATAAAACATCAATGAAAAAATTAAATGAAGAAAATCCATTGCCTATAAAAGGTCTATGCAAATAGTAATTTTCAGTGTTAAAAAAACCCTTTGCCCCAAGATATATCAGTGATCAGTAGGCTTTGATACATACATTTTTTAAGTGCTTCTGTATCATTTTGGCTGCTGCCAGACAAGTGCTCCTAGTCATTTTATCTCTGCAGTAATAAGAGCTTTTCTTAACTAGGTCATCTAATAGAAAGTAGAATGATCTTTTAAGAATGCTTTTTTGTTATTGTGCTGGGACAGGTAGTTGCTTATGATCCTGCAGAATGATATCACAGAGTCAGCATCAACCACTAGCAAATTCCTTAGCCCTATTGCAATGTAATACCAGCATAATTTCTTGGCTTCTTGCACCTTGTGTATCACTGATACCACACAAACGGACTGCAAAATGTTAATGTGTCAGAATTCTTGTGTGGTTGTCTGATGTAGTGAATAATGCTGTGTCTGCATCTGTGTTCATGACTGTAGGCTTCTCTTCGAGCCAGTGAAAGAAAAAAGGTTTTTGGAAAATAAATTTTTCTACTTTAGAATTAGGCTTCTGTATTTTTTCAGATGATTTTATCATAAAACTACACTTCCACTGACTGTGCAGAGATGTACAGACTGTGTTAAGATGACTAGACAATATATGGACACCAAAACTAGAAATTCCTACAGTTAGGTGAGGTGCATCCTATCTAGATTCTCTTTATAGTCATAGAAAAGGCATGACACTTCAAGGGAATGATTCATCTTTGCTCAAAGTAGGCCTACACAATGGGAGAACAGATGAATCACTGAATCATACTTCTGCTTTTCTGCATGGTTTTATTTCACTGAATTCTAGAAATATCTCCTAGGTGGAAATTAATAAATTCATTTCCCACGTGGCTAAGTAATGGTTAGATTAGATTTGAGAAAAGAGTATACAAGCTCCTGTATACAACCAGTTCTTTCTCAACTTCTCTGTTTCAACTGTATTTAATTATACTTAATATATTTTGATTTATATGTAAAAAATTGTTATATAATTGCAATTTCTTCATGCATGCAGTCAGCTCTTTCAAGAAGATAGTAAATCTTTCTTAATTATGCATTATTCTGTTACTCAATACTACACTTAAGTTAGAAAAAATAGTAACATTGATCAGACTTTTCGCAAATGCAACACATTTTTATTGTTCAAAAATTTTTGTGGATATTAGTATTTGACTTCAAGGGTCAGAGAGGACCTTGACCTGCAGCCTATTATGGTTCATAACAACCACTTTTGTTATTTGTTTTTAATGTTAAATATAATCCTCATCAAAAATATTCAATATCAGATTTTTTTATCTCTAGTCTATCACTGCTGGATTCAAATTTCTTTGTAGTCCTTCAGTCTACCTAGCCACCAGCTGAACTGGGAGAACATATGATTCACATCTCAATCTCTGCAGTAACAATCACTGTTCTTTCCTCCAGATGAGTACAGTTAATCAGATGTTTCCTGGGAACCCTGTTTGCTGTGACAGCACTAGTTGTGAAAAGTGAGAAATTAATAATAAAAAAATACAAGTATTATAAAAGGTTTTTTTTCATGTTCCCGTTTCACCATAAGATGAATCTCTGTGCTGATATGGAAATTAAAAAAAAAAAATCCCTCTTATCTGTTAAGGAATTCCAGCCTCACATTGCAAACTGGAACATAGACCAACTCAAAATATTAGGAAAGATAATTTTTAACAGAATCACACTACAAAGCATTGTTGAATACAGAAAATATTACATAAGGGCAAACAAGCTAAGACTACCTGGATATTGACTCCCTTTTTCCCCATTGTCAACCAGGGATGTGCAAGGAGTGCCAAGTAATTTTTTCCTTCTTCGTTCCTATTAAAACAAAAGAATACTACCAGACACTTGTAGGGATAACACCTGGAATAACCAGACCTGTTTCACCCTGCTTCTTCAAACTTGGGACCTGATTTCTTGGTGATACAGCCAAAGGATGGTAAACAAAGAATTTAATTTCCTTCAAATAAAGTTGTCAATGCAGCTGGCAGGAAAGTTTAATTGCGATGATATTTATAAATATTAAGTTTAAATTTTGCATTTAATTGTTTTAATTGTTTCATTGTTTTCTTGTTTGACTTTTTCTTTTTCTTTTCTTTTTTTATTTTAAACTACATGGAAAAAAACCCAAACATGTCATTGCAAAAATGTATTCAGCTATCCTGCATAATTTGCATGGGAAAAACAGCTTGTTTTATTTACAGGGTAATTTTTCTCTTGCTTTTAATGGCCTCCAGATTAACAAGGGATAAATGATAAGAAGCTCTTATCTTTATGGATTCAGAATTTTGTGACTTCTTCGTAGGAGGCAAAGCCACAGCTTTTCAGGAAGGTCACAAATGAAGTTATTGATCCCAAGGATATTTAGAGATAACCAAGTGGTGAAATTTATGCCTTACCTTGTCTTAAATATGTGTTTCTATAGCAGTGTTTATCATCTGCATGGCAATGTAGCTTGGATCTGAATTTTTAAATATATTTTACAGGGAGGAATGCGAACAAAGCTGCTCAAACATTTGCTTGTACTGATTGAAAACAAGTACCATATTCTTGTAAAGAAAGTGCTGAAAAAAAGTGTGCTGAAGTTATTTCCACAACATCTAAAATTGAATGTAGTAGTATTAGCACCAAAGTTATCCCAATGTAATGGATAGTTTCTTTGTCTTTATAGCCATAGATATTTACAGGTGCCATCCTCTATAAATGAACACATGGAGGAATACAGTTCTCATAGTAAGTATTTCTATCCTGATACCACAGATCCCAAAATTTTCTATTATTGTCTGATAAACAGGATAAACACGAAAAAAAAGAAAAGTATTTTCCTTGTTTTGTGAACACTTCATTAGAAGTCTGTGCAAGATGATGTTCTGTGAAATGTTTAAACTCTACTAAAACACCCATATGTTTTTCACATTAGTTATTTTAAAGAATTCATTAAAATATTTCTGACTACCTTTTCCCCTAACAGCTGCTACACCCCTGATAAAAGAAAGAATAACACTTGCTTCATTTGAGATAGGAAGCTTGTTTAGACATGGTTTTATTGTTCCTAACTGCAAAGAGAGGGGGGTCCTTAGGACACATTTCAAAGAATGGCAATTTATTTTCTTCAAAATTGTAACTATCTTGTAGGGATTAAAAGACTGACAGTTTTTACTGAGAGCATACCAGCCAGAATTTCACCAAGAAATATAACCCTTAATCTTGGGGTGTAGCATTGACAAAACCCCAAGTTTTTTGTTTACATTCTTCCTTTCAGATCCCTAATGTCAGTTGATCATTTCCATTGAGTTTGCTCTTTAGAGAAAGCTGTTAGCAATAACTTGTTAAAAATTTATTTGCTCATGATGGGTATAACAAAAGTGACACAGCTACTACCTTTCAATTCAGTGTTTAACGAAATGTTAAGCAGAAAAAATTACAAAGGAAAAGACGCAGTCCTTCATTTTCTGCAGCAGAAAACAATGTGAATGACTGATAATAAAGGGCATAAATAAACTGAAAATACTTGAAAACTGTGAGGGAGATCACAACCTATTGATCTGCATCATTAGTGAAAACATTACAAACAAAAGCTGGTTATGTGTTTTATACATAAAATACCATAGAACAGAGTTGTTCTCAGGGAAATAATATGCAAGTATCTCTTTTTTTGTTCATGTTATATAATATTACTTAAATGACAGTGAAAACTAATTTTTTCAATGCCACACCCATTATCTTATTTAATTTTTCATCATTCCTTTTTCTGCTTTCTTAAAATTTTTGAAGATCTTTTCTCTTAATGATGTGATGTCCTGACATGGTGGCACCTGCATTGTCATATATAAATTACAGGTTTATCAAATATTATTTGTTCACAAAAGCAAGCTTGAATAGTCTAGAAGGGTCAGAGAATGCAAATATGTCCAAAAAACCAGCAGTTGTGTCTGAAATGCCAAGTAATGCTGCTTCAGAGTTGCAATGAAAGTGATAAATCTACTATAGAAAACACATATAATTTGAGAGCTCTGTCTGAAACCTAAAAAGAGGAGAGGCTAATTCCAAGTTTATCTTACAATCTTTTCCACCCCCATTTAATGTTCATTAAGAAACCTGAGGGATAAAATTAAATTGATTCCATACTAAAATTCTATGATCCTTTACAAAATTAATGTAATGATACCATATTGTTCAGATTTTGGGCACCATTAAAAAGGTGGCATATTTAAAGTGCAAGTTGCATATTTTCTAGTCTCTATTTTTTGCTCAAAGAAATCCCAATAAAACTATATTCTGAGGAAGCAAAATATGATCCTGCAGTGTAACTACAGAACATTGGTGGTCATTTTCCAGATTTCCAATATCCAAATTGCTGGGTCTTTTTACAGCATATTTGATGTAAAATAGAGCTTACGTTGTTTTTCTTAGAGGTCTAAGAATGTTGCTTGATTGACATGCCAAGAATCTATGAATGTGACTACATGACAAAATGGTCAAGAACCACATTAGATCATTGTTTAACATAACTTGAAAATTTTAGCCATGGTTCATGCAGCAAATATTTGCAATTTTCTCAGCTGTAAATGTTCATGGTGAGAGCTGAGGTATTTTAGCTATGGGTAGCAATACACAGATATGTAGATTACGAGGTACAATTAGTACAAACTAAGTGCTCAGTGTACCAACCAAAGGTATTTTGACAGAAGAGCTACAATACCAAAGACAATAGAACTCTGAATTAGACATTAATTTGAGAGAAAACAAAAACAAAACCACCCATCATTAACATAAACACAGAATAAAAAAATCTAGTTCAATAATTTAGCTTGAAGAAATGGACAACGCAAAAATAAAATGATGACATGGTTCAATTAGCAAAGTGATCTTCTATGGAAACTTCAGGAAAAATGAGATTATTCTAAGGACCTATTTCTATTTTGAAATTAATGGCAAAAGTCCAGCTGAAATCACTGTGAGCGAAAGCAAGCCCTAAACAATGAAAGAAAGAGTCTGGCAATATTTCAGGACTCCATTAGTTTTAATGATTCATGCAGTGCCAAGTGTTTGGGTATGTGAGACTGAAAAATAAATGGTTTCTCTTCTTACATATTATTAGTACAGGTATAGACATTTAGGAGAGACTGTTCATATACATACATTAAATATTGTGATTATGAAAGTTTTCCTGTTTGTAAAACAAGCTAATTAAGGTAGAAACACACAAAAGTAGAAAAAATATAAGCATAAACCAAATATTTTTAACGAATATACTTCTAGAATTATATTGAGACAATGTCATATATTTGCTTTCACACCTGTGTCTCACAGTAATTTACAAGGTTGTAACCAAAAGAAAAGAAAGTTTTCTTTCACAAATCGACAGTATCATAAACAGGAGCCACTTGAGAAGGTCGGCAAAATTTCTTCTGACTCAAGGAGTGAAAAAAGAAATCTGTTTGTATCCATTATGATGACTGACAGCACTGATGGGAAAAACCCCAAGCTCATTGAACAAGTGATTTCCATGGAGTGAGTTTTCCAACTTTTGTATATATTCGATAACACTAAAATATATATTTATATAATTATAATATATATATATTAGTTAATTAATTTATGTCCAAAATTAGTATCTACCAGTTAGAGGTATTTATCAGACAGATCATTTATTCAAAAAGTATGGCTGTTTTGTCAAGAAAATATTATTTAAACCTCCTTACAGAACATTTTGATCTTCTAAAGAAGGAAAGATGAACAATATGGTCAGGGTTATTATTATTAGCCTGTTGAAGTATTAATGAAAAATCACTTCTGAAAGATTTGTCTCCAAAAATAGTATCAAAGCTTTTACTGACTTAAATCTCTGTTGCAGAAATAATTAATATGTGCTAAAAATTATATTATCATTCTGTTATGATAACTCACATACCCTAAAAGGAAAAACTGTGTCCCTGAACCTAGGTGAATGAGCTTCCTCCTTGGTCAAAATAAAGGCAGACTACATGACCGGTTCACGTCAGGTCAGGATACTATTGCTTAACAGGTAGTATTGGTTAACAGCTTATAGGTTAGATAAATCTTTGCTCTGATTTTATGTAAAAATTCTGAGGCAGGTTTATAGAAATACTTTTAATGGATTGTAGTGCTCATCCAGGAAGTATTTGGTATTAGTTCAACTCCTTTATATGTTGTTTTTGTTTTCTTTTTTTTAATATTTCAATTGATTGATTAATTTGTCTCATCCCTTATTGCTTCGTCCTTATTACAAGTTGGGCTGAGATGCAGTTTAAAGATGGAAATTCAGCCCAACTGGCATTTTCCTAATAATGAATTTCATTGATATCTACCATTCATTTTAGCTAGTCAATAATAACGTAATTTTAAGGATATTACTGACTTTACTTATAAATAAATATAGGATAGTTTAAAGAATTGCATTTGTTTCTATTATTTTATTGTTGTTTTTGCGGGTTTGGGATTTTTGTATTTATTTGTTGGTTGTTGTTCGTTTTTTCAAGGATAGTTAGGACAGTACTTGACTCGGAGTGAAAGAAGTTTTGGCCACCATGACATGGGGTGGGCTCAAAAGGCTGTTTTTCATTCATGCATAGTAATACTGCTTTAGTATTTCACACACTCATTTTGGGTGACATTTTAGTCGATGAAACTGATATTCTGCCAGACTAAAGGTTTGGACTGATAGGTGGAAAGACCACAGCATTGCAGATTCTGGTAAGGCAAACTGAAACAAATGACATTATATGGTACATTGTAGGACAGTCCAGATGTCCACATCACAATTCAGTTTTCCATGCACCAGGAAGCCATCGCACTTGCAATAGTAAATCAATCAGCCACCTCAAGGCAAGCCATTTCTAGTCATAAATCCAAAGGTCCAAGAGTACCCAAGGATGGAATTTAGGGGAATTCTCAAAGTCCTGCTTATAACTAACTTTAGGTTCAAAACTGGTGTTACTGGGTACCTAAAATTCCTGTTATGCTTATAGTGAGAATTGCCTTTGCTCTTGACTCCATAGACAGAGTTGTTGAGAGAAACAACCTTAAGGAAAAGCCTTGGGCTGTATTCAAGAAGTTATATAGCTACGCAGACAAGAAAGGCCTTTGCATAGAGAAGAAATTACTATAACATAAACCGAAAATTTTCTCAGGGCAAATTGACTTGAGGTTATGTTTTCTATTCAAACCTTTTTCCTTTGGTTAAATGGTGTTTTCTTGGGATAGGCTTTCTAAGGTCTCAATCTCAGCAAAATTAAGTTGGATTTCTAAGCAGATGGAAAAAGATTCTCAAGATCTTCAGTAATAGAAAGCATGAGTGTGAAACTTTCCAATAAGATAATTGATATTTTATTGCATTTGGAAAGAGTACCATAGCATGGGCGTATATTATGACAAGAGAAAACACTTTAAAAAGCTAAACTAAACTAAAGTAAAACAAAACAACAAAATAAAATAAAATAACTGTAATTTATTTTGAAGACAAAAAATACTATTCTCATGTGTAAGAACTTTCATGAAACATATTTAACCACTAAAGTCGGGGCAGTACCTGTGATAACATTTTCTAAAAAAAATATTTCTGCTGTTTCTTCCTTCTGTGGTTATGTTTAGAAAATGCCCCGGGTAGGATTTCAGCTCCATTCAAACATACACCTGAAAATAGAATGGTGAGGTTGAAAGAAGGTATAAAATAAAATCCCTGACATAAAAATAATGAAAACTGCTAAAAAAAACCATTTAATGTAGTAAATATTTTGTGATTTGAAGTTATTTTTCACTCTTTTAATAAACCTTCATGGCTTGAGCAAAAGCGTTTTTCTGGAAAACAGCTACATGTATTGATTATACTACTTAATTTTTCACCAGAAGTGTGTCTTATTTCCACTCCAACATTCACAGCCAGGCAAAGGGGAAAAGCTTCAGGGTTCATGACATCAGAGAAGTCCTGATCTGCCTGTGAAATTGAAAACACTTTGTTTTCAACCATAAAAGTATGAAAAGGAGAGATTTAGATATTAGCCAAATGGAAGTATTTGGCATCATTTTCTGTATGGAATGCAGATTATATGTTAGAATATCAAAATTGGATAAATTAATTTTTTAGATACATTTTTCTCCTTTTTGCATCCTTTCCACTGATTGTCTGAAAAACAGCTTGTGTATCAGCAAGAAGCTTGGCTTTTCTTGTATTCTTTGTATATTTTTTATACTATGTATAAATCAGGACAGTAATTTTATACCAACCTTCCCCTTTCAGGACGTACTGCTCTATGATCTATATTTTAGAGGTAAGCCTAGGCTGATACAATTGGCCTGGATCTTTTTTCTTTTTTTTCCTCAAATTCAGTTTTGGAGTGTTTCAGTTCTATCCATGTATGGGGATATATATATTTATATATATAACAAGAATTTCATCTGCTGTCACATTCTGTGGATCTCTACCTGCTATTTATTGCTTAAGTGTTTTGCAAGCATGAAAATAAGAGAACTTAAAATAAAGCTTTACATGCCTTTTCACCTTGTGTATCCGGTGAAAATTCTGGATTTTTCTTCTAGAGATTTGTAAAACTGTGGGGAAAAAAAAAGAAATATAAAGGACTTTACACTAAATTTTCTAGGTTTGCTTTCTTTTATTTTTCAGCAGCAATGAATTTTCAGAACTGTTGCCTTAATTATAATAGTTTTCTTAGAAATTTAGCTATGTCTGCATTAAAATTACCTTCAGTTGGCTCATTTATAGGCAAAATATGTATTTTAAGAATAATTTTTTAAAAATGCCCCAGCTCATGAATGTTGAATATAGTCTTTTCTGCTCTGCAGCTCTCCTCTCACGCTCAGTGAACAAGGCTGACTATATCAATGAATAGGGTTGTCAACTACCAAATGTGGAGTTGTTTTTTTTTCCCTCTGGACACTAAAGCCCGTTTATGTCTTTGGCTTTGGTAGCTATACAGTCTGCAGCATTATGTATGTGAGGCTTGAGCAGAATGTTAATGATATTAAGTATTTTAGACTAAATTACATCACAAAAATACAGCACAGGTTTCTGATAAGCAGTGGTTGCACTGCCTGGTTTTAATACACATCTATCAAAGCAGAATGTAAAAGATAAAGGCATAGTCCTGCTGTTCGTAATCATATACAAACATGCACAGTAAATAAGTGACTGCTTTCTTTGGTTTGTTTTACAAAATGCAAATATATGCATAGACAGAAAGGTTAAACTGGGGGAGAGGGAAAATAAAACAAAGGGAAAAAGAAAGCAAAAAGCTGCTTTTCAACCTGAAATCCCCACCCTCACGAATATACATATGGTTAAAAGTTTAAATTGATTGTGGGAATGTTTCTACAAAATTCTAATGCTTCCCAAAGAAATATAAGCTGCTGATGCCTTTTTAGTGATACTAATTCTGCAATCCCTAACATCACGATATAATTTCAAGCAGATCTGTTTAAGGTTTCTGTCATGGATGGCAGCTATCTGGAACAACTTTTTCTAGAGCATCTTGGTGAGTAGGTGACATCGTAGGTGAATTCACACTTACTCTTAAATATCCTTTCCTGTACACATATGACTCTTTCTGGATTTAATGATGGCCTTCTCTTTAGCATTTTTAAATTCAATATTGTATTTTTCTTTCAGTGGGGCAATGAATGTTTCACCATGCTCAAAGTCTTGTTATAAACGATGACAGGAGTGATGACTAAGATCCATAGAGAAGTTGAAACAACACAGCACAATTTTCCAGCCTTATCAATATTAATGTTCAGAGTATAAATTAGAGGAAATAAATATATATCATTAAGGAAGAAATCTATATACATTTTAAGATATTTTAACTCAAGTTTTTATACACTATGTAGAACATTTCACTGTGAAAAATACATAATAAATGTTGGTTTGTTCATCAAATTTCAACAAAGGTGCTTAAAAATTGCAATGCAAAGATAATTTAATTCTAGTGAAATTAAAAAATCTATAAAGCACTTTAAAGACCTAAACAAACCCAAACCTAATTACCGTGTGATCTGCAGCTATTTTAGGTAGTTGACAAAAATTTATGACATATTGCCATGGCAACAATGGGCTATCTCAATACAGTATTGCTTGTGAAGAGAATACATTCTTATGATGCATTATAATGCTTACAATTATTTCTCAAACTTCTACATATTGTGTACAAATTAAAACTTTCTTTTTTCTTTCTTTTTTTCACCCTTCTATTTTGTTACAATAAGGTTATTTTTTTCTCGACACTTTAAAGGATTCTACCCGTGATAAGTTTTGATCGTGATCAATTAGTCCACTAGATGGAGCATCTAGCATTTCCAGGAAAAAGGAAAAAAAAAAAGGTATTTAGGAATCTAATTTTCACAAATATGTGTTAAAGCTACTGAAAGTTTAGAAGGGGGAAGTAAATCACAATCTATTTAAACTACTGTTTACAAGGCAGTCTTTTGATTCAGCCTCATTTACCAGAATATCTCCATTTGAAGAATGATTTAAATAGAAAAAAATTAAATAAATAATTTTAAAAAATCCGTAAGCAAAAACAAAAATGGGAGGAGGGGGGCAGGAGAAGAAAAATGCTTTTAAGATTCCCCAGTAAGATTTCAGTGCTTTCCTTCATTCTGTGAGATTTCATATGTTTCGATTTATATGTGCAGCCTGCAGAAATCTTTGAAGGAGAGGATACATCAATCCTGCAAGAGTAATTTCTGTGGAAAGGAAAAAGAAATGATAATGAAGCCTGTGTAGACTAGTGTGAGTGAGAAAAAGAGGGAAAAATGAAAGATACGCTTCAATGAAAGGGAAACAGCAGTGGACATTGTACTGCCATAGGATGGCTGTGAAAATCAGGCCGGAGCTCCAAAGCGTTCTTTCAGTTCAGTGAGCACTGAGAAAGTAAAGCTGAGCAGCTGTGAGTTCAGAGGTAGTAGGTCAGCCCTGATCTGCTCAATCCACAGGCTTGGGCAGACCAATGATGTGCATCATTTGGGAGGTTCAAATCAATAGAACGTTAAGTAAGGGTTCCCTTACTGCCCCTACCTTCTTTCACTTACCCCTGGAGACATTTGTTTTCAGCAGCTAAATAAGAATGGATTTCTTGAAAGCTGGCTTTTGGCCAGGTTAATTTATGCATACACAAACTTATGCTTCACCAATTTACTAAAACCCATCATTTAAGGCTGTTCAAACGTGCAGCGGTTTAAATGAGGTTGGAAGCAATTTTACCACACAATGCTGATGTCAGTTAAAAGCTGAGTATTAGCAAAATGGGAAGGCATCAATGGAGTGTGTCTCCTACAGTGATCTGTGTTCCCCTGTGTCTAATGGATCAGGGAGACAGATATGCCTAGCTCACTGTCCTGTAAAGTTAAATTCAGATCTATTACCTATTACAGACATGTATATATACGAGGGCAAGCATTTTAAGTAGAATGAGAATTGTTTGGGTTCTGGCAAACATCCAGGGTGAGTCTGAATGGAGACTTTCAGGAAAAACAGGATGCAAAACTGCCAAGTGTGAAAATGGCTACAAATGATAGTTTATGTGGGGGGAAAAAAAATAGTGCTCAGAAATCTAGACATACCAATCAGGCAATGTCGGTAAAAATGCATTTCCCAGGGTGTGATCTCATGAAAAGAAAATGTCATGCTGTATAAGAGCTGTGGGTAAGATTTACATCAGTTCTGGATACTAATTATCAGCTTCATGTGCTGATGAAAATGTAAATTTCTTTTAGATGAAACAAAGTGCTCAGAAATAACTGTAAACTGCTCTGCATTATGCAGATAAATGGTTATTCCAGGCAAAAGCCTGTTGATCTGCAAGTGGGCCTGCTTAGCTCTGAACCATTTAAGAAAATCTTCTTTTTCTGGGTTGGTTGTATCTATGGCAGATTTTGATTTCTATTCCACATGTTATAAGGAGGCAGATAGAAAGCTAGAGGATTCTTTTTCTTTATAAAATATAAAGAAAAACTCCGTGATGGATCTATATTTAACTGTCATTTTGGGCAAATGGCAGACAAAAAGAGAACTGAAAATATGTAAAAAAATATTGAAAAACGGCTGTTTATTACATGCTTGAAAAATTATGATAAAGGTTTGAAATTTGAACTAGACAATAAAAGTTGATAGACTAATAAAATTAAATAGTTTATCACTGCTGTCTCTGACATGTGGATAATGATTTTAATTTTTGATGGTTCAGCTTCTATCTTTTAAGAAATTAAAACAAGTAAGATGCAAAAAGATGGAAAATTAGAGGATTTGCAAGGGCATGTAGTAACAGGACAAGAGGGAATGGCTTCAAAATGAAAGAGAATAGGTTTAGATTAGATATTAGAAAGAAATTATTTACTGTGAGAGTGATGAGGCACTGGAACAGGTTGATCAGAGAAGTTGTGGATGCCCCATCTCTGGAAGTGTCCAAGACCAGTTTGGAGGGGGCTTTGAACAACCTAGTCTTCTGAAAGACTAGGGGGGCTTGGAACTAAACGATCCTTAGGTCCCTTCCAATCCAAACCATTCTATGATTCTGTGATTCTATGATTCTATTTTTTATCACCAGTCTTGCTGAAGCAGCATTTTTCAGTTCTTTACAGTATGGCACACCTCTATCTATGCAATTGTCTGAGACGTAATTTTCTTGAAATCCTTCTGTTCTCCAGCTTCCTTTGGGGTGTAAAAAAGAAAAATAAAAAATAATAATTAAAAAAAAAACCAAAAAAACAACCAAACAAACAAACAAAAAACCCCTTATGGTTGTCTTTGGTTTATATTTTGGGGGTTTTTTTCCAGAAATTTACATTGTTTGCATTGTGTTCAGTTTTAATAAAATTTGGTAGGGAAATTTTCATTATCTTCAGCTGTTGCTGGGATGACACCCCTTGAATCTAACATGCTGCTCTATTAAAAGGTTAGTTTAAAAAAATGGTTGGTTGAGAATAAAATTAGTTACTTTACAGAAACACAGAATCTGAATGTAACAGTTTCTGGACCTTTAAAACATGGGTTGTTAACTTCCTTGGACATAATTCCTTCTTTGGAGGTATTATGCTTTCATGTAAATACATATTTAGAGACATTTCAGAAATGACATTATGGGCCTGGTAGACCGTGGCTATGCCAAAGGATTTACAGCACATACTGCAATAAAACTGACAAAAGTCGTGTATAAAGTATTATAAGCCACTCTGAATTTCTTAGCTGCTAAACTTCTTCAATACAACAATAGGCAGAAACAGCACAGTGACTTTGAGCAAAATCATGTTTATATTAATCATCAAAACAGTTTTGTAAGCTTTAAATTCTGTCATTGCCCCATATTCATAGGGATGGTAGCTAAATCTGAAAGCTACTTCACTTCAGAAAACCTACATTGAGTGGAAGTAATATAGCAGAAGCAATCTCAACAGCCTTCTCATCTCTTAGTTACTCTACAAGACTGTATTTGTAAATGTAGATGTAAAAACGAAGTCAGAGTCTTAATAGGACAAGTTTGTCTGCAGAGGAGAGGGCTGAGCTTACAGTTAAGGCGCTGTACTGGGATTCTAGGTCAACAATAAATGTTAATACTTTCTGTATCTCAGAACCATATTATCATCCAAATATCATAGCATAACATGACACTGGTGATTTCACACTTAATTTTAAAGTATTTTTCAATGGAAATTATAGTTAAGATATTGTAAAATAGTATGCTACCTTGATCCAGACACAGCTTACCAAATTGGAACATGAAGTTTGACTCAACTGCTTCACGGTCTTTTTTATTCATGAACAGTTTTTTGATTTAAATGTGTTTCATATGGGCACTCAGGCTTCCTTTTTTGATTACTAGGATAAGTAGTTGAATCACAAAACTATTTTTGAAAGGAAATAAAGGTAATTTTGGAGATGATCCATTTTACTGAGCACATGAATCAGTATTATGTGACTTGTACAAAAATTCGCAAACCACCCTAATAAATTCTAATAAAGACAATGAAGAAAGTTTAGTTTAAGAAAAGGGTTGAGAAATAAAACAAAATTTCATAGTCTGACTTCGGCTGGCAATCCACATGGAAGGGATATGTGTAAGGGATGATCTGTAGCTTGTCTTAGACATTGTTTTAAACAAATTGCTTGTCTAATCCTAATCATTATTATAAATATGTTTAAATTAATCATATTTACTAAAAAATTATGACTATAATGTGGGGGATAAACAACTTTTTGAGGACTATTTGATGGAACAGGTGGTTCGGGCTTGCTGGAAGTTTGTTGCATGCTATGTTCTTGCATACTTGGACGATCTCCTACACTGCAAATTGCATACAATTGTATGATATGCTGAAAAGTACAGGGCAGACTGGAAGAAGATGGTGATCATTCACTAAAATTGTTTGGGAAGTTTGTCTGCCCTTTTTTAACTATCACTGATTCCTAAAAAGAAGCATTAGACAAAACTAAGTATTGTTTTGAAACTAGAAAAAAAATATTATATAGGCTCACCAAATTTTTTTGTAGTTCTTACTAACAACTGAGTTCATATAAATTCTGGAAAGAATTTAATTTAGATTTTTCTAGTAACAAGAATACTCAATTCTTTGATTTTCAAATTGTTTCATTTGAGTCAGCAAATAAATTAAAGAAGGTACCTTCTCTAAACTCCTCTTACAGGCTGTCCATCATTTCATTTGAGTCAGCAAATAAGTTAAAGAAAGTACCTTCTCTAAACTCCTCTTACAGGCTGTCCAATACATAAGTAAATACAATTAATTAATGCTTCTGATGTATAAATATTTGTGGGTTGACTGGAAGAAAGGGACTGAGGGAGCAAAGTCCCTCCCTGCATAAGAGAAAATCAGGTTCATGCCCACTTGAGAAGGCTGAACATATATAAGTCTGTGGGACTCCATGAGATGCAGCTCAAAGTCCTGAAGGAATTGACTGATGTAGTTGCCAAGCCAATCTCCATGCCATTTGAAAAATCATGGCAGTGGGGTAAATCCCAGGTAATATTCCTGAATGTATTGCTCTAAATAATATACACCAACAAAGGATGAGTAATCAGCCCTGGAGCTGCTTTGATACTGCTACATCCAAGAGGTTTGGGCTGCAGATATGATATGATCCTTCTCCATGGAAGATTTTTCATCTCAGCAAGTCAACTACCTACGTAACATTTTAAGAGGACTCTTTTTTCTACTTTCTCTGAGATTTATTTCTCTAAATAGTCCTTTTAAAACCAAGATAAATTAACTTTACAAGACTGCAGTGTGTCCTACCATTTTTATCTTTATGTATTCTTAGACTTAAAATATTTTTCTATTGCTGCCAGCTTATCATTTAATATCTGGCTTTTGATATTTTAACTATTTGAATTCTTCTCTTTCCCAGTTTTTGAAATACACCTTCAAAAATTACTTTCAGGGGCAATATACATTCAGCTATCCTGCTGTGGGGCAAGGAAATAGACTACAAAGTCTTTTAGGAACTCACTTCTATTTCATAATTAGGTGATTTTCTTTAAAAAATGGGTCATTTCCTAGCAGTATTTGAATTACTAAAAAAAAAAAATCAAAAAGTTGCAGTAATTCAAAATGAGTTTTCTTTGCATGAAATGTGTAAATTTCCCAAGGAGGTTTTATTGCCAGTCTTGAAACATGAAATTTTGAATGCTCTTCCCAAATGACATTTTTATGTCAATATATTTTTAGTTTCAAAATTAATTTTAGAAATGGCATTTAATTTCAAAATTATCTTGAAGCAATATTTTACCATGACTTTTTTTTATTTGGAACTTTGTGTTGAAGCATATTTTTCCTTGAATTCTCCTATTAAAAAAAATGATATTTCTAAAAATCATCTGTTTCCTATGGTAAAATGAAAATTTCAACAAAAAAACTCCAACAATTTTGCCTCCCCCATTCCCCCAGGAAATCAGGTTATTGAAAGAAAGATAATGGTTATACCGATTAATGACTGTTCCGTTCTTACTAATTCTTCATTTAATATTCCATCCTTTTGACCTAGAAATGCAAGATCACAGCGTAGCATATAGTAAGACCCTAGGATCCATCATGTATAAATGCCATACATGTATAAAGTAATTAATGGGGGAAATGGCTCATTTGAGCTAAAAAAAGGCTTGGTAATCTATTTTATAGCTGGACAAAAGTTCCACTTAGAGCAAAATTAAGCTTCATGCTGAAAACTGCAAAGCACCCTTTTAAACAGTGCTAGAGCAGGAAAACTAAAATAAAATCAAACAATCAAACAAAAACCAAAAAACCAAACCCAAATAACACCAACACACAACCAGAAAATAAAGCCACTCAAACTGAAGCCCAAGGACATGATGAGAAAATCAGGAGGAAAAAAAGAAGAGGTAATTTTGTGAGTGCTCAGCTAATGAATCCTGGTTTCCATGGATTTGATCCTCATGCCCATGCCTGAGAGGAGTCCAGTCTAAAGCTTTCCCTTCATCTGAAGTGTTCATGATTTCTTTTCTGTCTGGATTATATGACATCGAATAAAGGTTGTGTTTATACTGCAGCTTTTCTCTGAAGAACAGCTCATCCTTTATTTGGCTGTCATCTTCACAAAAAGTACAGAAACTTAATAACCTTTTGAACACTAGGAGTTTGCCAAATTTGAAGTAGAATGTGATTGAAATTGTCTAGCTGTGCAGCAGTTGTTTGAGGTGCAAATAGTCAGACAACTAACTAGGCAAACACACACCAGACTGTGATTATATAACACTCATTGGAAAACAGGTTATAAAGATCCAGATGGAAGGGCTGGTGAGATACGAGTGAGCTTTAACAAACTACAGCCAAGAATAGATTGAATAGCTTCTTCAGTATTGGAAAGAGTCAAGTCCAGGGGACCATTTCTAACCAGTTTTTAAGGGTCAAAACTATTAGCACAATTATGCACTGTATAAGCCCTACCTTCACATAAAAATGTTGTCAAGGACAAGAGGAAATATTACCTTACCTTTGCAATATAAAACAGAATTTGTCTACTTCTGTCAATACAGTATTTCTTACATCCAAAGAGTGAGTGGCAGCAGTATGAGAGAATTTCTATTAAGTGATCTTTATTAAGTATTCATTGACCAGCACGACATCTTGTGCTGAGTTTCCATCAGTAGAATCAGTGACCAAGATCGTTACAAAACCAGAATAAATCTGTTTATTTTTGCCCAGGCTTACTTTAGCTTTTTGTAAATAAATCTTTGATTTTATTTAGCTCTATGAAGGTATTTTACTCTTGTTGATGGACTAGAACAAGAAGAGTTTTCACAATTAGTTTAAAAGCCAAGCAGCCACTCAAGTGGTGCATTAAAAGTGTTCAGTTAAGAGTACTGTCACACTACTTCTTCCTTCATTCATAGCAACTACGAAAACAAGAGTCACTGAGATGCTAAGTTAGGTGAATAATCACCTGAATGCAATCTGGGCATGAAACAACTGAACTGAGGTGTTTCAGAATATTCAGATAGCTGGCGATTTGCCTGTTAGTTTAGCTATATTGTTCAAATAGTGACAATTTATTGAAAATTCAGTTATTATTTTCTTGGGAGAGAAAAGATATTTTACAAGCATCAGATTTTTTTTTAAAAAAGTTCACTCACAATCAGTTCAATTTAAGTTAGCAGTCTCGCTTCAGTTTGCATCATAACATAATATTTCATTTTGTAGCATTGAGAATGAACCAGTCTGCCTCTTCTATTTATCTGTTAAGCATCTGTGAAGCTATGAAAAATCATGTAAATTGTTTGCCCTGCTTCTGTTGTGTAATAAGGCAGGCACTTCCAGAAGGAAAATTACCCGTAAGGCTCTTATCTAAGAGGGGTTACCCTCTGGGCATAAATGTGATTGATACCAAGTAAGCCTGGATGACTAGCTTAGTCCACATGATTTTAAGGCAGCTAAAACTGCATGGTTGAATCTCATCTCTAGGGTCTATGCTTGGCATGTACATAAAGGAAATGATGGATTTGAGGAAAGAATGTCTACAGCCTACAACCTCCACATATAATTAGATTAATGAAAACTCTCTTGAGACTCCATCAAAGGAGAAAATTAATTGTCTAATCCAAATCTCACAGACAGCAAATGTAAGGTTCTCAGTGCCTTCATTAGAATTTATATTATACCACAGCTTGCAATGTTTTTTCTTTTGCTCATTTATATGAAAATATTTACACCAAAATGTAAACAAATGAAAAAGGCATTACAGGTAGGATTTATCTCACCTAAGTTTAGACATTAAACAGTTAGTTATCTTAGGTTAAAATAATAATCCTGGGCACTTTTTGCAGCTTAGTGAAAATAAATAGACCCCTGAAAAGTACAATCCGTCTCACTAAGTGTAGGCAGTCATCTTGAGCCAAGAAGAATCTCTCCTGGATATCTATCTTTCTCCACTGAATAAAATGGAGCATGCAGTGATTAGTTCAGAATTCAAAAGTTTGCTGTTAAAAATCTAACCCAGGCAAATTGAATCCCAGAACAGACTGGATAATTTTTTAACTTTTTTCCTGAGCAGTTTCATCACTGGTCATTCGGTAAAATACCTATGCCTAGAGTAAACTTTGTCAAACAAAGGATCCTATTTCATAAGCTTCAGAGGGAAAGCAAATGATGGTCGGTAAAAAGGGAATACAGGATGTCTTCCCCTCAACTTGCCCGCAGCTTCCAAGGATTGAGATTTTTCATATATAGGACAGTTTCCCACAAACCAGAATCCTTTCCTTGACATCTGCCTAGCACAGATGGCCTCACCTGTATTCTATTGAACAGACTCATAGTCTATATTTAATGAAGCACTTTAGTAAGTCACAAAAAAACTAACACACCAACACAACCTAGCAAAAATACCAAGTAATTATGTGAATCCAACATTTAGGATTGCACAATTGTTGTATTTGTTAAGACAAATAATATTCATCATAATTTACAAGATTCAGATTTATAAGGCTGCAAATCAGTCCAACTCCATGCTCCAAAGAAGATTTATAATATATATCAGCTGTTCCAGATGCTCACCAAGTTGTAAACGCCATCAGTTAGAAGATAAAAACTTTTTTTTGCTAGGTAGAATACAATTTTTCAATTTTTTTGGAAGAGGGGTTTTTATTCATTACATTTGAATATGTATGTTTTAATTGCTGAAAATCAGGCCATTTTTTCTTGTTCTACACCTTAATAAGAGTTTTTCATCAATTAATGGCTGCTGCTGCTCACCAATTCACTGAGTAAGGTACTCACCAGCTGGAGTAGCAGGTTCTCAGAGGAAATGAGGAATGAAATCCCTGCAGGAGGGATGAATAACTTTTCCACTTCAAAATATGAATACAATGGCACTCAATGCCTCCTAATGTGTAAATTTTTTTGTCACCAAACCAATGCCTGCTATTACTAAGCAGAACTATATCTAAGTTGGATTTGAACGCATCTGGTATGTCTTCACAGAAAGTCAAGGTTTTTTCTGTTTCTTATTTCTGGTGCTTTTTCTTGATGATAAGCCTATCAAACTGCTTTTCCACTGTTTTCCTTTTTGTTCCTCCATCCCTCAAGCAGTCTTTTTAAGGTTTTAGGTGCTATGAAGAGCTAATTTCTCCAGTCAATATCTTCACCACTTTCACTGAAGACAGCTGGTTTTTTTCCTCCCTTTTACTTTAATTCAGTTTTCATTACTCATTCTATGATTTTCAACATTGTTTCTCTTAATGCTGCTATCAAAACATTACCTTATTTGGACACATATTTCTCAGTGCACTTCAATACTGTATGAGTAGCAATATTTCTAGCTGATTAAGCCAAATGCTTTCGTAGCCTCCAATGTGCTGCAAAATTTTTAGTGGTTTTCATTAAAATAGGCATCAAAAAAAGTCATCGCTTTTTATAATGATCTTTTGAACTAAGAGATCACTGGTTAAATCTAGGTCTTATCTTCAACTTCTCTTATGAATTTTACAAGCAAATGGATAGATTTTGATTCTTTCTTCTCTGTGTATTCTAATTTGCCTCAAAAAATCTCTAAAAAACTGCTAAAGTATTTGCTTGGAGGCCTCACAATAGTTATTTGTATTGTTGATGGTTTTCCTCTTCCAGTGCAGTGCAACAGCTATTTCAAATTTATAATAAATTGCATGCATTTTTGTTCTTCTCAAACTAAACTTTTGAAAATCTATGAAAAATGCTAAACTCTACCAGAAACCATAATCTTTTTCCACCAAGTGGAGAAGCACACTTACTCTTCATTATTGATTCATTTTCCAAATACTTTGCCTTTTGTTTATTGAATATGTTTGACAATTCCATATCACCTCTCTAATCATGTTAAATTTTCACTCTGTTCCCCAAAAAGCCCTCTACTTTCCAGAGACTTCCACAGATTTTTTGTAGCTATTCTCTTACCAGCCACTTAGTATATTAAGGAAAATACTGAACAAGAAAAGGGCAAAATTCCAAGGAACATCAATTGCTGGAGTCAAATGATTATGTCAATTCATAGATAGATCATTTAAATATATATTCTTAGGCAGTAATGCCCACTTAGTTTATTCATATTTTTTATTTAGTTTTCTAACAACAAACGAGGCTGTACCAAAATTATTACTAATGCAATGAGAGGCTAAAGTGAAATTATTCACTTGTCCTCATAAAGTAATTAAGTTAAAGCATTCATTTGAGGTAAATTGCTCTTGACAAATCCACGTGGGCAGTTTCATTCTCCACCACCATTTTCTGATAGAAAAATGACTGTCAGTTGTAATGAATACCTATACGAATTTTACAAAGAGACAGACACAGGATACTAAAGGTTTATTTCAGACTTTAGAACATCTGTACAAATGAATACTTTCTAGTTTTCACCAATAATTAAATACTGACTACTTGCATGTAGTATGGTCCAGGAAGTTGACATGTACTGAATAATGAAATGCAGATTCAGTTTTCAACATCCTTTAAGACTAGATGTAGAGCCAGAATAGTCTATATTCTTGCAATAGAAAACTGCTTTCTGGGAAAACAAAAAAAAGTAATTAACAAGCTCATGGATTTCCAGCCACAACCGTTGAGACCTAAGAAAACGTTTTTACTAGGCTATTGGACCTTCATCCAAATTCCCACTATGTCTTCTGGTGCTGGTTACTCTTGATCTGTTCAGTTAAAAAAAAAAAACCAAAAAAACCCAAGAACATTCTGTTGCTTTGTGAGTAAAATTTAGGAGTGTTGTGAAGCTTGGCCATTTTGTAAAATGCTCAACTGTCATAATTATCAAATACCTCATTAAGGAGAGGCATACAGTGGCCTAATTTCTTCATATACTCAAGACATGGTAAGATGAACGCATAAATGCAAGGGTTTTCTATACTGTCCAAAACAGGGGACATTGTCACAAGTATTTAAAAAGAATTTAACTAAAAAATACAGTTAAAAAAATGTGATTAATTTTCTTAGAAATATATTATTTCAGAAATGTCTTTTGCTAATTCGTATTATTTACCATTTTTCTTTTCATTAGATGCTAGCAATAGGTTTTATTATCCAACCTTTTCCTTGGTCATGGAGGGGATCCAGACCTGTTTATTATTTTTCCTGAAACTCCTTCTATCAAGTTCCTAAATAAAATATAATTTAGAAATTAGTAAAATAAATACTATTTTTGCACAGATACATAAATACTTTTTTTTAAGAGGTAGTCATCTAGATAGTAAAGTATTCTCTGTTTCAATGAAGTTTGCCCAATTTAGTGGTTACTAGTTTGTTTTTTTTTCAATGGGGGAATCTGTATTTCACATGACCTTTTATTACATATCAGCCAATAGAAATCTGCATACACCTTTACATACACCTTTCCCAATTCTTTGTATATAGTTTAGTAGATCTCAGACTGACAGGGACCAATTGTAAGTGCAATCAACTACTTTAGAGAGAATAATAACTTCTGATTTCTGACTAATTTTTTTAATCTTTTCTCCACTTATTTTCATTTCTTTTAATATTGCTCTTTCACTTATTTTTACTAGCCAGCACATGTAAATCTTTACTTCTAAGAAGCTGCTTGTTTCTTTCTCTCTGATATGTTAAGGTGCAAGAAGAAATCAGTTCTCAAAGCCAATAGGGCTACATAGATTGCTGAACATGTCTCTGGGAGCCTCATCAACATTCCTTTTTCTCTATTTTCAATGTAGGAAATGGCATACTGCTTCATTAAGCATGTAATACTTAAGCATACATATGCATGTCATTCTGCATGCATAGCCCTTGAATCTGAAGTAAACATTTATGGTGTTATCTATACTTTCTTGATTTGGAGTACATTTTATCATAGAATCATGTCAAGATTGTACCATCACTTTCTGCATAATAGAGAAAATACCTACCTAGCAAAGGTATTTTAAGATTAACACATTCCAGTATTGCACAACATCCACAGATTCTACAATAACCAAGAGCTTAAGGGTACATTATAAGAGACTATATAATGCAAATGTCATTATATTCATATGTTTAGTAGGCAGAGAATTTGATCATTTTGAGGCTTTTTTTTAAAAGCCTCAAAGACAAAATACATTTTCAAGATATGTTTGAGTAAGGACAGACAAGTTAATTTATCATACATGCCACATAGGTGTTTGGAATGCGAAAGAAAAAAGGGAAATCTATTGGTTGATACAGATGAATGCCTACTTACAACTGGTGTCACAAAACAACATGACAGGTGAAATGACTTTTTGAACAGCTGAGCAGAATTTTTCTCACTGTTTTAATGCTTTTATTTTTAGACAAAATTTTTAGATGTTCTTGAAAAATATCCATCAAAAAGGTGTTGTTTGTTTTGGTTTGGTTTGGTTTTCTGGTTCTTTGTTTTTGTTTTTGCTGGTGTTTTTGGTTTTTTAACTGCTAAATATCGCCATTTGTCACTCACTTTTAAAGTTTATACGGGCGGCCTTGGGGCCTTGGATTTCCTTTAACTTCTTTTTCTTCAGCCCTGGGTAGAGGAAGAGCTTTATCAGTTTACTATTTTGCATCTTTTTATGACCAAATACATAACAGCTAAGTACTGATAACTGTAATTCTTCAGTCAGTTCACTCTCAGACACTTTCACTACAATTTCATCTGAGATGACTTCTCTCTCAAACTCTGAAACTGCTCTGCAATGTGAACTGGTACAAGGTAAGTGGGAATGATGGAGAGGGTCATTTCAGAAGCAGGCTTTTCATAGCATTTTTATTTTAATTTTAAATCTCACTTCAACTGAGGGAAGGGGAAGAAAAGTCCCATTTCCATGTGACATCATTTTTTGCTATGTGAGTGTTCCTCTCAGCAGATACTGCTGGATTTTCCTTCTCCAAAGAGTTCAGGAATTCCTGAAACTGAGAAGAAATCCTTGAGTTGCTTATCTCAGCAACAAATTTGTCCTATATCCTCACCAAATACAGCATTTCACTAAGTGTGAGGAAACCTTTAATTTAGAAACTAAGTCATATCATTCTTCTTTACTTATCTTGAGTGCATCTATGATTGCCCTTTATGAAGGATGGGTAGACTTTTGGAATTAATCTCCCAGCAGTCCTTGCAGCCTGTGTTTTGGTTCACAAAGCTGCTCTTGAGTGTGCAAACTGGTTTCTTTTCTGAATGACGCTAGACTGTAAAATGCCTTGATCATCTAACATGTTCCAGATGATTATGGTCATTCATTCCAGAGGAGAAGACTACAGCTAAACTGAAGTAAAAATGTTCGAAAATGTAGTCTGGATGTGTTGTTCTCTGAAATAACTATTTCACTCTGATATTGTGTCACACTCTGTGTTAATACAGACAGAATTATATCTGGTTAAAGTATGATACTGTCTAATTTCAATGGTCGAAACTCACAGATGGTGAAATGATTAGCATTAGTGTTAAACTAAATCAATAATTTGATTTAACTAGGGAAATCTAGAATTTTTAATTACATCAATTTTTACTGTATCTAAATACATTCACTGTGGAATAAACTTCAAACAGTGAATTCTCTACTGATTTCAAGGAATTCCAAGACTATATCAGGTTATAGAAATACCTGATTGTGGCTTGTTTTTTATATATACTTTTTAGATATTTATCTCTCTATATTTAGATAGATGCACTTAATTATAAATGAATGCCCACACAATGAAGATTTTTTTCCCTTTGCCTGCAGATGGAAACAGGGCCAGCAGAACTGGTTGTTTGGGTATTTGTTTGGATTTTTTATTTCTACTTGTATTTCTTGGTGGTTTTTCCTGCAATAAACTTTAGGAAACCTAGATTATTTTTCATTGTTCCACGACTGACAAACTGAGTAAAGAATGTGAGAATTGTATTTTTTCTAGTCCTGATCAGAAAAATATTTTTCAGTTTTATAAAAGAAAATAGCAATCATGCAGTTTCAAAATATTTTATTACTTTTCTGACATAGATTCAAAATGACACTTTTGGAGAACGTATTTGGGAGGAGGTTATGATAGATACTCTCTCAGCATACCCAATGCCCAGGCAATAACCCACTGGCTAGAGCATATAACTTGGGCGTGGGAGTAACCAATCTGCTTGTTTATGACAGATTAGGCTCCCACAGACTCCATCCCACATACCAGGCAAGCTTCTTGCTCATCAAATTATAGCATCAGCCTCTTTTAAAATGTCAAATTCTTTTTTTGCATATCTTCCTTTCTCTATAAACAGCTAAGTGGATGATAAATTTTGCAGTAAGGCCATTATGGCTGATTTTTAAGAAGAGGAACCATATTCCAATACCTTTTTTGTCTGATTCAAAACAGATATTAGATTTTAGCCTTTGTATGTCCCTGGAGTATTTTGTGAATTTTTACCCCTGAAAATGTTCTAGCGTGAAACAATGAATTGAAACATTTCAATGTAACTGTCTTACTTTATTTTTATTATGTCTTCGTGAAAGTTGATTACTGTAAAGCCACTTCCCTCTTTGATGGGCTCTGTGATATCTGACTCATCTCATTGGCAGCCAAAATGGAATCTGTGGCCATTATTCCAGCATTACTTTGTAATGTTACAGCATTGGTAAGGTAATGCATGTGAATATGTCAATGGCATTCTGTCCAGAAAATAAAGTAGATCTGAGCTAATAAGGAAGACTGGAAGGTTTATGAAAATGAACAAGTAATTAATCTAAACTACATCAACTGGTATGTATACCACAATGTTTTATGTCCTGGAATGTATATTAATACATGGAGATGCGATCAAAATACATTTTTATAGTAAATACCACTGAGTATCCTAACAAAAGGGCATTCTATTATAAAATATGGATAAACAGGACAGTACATAAGAAGGAGACATTATAAGAGATGCTGAACAAAAGGTTTTCAAAGGCAAAACATCTATATTTGAATAGAAAAGATTGTGAGTCAAAAATATATTTCTACAAAATACCGTGTTTACCCTAATCAGAACACAGAAAAGAAATCCAAGGAAATATCTAACAAATGCATAAATAAACACTGTTAAATAATTCAATAGCTAGTAAATAATGGGATGGTTAACTGCACTGAGGATATGTAGAACATATGGAATGAAGACAAATTGCTCAGTCCTATAATTGTCATTTCCAGTTTCAGCACAGTGGTAATTGGCAGGAGAAAATTAAAAATTAATGTGGAGTTATGATTAGGGAAAATAAAGCTAATATTAAAGAATACTGAAGCTATTTGTAATTCTTTCAAAATACCAGTGTGTATATTTTTTATTGCTTGAAATGGCCTTTAGAGTGCTAGCTGAGGTGTGTTTCAAATACAGTTATGCAATGAAAAACACAGTGATAAATTGCCACCAGTTTGAGTTTAAAAAAGGGAAAAGGAAGCCAATTCCTGAACTTAGTTAAATGTCAAGAGAAAAGAAGACGAAAGAAATAACTGGCATATTGCTTAGACTTTTGTCTCCTGACAAACACCAAGAGCCCATTTTCAGCCTATTTTAGCATTGGCTTTTCGTAAGTCTGAAAAACAGTAAACCAGTTGTGTTTACCTTCTTACGGAAAATCGTCTGTCTACAGAACTCAAATAGGCCTAATGGGCTAAAGCTACAAAGTGATGATCCCTCTTATGTGAGATGTCTTGGCTAATGTAAAGTTTTTCAGGAAAAACTGGGGTGCTGGACACATTATGAAAGTGCAGTCCAGGATGTCTGTGGTAACAATGCATATTTATATTAAAGGTATGTCTTCATCATGCAATTTAGTTGCCTGCTATAATGAGGACTGCAAATATGGCAATTATTTTCTCTTAAAAAAACCCAGACAACAAAATCCATGAGTGTGATGTCTGAGTTCTTTAAAACACAGACTTGCAGTAATTTCTTTAATATTTAATTCATGTAGGGAACAGCTGCCTGTCTTTCTATTTCAAAATCATTACCTTTTTTCCCCACTGAAATGCTTTTAAAACATAAAATACCTCTTTATGGACAAAGCATGCTCAGGAAATTCTTAGAAACGAAAAGATCATCATATCATTACCATCACTTTTATGCCCAGCTGGGAAAAATACTCTGACATCTTCTTGGCTGCCCTCCTGGAATGGTCTTGTCACTTTCATTCTCTGCTTGCAGAGAAAAAAACAAAACGAACATAAGCCTAGAAGGCAGGGAGCCATACAGCCATAACCCACTCTGAGCAGAGGAAGCTGGAGGGAAGCCCTGTGCTGGCACTCAGGCCTCTGGCTTGGCACAAAGGCAGGGAGCCTCGGTGCTGGACCTGCTGCTCACTGCCTTGGGGGTTCTGCTCTCTTGCACTCTCCCTCTGTCAGACTAAAGAGGCACTCACTGGAGTCTTCCGGCATGGGCATTGTCAAACCAGTAATTCATTCCAGTTTGCCCAGCGGTAAAACTCTGGAAATCCCAGTTTCAAGGGGAGTCTATTTTTTTAATTGTCTTTTTGTTTGTTTGCTTGTTTTTCCAATCTTTCTTTGAGTTTAGTGTTCAATCTGAAATAGGATTTTAGGGTTTTGTCTTGGTTTTTTTTTTAAATTTATTCTCCTTCTAATATATCAGAGTCCTTAAAATATCTAATGGTTTTCTCTTTGTTTAATTTTTTTTTTTGAAATTTCTTATTTCTGTAGGTTAATACATCATGTGAACATACCAAATATATGTATGTATATAACATAAATAGAATTTATATCTATAAACAGATATATTTATTTATAGAAATTGTACATTGATGAAGGTTATCATATCCATACACAAGATCATGTAGTATCTACATAGATCTTATGGTGTAATGCTTTGTCTGTCACAGTTAATATAAATTTTGCTATTGGTTTAACTGAGGGCAAGTTTGAAGAATTTTAAACTAGATCTGAAGAAATATTGCTTTAGTTTAATAAGTAAAAATAAAATTTAAGGAGGGGGGATTTGTTTATATTGAACAGAAACAGAATATACCACACATTACTTGACATAATTGAAAATACAAGGAAAAAATGAGAAAATTTCCTTCTGAAAGATTTGGCAACTCCAAATATTCTGGTCTTGTTTCACAGCTTAAGGAGGTTTAGATCAGGCATCTGGAAAAATTTCTTTGTGGAAAGGGTTGTTAAGCATTAAAATGGGCTGCCCAGGGAGGTGGTAGAGTCGTTGTGCCAGGCTGTGTTCAAGAAAAAACTTGAGGTGGCACTTTGTGCCACGGTGTAGCTGACAAGGTGGTGATTGGTCAAAGGTTGGACTCGATGATCTGAAAGGTCTTTTCCCACCTAAATGATTCAGTGATTAAGAATTAATTTCAATATTGGTATTAATAATTGTAACACTAAAAGCAAAGAAGCAGAAGAAACACTTCAAAAGGCAAAAGGAAATGTTTAAGCCTTGTTAACATGAAACATTTATTTAGAATATGGGAAAATGGAAGAGTTCCAGAAAAAAGATTTTGCAGAGTGCAGAATAATTTCCTCCAAACTACCAGTGATAAAATTCAGATTGATTGGAGAGGAAAGTTATATTCAAACTGTGTCATAGTGAAGGCATGTTCATATTTAGCTGTTTACTGTACAAAATGTGCTCTATAGAGAAAAAGGATAGCTGTCATAATTATTTTTAGTTCAATTTTTTGTATTGTTGATTTGGGCTTTTCATGTGGGCAGTTCATTTTGATTAGGAGTAATTTTATTCACTACATTATGTGAGTAATTTCAGCTTATTTTTATCTTGATAAGCTAGAAGTGCTTCCGTATTTTACATGGAGTGTTAACATCTGAGGATACTGTCCCTTGTATAGCTTGACAGTGATTAAGAAATATCTATCATCATCAAAGTAATAAAAATATATTTATTTGTACAGAATTCTGTCATTTTGGAAGTGATGGAACTGTTATTTCTACCTTTAATAAAAAAGCTGATTTTTGTGTAACTAGTATTCAACATTTAATCTATTCAGAGAAAGACCTGAATTAAATAAGTTATAAAGTATTACCAATACGGTTTTATAGTATAAGGAATAGCAATTTAATGCACTAAAGTGATGTTAAAAATTGTATATTTTTCTGCCCACCTTTTTTATATTGTTTGTTGCTTAGTGTGTTAAGGGACTAAGGTGGAAGTGGGCACTACATATTGAACACAGGCTCAGCTCTTACTTTGTTTCCAAATTACTTCTTATATAAAATGTGTAGATGGAAGTCTGTGCTTCTTGAGATTATGACATAATTTGACAGGATCATTATGGACAATTGTAAATTACTTGAAAATAGCTAAGTGGTTGCTTGACATAAGTAGCTAGAAATTTTAGGCAGCAAGTTGAACTTTATTTGAACTGTATAGCTGTGTTTAAGTTAGAGAGAGATCGTAGTGAAACCTGGAGCTAACAATCTAATAATAGTTAGACTAGACTAAGCTGTAGCTTAAATATTGCTTAAAAATTTATAGCTAGAGTGAACAGCCCATAGACTGTGGTATACAAACTGCAACAACCCTATTATAACAGGGACTACAGAATTGCTGGAAACCCCCACTGAAAGCAATATAATAGGGTGTGAAGATGACTCTTTGGTAATAAAACAGCAAACCATGAAGATTGAGACGACCCCAGATCCTAATACTGTTCTTGGTCCAGACTGTTACATATGGGATGGGTAATTTAGATATTAAGAGTATAAATGCTGAGGGATTTCTTTGTTCTGGGTCCCTCTTTTGAGGAACCTAGCTCAAGCTACCAGAAAACATAATTGATCTATGACAATAAATCCATCTGGTGGAGGTGAGATCCTACTCTCAAAAATTTCTGTAACAATCATAATGGTGCATATGAGCAACTCTGCACATGCTGGGCACACTATGACAAGCTTGATTACCATTTTTTCATCTACCATTTACATTTGCAGTGAAACCCAAGAAGGTCTAGTGTCATTGCTAAAATGACACTGATGGTATGATTTATCATATGCAGGTATACTGTAGCAGCAATACTAGTATTTGAAATTTACAGAATTTCTCTAGCAATCTGATTAGACTATGCAAAAGTGTCAAGTAATTACAAACAAATAATTCGATTTATTGCTGGTAGGGGACTCAGGTCCTATATTTCAGCACAGGCTGTAGGCACTTAAACTCCACTGGGCTTCAAGCTACTTTCCAGCCTGCCCTGGATTCTCAGAAGTCCTTGGGACTGATGTTACCTTCACTGAGTTGAGCATGAAACACACTGTAAAATCTTAGTTTTTAATTTACCTTATACTTTTACTATATCACAATAACAAAATAAGAAAAGTTTAAGCAAAATTTTGCAACCAAGTTCTTTATTCATGCACGAAGTAGATACACAGGCTGTAATCTCCAGAAAGAAATAGGTGAATCTGAGCAATTGAGACTTCTTCAAACAGAACAATAAGTAGTGGAAGTACTAAATCTTTTTTGTTTTATTATTATTTTGAAAAGTGTCAGAATCTGACTGATGGATCCATTGTGCAAGTCCATAATAAACCATTTCTTTAACATTTTTTATTCAGAAAAATATTTTTTTTCTCAAGTAAGCTGAGGTACTTCGAATTCTTAGAGGAAATTTTGCTCAGAGCAATACCGCACAGGAAGAAAAAGTCAGCAAGCTGAATAGCAGAAATAAAGTCTAAAAAGCAAGCAAAAGAAAATAATATTTTTGCCTTTCAGAATTAGAAAGTATTTGCCAAGCCCGTATTTTTCTTATAAAGAAGTACTTTCCATGTGTATACTCCATGATCTATAAGTAAAATTTTTTTAACTGCAGAAAGTCCAGAAAGATATTGATGGAATTCTTTTGGAAAGCATTTACATTTTCAATATCCAAAAATGCTAGAAATGCAAATTTAGAAGTTTTGTTATTAAATATTACTAGCAGTATAAGGAAATAGATGAATGCTAACTTGTATAAACCATAAGGCAAGAATGACCATCTTCATTAACAGTCTGACCAAGGACTAAAAGCAACACGAAAACAAATTTCAAAGTGATATACCCAAACCCAAAATCTAATTATTTTACTTATACTTAAAAAAAAAAAAAAAGCAGGTAACAACGCTTGTACTTTTACACAATTTTAGAGATTTGTTTTCTTCTTTGAAGAAATCTTCTAAGAAGAAAATATTTCTCCCCTTACCTAAAACAATCCCCTCTTACTGATTAACATTGTGGCATCCGAAAACAAAATGCAGCTCTTCTAAACACAAGTAGCCACAGCATAAAGGTACCAACCCTAGTTGATAGAAAAAGTCAAAATTTAAAACCACGTTACTGTCCAAATTGTAGTTTAGAAGTTCTGGAAAACTCCATACAGGCTCTCTGAAAAGTGTGTGTATGTAGAATCATTAGATTATATTTTCTCAAACAATAAATGAACCAAGGTATCTTGTAGGAGGTTGTTCTAAAGATTAGTAAAATGCTGTTGCAATTCACTTAGTAGTGAACCATAAAGTTACTGCCTATATAGCATTTAATTATATTTTCAGAATCACAGAATGGTTGAGGTTGGAAAGAGCCTCTGGATGGGGTCTGGTTCAATCCCCTGCTCAGGTATGCTCGCCTAGAGTAGGTTAAACGGGACGATGTTCAGGTGGCTCCTGCATATCTTCAAGGATGGAGACTCCACAACCTGCCTGACCAACCTGTGCCTGTTCTTGGCAAACCCCACAGTGAAAAAGAGTCTTCTGATGTTCAGATGTAATCTGCTGTGTTTCATTTTGTTCCCATGGCCTCTGATCCTGTCACTGAGAACCACTGAAAGAGCCTGGAAGTCTTGTTTGCACCCTCCCTCCAAGTATTTGTACACATTGATGAGATCATTTTTGGGCCTTTTCATTTCCAGGATTAACAGACCTAGCTGTCTCAGCCTTTCTTCATAGGAGAGATGCTCCAGACTTAATAATCAGCACAGTCCTTCACTAGACTGTCTCCTGTGTCTTTCTTTTACTGAGGACCCTGGCACACAGCATTCCAGGTTTGGCCCAACCAGTGCTAAGTAAAAGGGAGGGATCGCCTCCCTTGGCTTCCTGACAACACTCTTCCTAACGCAGTCGAAGGTACAATCAGCTGCCTTTGACAGAAGGGCACGTTGGTGGCTCATGTTCAACATTGTGCACACCAGCGTCCCAAGGTCCTTCCAACCTTTCCAGCTGTGCAGCCTCCAGCATATACTGGTACCTGGGGCTCTTCCCCAGGTGCAGGACTTTGCAATTCCCTTTTCTGAATTTCATGATGTTCCTGTGCGCCCAGTTCTCCAGTCTGTATTTCTTTTTCTCATGTCTATATTCTATCATACATGGGCAAAAACTCAACCAACCAACCAACCAATCAATCAACCATTATTTGATCCAGTCTTCTTATTTCAGGTTATGCAGAGTTAGTGTATGTGGATCCTTTTTCATGTAGCACATAGAAAAAATGAAGTGAAAGTATGCTTAAAGCATATTTTTGAACCTTCAAAATATAAAAATCAAAACCAGCATTTGTTATTGTTTCAAGATATTCACAGTGAATATCTTGACAGTGATATATTTAATCATAGAGATTTTAAGAAAACTACATAGCTACAATATGGGGATCTTAAAATGGGTTGTACATAAAAGTGCCTCTATTCCAACTTCTATGATCCTTACTGCCACAGCAGAATTTCCAACATATATTTTTCTAAGGTCTGAGAAAGCTACCCCAATATTAAGTAAACAAACACACATGACAAAAAAAAAAATGGTACCATTGAATGCAGTCTGGTTCTTTGTTGGAAAAACAGGTCTTATATTATTTATAATAATACTTCATAGAATATTAATAAATGAAAACTGGTATACTTTATGCAAGTGATGAAGCCATAATTATATGCAGCCTCTGCCCAGTACCATGCAATTAAATTGTTACTGAGGATGATATTGTGTAGTCCAGGTTTAATGCAAGAATTGTGCTTAAAGGTAAGCAAAAAAGAGGTGCTATGTAAAATTTAATTTTCAGACTTAGTAGATCAAACATTCTTTATCGCTTTACAGGCTAAATAGAAATTCCAAGAAATCATATCATGAGCAAATCTGAATCAGGTATCTTTAAAAAAGGGTTTAACACTTTGCTTTAATGTAAATTACATATCATACGTTTGAGCAATGGCAGTCAAGAAGATTTTTTTTCTGTAACACAGTTGACGTAATTGTAAACTTTTCTAAGTTAAATAAAATATTTGGGCTTCTCTGATAAACATGGTGGCTGACAGCAATTTAGTTCAGCCACTAAAGAACAGTTACCTGTCAAAGACACACTTACTGTAATGAAGGTTAGTAATTTTTTAATATACTCATTCTTCTGTGAGCCACTTTTAGGGCAGAAATAATTTATGCAGTTTTAAAAGATCCATTTATATTCACAAACACTGAGTAAAAAGACAGGTACTTTGAAAGCTGTGACATAGTTTGCAATTTTTTAGGTCTTCCTTCTAAAACCAGAAGTTTTTGCTCTTAAAAGTCTGTAAAGGTTTTCAGTAAATTTCCACCCACTATTTATTATGATGAGAACTCTCAGAATACAAAATATTAGAGACAGAATTTCAGTGGTGTACGCAACCTACCATCCAATAAACCTAAAACTTGAGCTGAAAACCCTTTGAACTCACTCCAGTCTTTATGTATTTGCAGTTAACCCACACTTCAATCAGAACTTATGTGACTGAGAAATAAACAGTGAAACAAAAAACTCTGAAGATTAATATTTGGCAGAACTGATTTGCAATTTATTTTTTTTAAAGGCATGTATGTAGACAAATCGAAGGTAAGAAAGACAAAAAAAAGGGAAACTATAAAGAACTCATAGCCTGTGGAACACAAGTACTGTGAAAAATAGAAATAACCCTTTCATTTAGTTGTGTCAAAGTCTAGAAGTGGGAATTTGAAATAATTTATAAAGGTATTGTGGAAACAGAATAGGGACTAGCCAGGTACTGTGTCAAGCTGAACTTGAGAGCCATGGAAAACAGGGTTTGAAGTGAACAACAAGGTTTAGTTGAGACATGGTTTGGAGATTAATAGACACCACAAAAAGTATACATATCCATGAGTGATCAACCATCCCTGGGCTGCAGCTGTTCAACCCAGCTGTAGCCATAGATTTTTGGTCTGTATAAGGCTCATGCAATATTCACATCAGAAGATGACTAAGACAAATACTTCAAAATCTAGTACAAACTCCTTGTCCCCACCTTTCAATTGAATTAGGAAATGATAAATATAAGGGGAGAAAAAAAAAAACATTTTGAGAAATGAATTATGTTTATAGAAAACTGACTTAAGTAAATACATTCCAGCATAAAGTCAATCCCAATGAAATAAGCCTTGACTTCTTAAGATCTTTGATCCTTTTTGTCTTCCATGAAGCTGAGGGCTTTTCTCAGACACTGTGATAAATACCTTTGAAGTGTCTTCATATTTTCAATTGATTTTTTTGGGGTTTTTCTCGTGGATTTCTCTTTAGCAGAAGAAAAGAAATACTATGTTTCATAGGCTGTGTACAAAACAATATTTGCATTTACTTGGTCTTCCAGTTAGATACTTTAGATGCCTAATCATTTTACTACACCTGAAAAGATAAATAATATGTTTAGAAATCAGGCTGCAGATTTGTTTCTGTGAATGGCATATCATTCATTTCTTTTGAAGGCTATCAGTCACTGAGGTAAAGTGAAGCTGAAAAATTCTGCAATGCATTATATATGCCTCCATGAGAACTTACAGAAAATATAATAATGTTTTTTCTAGTGTAGTTAGAAAATGAATTAGTAATGAAAAGCGTTATCATTCTGCTTTCTGCATTCAGCATGTGATTCAACACAATATTATTCTAAAATCTAAGCAAATTTTAATTGTCAGAAAATTATATAAAAATAGCATTCTCAGAACCAGTAAGGAGAGTAAATGTATTCCCTTAATAAATGGAAAATTCATTATCTTCCTTTTTTCTCTTTAAACATATATTTTAATTTTTTCATTAATTAACTGTTTTTAATACAGAGGTTGTATTCTTCAAATTTAAGCTGCACAGGATTGTTAAGCACATTTCAAGATACACATTTCCAGAAACCACATTTCCAGATACAAAATTAGGATAAGCATTCGGGAAGAAAATGGTTTGAATTTGCAATCATTTCGATACTGGTTTACAAAGTAGCTAGGCTGTGGTCACCAGCACTTTTTTGGTTGACAGAAATTCAAAATAATGTATACTCAGTTCCCCTGTCTTTCCTTCAGAAATTAGAAATACAACTATTTCATTTCACAGAAAGGTAAAGTTTGGGAAAATAAAGCCATCAGAAGCCCTCACAGTTAAGAATGTCAAATATAATCCTGTCTGAAAAATACCAACATTATTTTTAGGAGGTAAAATCCTAAAATGGAGAGTAAGACTCAGAGATTAATGGAAGTTTTCCTTGGTTGTGATGAATCCTGATTTAAAAACAAATCAGGAAAATAGTTAAATCTGCTATAAAAATTTACACAGGAATCATTGAAGACTTTTGTGTGCCGTCCTAAAAAGAGAAGCCATGCACTGATACTCCTAGGTAGAGTATTTATTTCCATCAGATCTCTTCACCTCAGTTTTTCTGTAAAGCCTAACAAGTGTAAAACATTTTAAGCTGACTTATCATTGGCCACAAAGATTTAGATAAAGCAGCATTATTGGAAAGACTGTGTAACAGAATGGATATATATTTGGAAAGCTGCAATCTTCAGTTCAAATAGGCTAAATAAGTGACTTTTTTCTGCACAGCAACTTTGCCTCTTGATGGTGACACTCTTGTCCTTATACAATTTTACATAATAGCTTTAATACATCCCTCTCTGCCAAAAAATGCACACTGACACACAGTTGGATGTCAAATAAAGTCGGCCACTGTTAAGTTCAGGAAACATCAACAGATAAATAGCAAGCTTATATATTTTTTTATAATAATTTTATAAATTGCAATTCCTTACAACCCTTTACTTCACAGCATAATATAAAAATCTGCAGTGACTGCCCATATCATCGCAGGATTTTGACACTTTGAATTCAAGATCTTTAAAATATATAAAGATGTTTTTCTTTAGCTTTAAAATGCCCCAAAATAGCATTTTGTAAGTAACTTTTTCTTCTGAGAAAATTAAAGTGCACAGAATAACCGGCAAGTGCAATATGAAATATAGTATATATTATAAAATACTGAAAGAAATTTGAAAGACTTGAATTCCAGAAAGGTTTTGGTTTTTATTCTGGACATATATCAATGTGAAAAATTACATCACTATTTTATGTTTCCATGGTTTGAGCTATGCTCTTTTTGTCTATGACAGCAAGAAAAAATTGATAGAAAATATATTTTCACCACTTTTGATTTTATTTTTTGTTTTTCAATATAAGATATATATTTTTACCTTCCCAATGTGTGTTTTATTCTTATGAATGCTTCTGAGATATATGATTAAAGTAATCAAACCTGCTTAAGTGCAGGTATCAAAAGTGGACTGAATTCTTCAGGCTGGTGAACTGATGTCAGGCTTGCATAAATGTCTCATTCTACAGGCCTGGGAGTGCCAAGTTAACTTTCAGCAATACATCTGAGTTGAAGCTTAATGAGAAAAGCCATCAGTCGTTTACAAACAGTTTCACATGTGGAATATTCATTGATTGATTCATTGTATTTTCTTCTTTTTATGTACTCTATATTTTCAATCAGTCACTACTGAGTGTGAACAATTTTATCATGAAGATAGGACGGCTCAACGTGTAACACTTCAGGCCTTTACAGCAATATTAATTATAAGGCTAATACACAAAAATATAATTTAAAAATTTGAGAAGACAAGGAAAAATGTTCTATACACTCATGGTGAGTAAGACCTATCATTATACCATTTGAGGAAAGAAGACATGGATTATTTTAAAAGTTATATGTATTTTGTCCTGGTCTGTGCATACTGCTTCTGTACAAAAAAGTGAACTGTAAAGTTTTCGAAGTTGTTCTGTTTTAATGTGTAATTTGAACTACTCAAGTATTAAAATATTAAATGGGCTAGCTATAATTCCTTAGCTCCCTGTGTTTGGCACATTCATTTTTTGAAGACTACAAGGATTTGGGTCTTAAAATTGTATTCCCAGAGCTACAGGTAAAGCAGGGGAGGCAAAAATCACTGACATCAGCAAAACGTTAAAGCAAACTGAAACCTTCTCTGGCAATGGCACATCCTGAGAGCCTGCATGACCAGTGCAGAGTTTTCTGACTTCTACTAGAACAAAAAACATCAGAACTGCTGAACTAAAGGAAAAACAAACAGTAGTCCCTGTCCCAAAGAGTTCATTGTCTAAGAAAAGAAGAAATCACAGACAGATAAACAGGCAGATGGGAGACAAGCAGAGAAACAATCAAACTGTCCCATTCAGCAGGGTAGTTAGTGGTCCCTGTGCACCATCTATCTGTTTTCTACTCAGTTTTTGTTTTGCTTTAGCTTGTCTTTTTCTCTCTGGAGTGGGATATGGGCCACACAAACATATATTTTGAAATGAGATATGACAAAGAACTTAGAACAAGTCCTGGTTTAGCCCGAGGTGCTGTAAGAAAGAAAAAGCATGCTTTCTTGAAAATTTAACAAGTGCATGAGGGAGATTGGATCACTAAAGGATTGGGGCATGAAGTGACATCTTAAAGGGCCATATGTTTGAATAGGATAGGTTTTTGAGGGGAAGATAAGTGATGAAGGACCTTGAGAGAGGAAAGAAGCTATTTGTGGAATAAGACACAAAATGGTGAATAAGGAATGAAATGAGGAAAGTAGCATTATCGAAATAGGTATTAAGTTTACAACAGAAGATTGATTAAATAACAACAGGCTCAACTTGCATTTTTCAAGGGATGGAATAAGTGACATAACAAAATCTGATCCTTAATGATGCCCGTTTATGTTAGTTTTATCAAAAATCATGTACTATAGAGACTGCTTTTCTACCTGCTCTCTCAGAGAAACAAATACCAGAGGTATTTACAAAATATACATATGTATTTGGACAACCTAGATAGGAAAATTGACACAGACATTCAAATGGACTAATTAGTTAGAGTCTGACAGTACTGACACTTCCCCAAAATGAGGAGAATAGGAGAGAAACACGCTTGAGAAAAAGTATGGCATCTCTTTTTTAAGGAGGAATTAAATTGTTTATTGCTAAACCTAGGTCACAGTATCAAAACCTGCAAATTCTCTTTCCTTAGTTCTCCCTCTGTTGCGTTGAACTCATGTACTGTGAAGACCAAACTCTGTACTTCAAATCAAAATATTAAAATGCATATTAATTTCAAAACACACATAAATATGAAATATGTTTCCTTAAGTATGCTATCACTTGGTACTATAGACCATACATATGATGTCTCATTTTTCTATGCCGAGGACAGGAATCTTTTTCTTACCTTTGACTTCAAAGAAAATAAATATATCGATTTTATATAAATAAGCAAAAAGGTAAAAGAAATATCAGGTTAATCCATCTTACCTATTTGAATATACACAATATAGGCTATATAGAATAACTAATTATTTTAGTATTAAAATAATATTTGGACTTGTTTACTATATTATTCTGCTCCATGTCATTACCTGAATATTACTCTTAATGATATCAAGAATAATAGGTATTTTTGTCTGTAATTTCCTTTTGTCTGGTACATTATTATTTCTCACCAGTACCTGATATTTTCAGTTTTGCATGCAATATAAAAAGAATACTAAGATGGAAAGTTGGCTGGATTATTCATTGCAAATTACCTTCCTAACCAGTGATTCTGATGTTATTAATACAGTTGTTACATACAAATTTTGCCGTATTGGTTTTTTTTTTAAAGGGTGCCAGCTGGTAGATAGTATAAGAATTATTCATTTTGCTCTTTTTCTTAATAAATATAAAACAAAGCACATTAAACTAATGAACAGAAATCAGATTTTTTCACTGATAACTGGCAATGTGGATTAGACTACATTCTCATTAGTCCAGAACCAAATAAGTTCACCTGTTGAATTGTCCTTTGGATAATTTCTAAAAATCCTGTTTCAATTAAAAATAATAAAAAAAAAAAAAAGCAGGACTAGTTTTAGTACTGACAGTCCCATTGTTAGTAAATCCTCTTATTGGTCAGAATGCTCTTTTCTATCATTACTTCACTCTATAGCAGGACTAATGCCATCATGTAAATATTTAAAGGTGAGATTTAGGGATTTCCTCCCTAATGAAGTGTTACAATTCAATTACAAAATTCACAGACACATTGGCTAAACAGCAATGACTGCATTGCCAGATACAATATTTTCATACAACTGTTTTATTTATTTCTCACTAAATGAATTGATTTATAGTTTGGAGGGGTTGAGTTTTGTGTTTTTAAATCACCAGGTGATTATTATAACTGCCTGGGAAAACAAATTACAGTACCATTCTCTTTTCCATATATGTATCTATTTCAATAACCCTGTGTTTGAAAGAAAAATAATTTTTTCTGATCCTTGCAGTGGTTAGTAAATTCCCTTAAGCATCAGATGTCATTATCTGCATCTGAAAACATTTCTCAGTACAGAAAATATAGCTTTACATCAAATAAATGCTTATGTTTTCAAAAGCAACCCTTAAATTCATATAGCTAACATCACAGATCATTCAGTATGATTTGAAAAGATAAAATTCATAGTCTCTGAATATTAAATATGGGCACTGCTCTAGGAATGTTAACTGTTTCCTGCATTTGTTCTCATATAAAGAGCCATATGACAAACATTCAATCTGATTGCAGGATCCTTCCTCTTCCTTGCAGTTTTGAACGCTGGTATCTTTACAGCATAGCTACCTATTTTCAAGTTAAAAGGAAAAAAGTAACTGGAGTTTGTAAGATGGCATCCAACTTTGGAGAATAATGATTGTGAAAGAGCATAGTGGGTTGACCTTCAGTGGATGCCAGGTGCCCATCAAGCCTCTCCCCCATCAGCAGGACAAGCGGAGAAAATACAATGAAAATCCAGTGAGTCAAGTTAAGAACAGGGAGATCACTTACCAATAACTATCACAGGTGAAACATATTTAGACAAATTGTTCTACTTTATTGTAAAAATGAATGCCTCAAGCCTATCAGTGTTAAAGAGGCATTTAGACAAAATAACATGCTTTAACTTTGGTCAGCCATGAGTTGGTCAGGCAGTTGGAAAAGATGATCATTGTAGGTCACTTCCAAATGAAATTATTCTATTCTCCTCTTTTCTAATCTATTCTATTCTTTTTATTCAATAGATTCCTTCATTAAGGACTGCTCCAGTGTGTATTCTTCATGGGGTTAAAAGTCCTGCTAAGACCATGCTCTAATATGGGTTCTCTACAGCCTGCAGTCTTTTAAAAGAGTTTTAAAAAAAGACAAGGCAAGTGTAATTATTTGAAGTTGGAAAATTTCAGTTATGTGGAAGAGTTTACTTACTTCCTAATATAGTAGGACACTAGAGAAAGTGGTTCAGATAGACACTCACATTGTACGGTACTAGATTAATTATCATTTACTGTAAGCAAATTTAGGTATGTACCTCAAAATCATTATACTATATGTTTTCTGATGACAGGTAAGAATATGCTGTACTCTTTCCTCCAGTGTATCAACTGGGGACTTTATATTTGTAATCTGGCCAGTCATTTTCACAAAAAAGAACAACACCCAAAATCAAAAACAAACAAAAACCCACCAAAAAGCAAAAACAAAACCAACACAACAATAACAAAACCCAAAACAAAAAACAGACAAACAAAAAAAAAACAACACCAAACTTCTCCAAAAATTCATAGAATGAGAGGATGAAATATCTATAAATGTTCTGCTTTCACATTTAGTTGTAAACAATAATTTGATTTAAAAGTTATTTGGAAGATCACAAAGCTGCATTGATAGGTTGGACCACTGGAACTCAACAATTAACAAGGCAGCTTAACATTTGCAGTTTTGGGCTATTCCAATAAAAAAATAACATTGAAATATTGCAGAAACTTCAGCAGAAGTCACCAGGAGAGTTTGAGGCTGGAGCACTTGCCCTGTGAGGAGAGGCTCATGGAGAAGGTCTTGTTCAGACTGGAAAAGATACAGCTTTGGGAGGGAGTTGTAAACTTGCCTGACAACACAAGATAATGCCAAACTCTCTGAGTTGCATAGCAACTAGATAAGAAGCAAGAGTCACAAGTTGCCGTGGAAATTAATAATATTTAAGGGGATTTTTCCACTCTGACAGTAATCAGATACTGGGACAGCTTGCTGTAGAGGCTCTGGAATCTCATTCTCGAACACTGAACTAGAAAAGACCTTGAACATCTTGTTCTGGGTTGGCAATGCTTCCAGGGAAGGACAGAACTGCAAAACTTCTGAAGGTCCCTGTCAAAGTGACTTCGTTTTTAATATAATCCTTTTGCCATCAGGAAACAGCTTAAAAAGAGCAGTCAAATGTAATTTTAATTTTTTTTTTTTTTAAATTTTCTTTATTTAGCTTAGCTATCTCTAACTCTGCATTATTTAACACCCACAGAAGCACTTTCAAGTATCGGTGTTGGCGCTACAGTTATGAAGATAGTTGAAACTCCTTTTGTATCTGTTATGCATCTGTAGATTTCTAAAACATCTAGAAAAGTGCATTATCTTTGTTTCTGTGTAGGAAGACACTTGAGCTAAAATGAAATTATATTTCTTTAAAAACCAAATCTAATTTATTAGGAAAAAAGTAACAGTTTTTCAGCAACCTTTTTTCATTCTCAGGTGCTTTTCTGCACCACTTAGCTCAACAGACATGCAATACAAAATGTACAGGGGAAGGAAATTAAATCTGAGAGAACCTTGACCTATATTTCTGGAGGAATTTTAATATCCCTACTCTTTTAAGTGCTCTTAATCCAGAGGCAGTATTCTTTCTTAAGTGACACTCATCACAAAGTTGAATTTAACAATTCAAATTTTCACTGTCATTTTTGCATTTGAATTTTGAAAATTAATTTATGGCTCTTTTGTAAAAATAAAATCCCCAAATCACTACTATTAATATCATATATTATATTAGTGCCCTCCATTGAGAGAAAAATCAAGCATGCAAAAATTGTGGATAATTTTGTTTTCTCTTAAAGAAAATGTTTTAGCACTTTTTCCTTTCACCATTGAAAAAGTTAACTGTCAGTCTTTCTTTTCAGTACATTATAGTGTACATAAAGTGAAAATTTTAATGATTAAACAAGTAATTATAATTTTTTATTTTAAAAAAAATTTAAAGATGAGGTAGCTAAAGAGCTAGCAGCTTTAATTCAAAGCCTAAAAGAATAGTATAGCAGTTGCACCTGAAATTATGGCTCCACGAGGAATAGCCATTCCTTTACACCTTTCATCTTTCAGTGTTCTAGGATTTCTCAGGGTTTTTGTTAATGCTAGCAGACTTCTATATCATAAACATTTTGATTTAAGATAATCAGTGGTATGATTCTCAGAATGGTCCTCTGCAGGGCTGGGAGTTGGACTTCGATGATCCTTGTGGATCTCACTATTCAGGATATTCTATGATTGTATGAATACCCTCAGTCTTCCTTTGTTGCAAACAAGAAGAAATAGATCTGCTGCCACTGGTCAGATGTCAACATATATTTCAGGATGAAATTGATCAAAAATGGTATTATTTCTTTCTGCTGTTGTCTGCAAAGTGTAAGCTCAAATGTAAATATCTAAAGAATAAGCCCATATATGATCAGATGACCAAATGCTATGTCTGAATAAAATTTAAATTTCAAGGAATTTTGGTAGATCTTTCTTGCTGAATCAGAAAGGAAAACCGACTCGGCCCAAATCACCCAAAAACCAAAATCAAATCATTTCTTAATTTTGAATTTAATAAGTATAAAAATTTCAGTTGAACTTTTCAGATAATATCAACCAGAAAATTTTGAGATCATCTTTTTTCAGGTATTACCTGATTCAAAACTTGTGTTTTTAGAATGAGCTGAATAGCTCTCCATGCCCTGCTAATCCTATGGAATTCTCCACTGACTAACAAGAGCTTAGATAACTAGGTTTTTTGAGTAGATAGCTACTTATGCAAAACAGATCCTACCAGTGAATGTTTACTTAGCAAATGCCTTCGTGAAGGTATGAGTTCCATAAGTTCCTTATGTGCTACAAGTGTAAAAGAAAAAAAAGGAGAAAAAATAAAAAGCTTTGAAAATTTTGTTATAACTGAAAGAAGGAATTCAAAGTATCTTTTGCATTAGTTGTGTCTGTGCTCACTTATTAGCTATATCTATTCTTGATTTTATGAATAGATTAAGTTCTACTATATTTTTCTTTCTCTACTTTTTCTCTGTGGTTAGACAAACTTTTTAATTACATCTTTTCCAGGTCATCCATTATTGTTCTTCATTTAAGTTTTGGTTTTTTGTTTGGTTTTTTTGTTTTTGCTTTAGAATTTGGAAAAGAAATGCCTATCTGTGCTACAGTACACTCTAAAATTATATATATATAGGTTTAGCTCTTTTTTCTCTTCATCATTTGAGGTCAGCTTTAGCCATGACCAGGGAACAGAACCTTTGAGTTGTTGGCAATCTTTTTCACCTTAAACCTGCGCATCACTGTTAATCGAAAAAAAAAAAAAAAAGAAACAGGAATTTGACACTGACTACATAGTAAATAAATTGATGTGTGTGGAATTCTTGCACAGATGATTAATTCTTTACAGAGTTGTAGGAGTTTTTAAGTTCTCAAGTATTCTCAGATCCAATATTGATTTTTCTGGCACAATTTTCTAAATAATAGTTGTTTTATTTTTACTTTACTCTCACAATTTATTTTTGTTATTTTCTTCCTTATGTTCCTCTTCTGTTTTTTTTATTTGGAAACATGCTCCCAGTTTTGCTGTTTGGGTGTCAAGGTCCCCTCCTAACTGAGTCACTCCTTTTAAATTGATAGCATATCACCTCTTGCATGCTATGTCTTGGTGTTTTGGTGAGATGTTTAAAGAAAGGGCTTATATACTAAAGCAGACAACTTTGGTAAAGAGTCTAATTTCTTAAATAAGAAGGAGATATCATCCATTAACAGAAAAGTCTTACTGAGCTGGGAGACTAACTCAAAGTTTGCGTTAGGAATTGTGATACGTTCTTTGCAGCAGAGATACAATTAATACATGAATTCTTTACTTGCCCCTAAGAAAATATATTGCTGCAACACCAGTCTCTTAACTTTGCTTCTCAGCAATTCCCTTTTATTCAAAGAAATGTATTAGATATTTTCTATGTCCCTTCTGGGTTTTGACCTACATACATTTTAAGGGACGCTCTTAAAATTTCGTCTAGGACATCTACTAAGGTCACTATTGGAATAGTGCCCAGGAGAACACATGACTGGCAATCCTGGGTGTTATAATAGCCGTAAGTTTTCTTTCCGTAAAATACTTTCTATCTAATACTCTCTTCATTACATGTTATTGCATTATCTCAGCCTGTTGAATTCCATTTCATTAAATCATTTAGTAGATTCTAGATTTGCTGATGAAGTTAAACAAATTCTTATGTTGAACAGCCTTCCCAAATATATTTTGTTTATTGATCTTGGAACATTTTTACCCCAGTGGGGTTTTTTTGTTGTTGGTTTTTTTCCTCAGAGGTGTTAGAATTGAAAGGAAGGGAAGATGTGAGGTCTCTTCTGATTCACTTTATTGTATGGCAATAAGGGAACTCCGTTAGTAAAGATCTTCATGTGTAACCAGCCGTTAAGCGGTTTTACTTTGAACAAAACCCCACATTTTCTCCAACAGTCTAACAGCAGCTAATAATAAAGTATTCTTTCTATAGTTTGCATCACTTCATAAAATTGTCCTAGAGATTCTTCACTGTAGCCTATCCCGCCAAAGGCTGAGCCTCTCTTACATGGTCTTTGTGCTAAGACAAACTTGCCATAACTTGTAATAAGACAAACATTTTGAACAGTACTAATGTCAAATACCTGTCTAGACACCATTCTAGAGAAAGTATGGGGATTTCAGCAATATCAGACAATAAACAGAGATTCTTTTGGTTTTCATGAACTCATTCATCTTCTATAAATACTTAAACCTGCTTGTTTTCAACTTATCTTCAGTTATTACTTAACGACAAGAGAAGAGGTAAATGTATAACGTGGATAGGGTGATTTGCTCTCCTGTTGTAGGTTTTGTCTGGCATTCATACTTAGGCTTATTGAAAGAAACCAAATAAATTCCCTATTCAGGATCTTGGAGCTGAATAACTCAGAATATTTGTCTGTCAGTACTTCTGATTCTGGCTTGCAAACTAATCATGGAGCTCTCTTTGGCATTTGAAACTATGTCTACTTCATTTGAAATGCTAACATGCTTCAGTTTACTGTTGCTAATGGAGTTTCAATATAAGAAGCAATGGGGAGAGACAAAGTGTAGAAAATACTGTAGGTAATTTCAATTGCAACATGTTGATAACTGTTAATTCATTATCTTATCTCTTTTCTGCTACTGTTAAATACAATCTAGAAATTCAGGTCCAAAACAACTTTGAGGAATGTCATAATCAAATGTAATTTTTTAAAAAAAATATATAGATTAGATACAGTCTCAGTGTATTTCAGATTTTTTCCAGTCATCTCTTTTTTATGTAATATTATTAATTCTTTCAATATGGTGAAAACTAGACACATCTTTTCAGTAATTTGATTATTTTATGCTTGAAATAGTCCTATTCCTTACTAGTACTTTCAAACTCCTTCTTGAACTTAGCATAGAGAGGTTAAATCCTTGCTTCATTAATATTTAAGGCAGACTAAATGGAAAGAAATGCTTATGAAGTCCAGACATCTTTGTCACTGATATAATAGTACAAAGAGACAATTTTCTTCATAAGAACAGGAAGATAGTTCTGTCTGTTCTATGTTGGACCATTTATCTCTGCTACATTGATGAATTCATTTTAGTGACAATGCCTTGTCTGAATAATGAAAAGCTGGATAAGATAGCCTGATGGTCAAGATGGAATACTTAAATTTTCTCCAATTACAGGAAGGCTTATTTTTAAGATTCACTGTTCAGGTAATTAATATCATTTTTCTTTCTGTTTCTTTCTTTCTTTTTCTCTGTATATTCTGTGTCTTTCACTACGATCCTAGAGAATCCATTATCATAATGTTTATAGACATGGATTTACTATTTTGTTAAATGACCTCTCTTCTCACCCTCATCAACTACGATTTCTACCTATGTTTTCAGAAATTCTTGAAAAACCAGTATTTTACTATAGCCTTGGTACACGTTATTATTAGTCAGTGCTAACAAGATTATTAGTACACTACAGAGTAGAATTTTATGATTTTTCTTCTTGAAGTTAGCACTTCTGCTGAAGTGCTAAGCATTTGATTTAATGGGATGATAAATAGATTTATATAGTCAATGAGTGTTTAATTCTAGAAGACACAATTGGGTTATCTAATTTGACTTGCTGATTAACATAAACTGTAGAATTGGACACTTTAAGTCGTGTATTAGACACATGATTTATGTATAACTAAAGATTTTCCAAAGAAGGACATCTATTCATAAATTAAAGGTGTCAAGAGATTGGCCATAACTTGAGTAAATTAGCAACTCAATTAAAAGCTTGCTTCTAAGTGAATTAGTCTGAATTTTACTTTGTTATGTTTTTCTCTCATAGACTCCAGACTGTTTCAGTACTCAGATTTGTCTCACTGTGAAGGTATTCAGTACTACATTATTTTTGCACATACCAAATGGTTTGAATCACTAAAACTGGAGACATAGAATAAAGCAGACCAGATAATGATATTAGGATAAAAATTCACTAATTATCACACCTCTGTATTTCCATTAGTCTTCTGCCTGTGGGAGTTATTTTCATAGTTAAAAAAAAAAAAAAAGAAAAAGTTTTTATATTTGGCAGTTTTGTAAATCCATTGTGTGCATACTGATACAAATGGTTTACTTTGTAAGCCTTGTAACATTTTTCTGTGTAGATTTACAGTCCTAGCCTGCTCAGTAATGACAGTAAGAAACTGCCTTACCTGATGTGGCAACCCTAACCCTCCTCCTCCCCTGAAATAAATTTTCCATCATTTTAATTAAAATAATTCATCAATCTAAAGAAAAATCTGTTAATGCATATAAAGGAGACATCCATAACTGAAGTGTTGCAAATGAAAAGAAAGCTATTTGCAGACAGAGTAAGAAGATGGAAGGAAGGGTGATTTACAGATGTTTGTATTCTTCCGGCACTGTTGAAACAATAGTGCTGCTAGTGGGATTGAAACGTCCAAACTGAAAGATTTCACAAATCTTAGAACAAATTGCAGTTAGCAGGAACTGCCTAACTAAATTAAATCATCCGTAGAAAATCAGTGACAAAGTTGTTTTTGGAAACAAATGAAAAATGTATTCATTCAACCCAACCACCTTAAACCGAATATTCTTTGTATAGGATTATCACCATATTTTCAGTTATAAATTGAAGCATATTTCTTCAAAATAAAAGTTCTTCCAAATTTGTTTTAACAAATACATAGAGAATATAAACTACTGTTTACTGCAACCTGTTAATTTTTTCTTGTCTCTGTAGTATAAAATGTGCTTAGTTCATGTAGAATGTGAACTATTAATAGAAAGATATCCCAAAAAAAGATGGACAGAAGAATTCTGTTAAAACCTGGATTTAGGAAACTAGAGGTAAACTATGTCTCTCACTCTCAGTTATTGCAGAGTACTCATGGGGTCAAACAGGATGATTCAGACCCTCAGAGAGGTGTGTGCTCTGCCAAACATGACCGTAACAGCAACTTATGTTGAATAGTTTTGTTTTCATGTAACTGACGTTCTCTCTTACTGCTGACACTTAATGAGAAACTAACTTGAACGTAAGATTGACTGTATGCAACCTGTGAGTAACCTTTAACCTAATTGACTGAGTAGTGACAGCTTGTGCTTCATAGGCTTTCCAGGGTATACCAAACTCTGGGAAACTGAGCTTTAGAGGCATTTTACACAACATATCAACAAAATGCCATGTTTTTCCTGATTGGGAAGACAAATATGTTCCTGATATGTGTCAAACATCATTGCACAGAGGTGAAATTTTCTCTTGGGGAATGGTTGCATAAATTGCTTTGAACAGTATTTTTTTCTTAAGCAGTTAATGAAAGATTCAGATAGACCTAGAAAGCTGTCATTAAAGTTTCAGTGTAATTACAGATAGATGTTCAAAATTATCTTCTAGCTTCATCTTTCCTTCTCATCTCTGGATAAAATCCAGTTATAGCCTGAGACTTTAAAAGCTAGTATTTCTGTTCTCCTTTAGCCTAATTTATTTAGAAGAACCAGTTCTCCAGGAATTGGTGGGTTTTTTTAAGAGATTGTTTTAAAAGCCTTTTTCACTGAATAGTATGAAGTAATTTTTACCCATTTTCTAGTGTGTAAAATAGCCCTAAAATTGAAACTCATAGAGAATTCATATCTTCAGCTTCCCGCTGCTGTGTCATAATCCCTGGCTTCATCTATCTCATCATTTGGAGCCATCCCCTAAGAACCTTTCAAGACACCAGCATCAACCCTCAGACTGGGTTGTAGTCATTTTTGTAAGTCACCTGCATGTAACTGTCCCCCATGACTTTTAAATAATCTCTTCTACCACCATTCCATTTTTGGGCTGTAATTACAATCTTTAGTACCAGCCTATGTCTCTTTGGCACCCCTGAAATCTACATATAGAACCCTTAGCCTTCAAAAATTTTAATACATATTACTTATTTCTGTGATATATTTTCTTTAAATGGAATTTGGCTTATTCTCCACCCCCCCCCAAAAAAAAAAAAAAACTAATAACATTAAAGGAAACCATGGTTTTATCTTGTCCAGGAATATCCTATACATTTTTATTTGCATAATTTGAATTAGTCTTATACTTGGAATAAGTGCTATTACTATCATTCAGAAGTTAGTTTTAGCAACATTTTGACGGAAAATACTTTCAGATTGTCATCTTAGGCCTAGAACAAGTATATTCTCAAAATATTAAGAACATAATAGAAGATTGAATAGATTTTGATTTGCGGTGATAAATTGCTTTCTTGTTTTTCTTACTGAAAATTGCTGGTGGTTTAAGCAATTTAGGGAAAAGTAAGATACATGGTGACATAATGGTGGTTGTATATTTCTAGTTTTTAAAAATAGTTCAAAAATTTTGCTCACATATTAAAATACATACAAACCCAGTGGTGTCTAAAACAAATCTCAGGAAAGTATCCAGAGTGTAACACAGGGAAGGGCAAACTGGAGGTACAAAAGAAAGCTTGGATGTTTTACCTTGTGAACAAGTGAGTAATCTGTTCCGCAGAAAATCAATGTATATTGATTTTGATAAGGTTCGAGTATGGCACAGCCCATACATAACACTGTACCCTGATTTCTGAATTGGTCATGCCTTTCTGCTCATTTGAATAAAGAATATACTGCACTGTTTGCCAGAAGCTTAATTTTCCTGTTCATGTACCCTACAGAAAATCTTCTCATTCTGCTCCTCAGAGAGACTGAACTGGGTATAGGACAGTATGGGTTTAAGCCAGAAAATGCTTCTCCCTTCACCAGAAAGATAGGGAGTGTGGTTTTTTCCTTGTTTTTTTCTAGGTGTCTTTTTATTTTTTATTGCTTTCCAGTTGAACCATCATCAACACCTCTGACATCAGTGACAGGCATTTTGCTTGTCAGTCTCAACAAATTAAATACACTGTCTCTGTCTGCCAATGTGCATTTACAAAAGGTCAGTATGGAAAGCAATATCAGTTCCTTAGACATCCCTTCTAAGATTGTTGTAAAAAAAAAACTATCAACTTATTGATATCTTCTGTTCAATAATCATATTTTAAAATAATTTTATGATATGCCTCATCAAGATGCTACTTCATTTCTTACTGCATAATTTTGACAGAACTGCTTGGAAAATCAATGCCTCAGAGCTGTGTTTGGATTTACTGCTGAATCCAATTACAGTGTATTATCATAAAAAGCATCAAAGTGAAATTTATTGATGGTGCTTGGTTAGTGAATGTGCAACTGTTAATTCTAAATATAAATATTTTAATGGTGTGATTTCTCACCATAACAAAAGAGCAAAGAGAAATAAATTCTGTATTCTGGCATAACAAAAAACTTACTTTCAGATATAAACAAAGGCTTTAGAAGGGCTGCATTATACATAGGTCTACTTTTACCTGACTACAATTACAGGCAGAAGCACAAGCCTCAAAAATGTTATCTCTTTTTCTTTCCTTATTTCTGATATCTATGTTACCTGAATAATAGACATCAAGTATATGATGTTATTCATTCTGTAAAATTACTAGTTGATATTTATGGGTTCAAGAGCACTTGAAGCAATGTAATTCACCTGTCCAACGTCCCACATGAGACTGACATGTTTCTGTCTCAGACAGCCATCAACCTAATTGCTATTCCAAATTAAAAACTGGTATAAAATAATTGGTCATACTGTACATTAAGAAATTTGGCTAGTGAATGCCTTTTAATATACTTGTGAGGTGCCTCAGCAGTCTGTGCTAGGCTATCTTTGATTCTGTGGATCTTTGCAAAATGACAAATGAGCATCTCTTCATAAGGTGATACAAGGAGAAACCTTATAGTGTTTCCATGTCATCTTTAGAGGAAATGAAGGATCTTGCACAAATGGGCATTAAAACAACCTCAGACTTTAGAAAATAAGAGCAAACAGGAAAAGGAAAACAAAACAATAAGAATCAAATAAAAATTTAAATAGCATAATAACATTTCATCTCTTTAGCATCCATAGGATGTACTTGGTATGAGGCTTATAATTAGTGCATTTTTTTTAATTTCTCATAGGAAGAACAGCAGTATGTTATACCGTCCTTTCAAATGAAAATTTAAAAGATAAGTTATTTTTTAAAAAACCACAAACAATTCTGATTTTTTAATGTTCATACTTCTTTGTAAACAAAATTGATTTCATATGTTATCAAGTTAACAGAGTTTAATAAATCCTTTGATAACTAGATTGTTTCTAAATTCTACTCAAACCTATTAATTTCAAAGTTATAATTTCCTCATTTTATTTTCACTTGTTAAGATATTTTTGACTTTGATGTTCTGTTTCTCAACGGCTTTATTTATTATTTAGGGTCATTTTTTGACATTCCTGGCACTTTTAGGTTCTTTAGATGGAGATGGGAAATAAATTTCCGCTCCAAAATTCTTTTAAATTGCCTGAAAAATTTAAAGTTATACCTATGCATATAAATAACCAAATAAACGAACAGTCAGAACAGGTCATTTAAACAACAAACGATAACTCACTATGTGATCATATACTCTTAAAAATAGGCATGAAATTGAATTAAATTGTTTGTAGTCCTGCAAGTAAAATTTTCTTCTTCAAGAGACACTTTTTTTGCCACAAAAGTGGAGAGTTATTCAGGGTATTGAGGCAGGACAACAATGTAATTCAATGTTCAGGGTTATAAATCTCCTGCTGCACAATACAGTCCATACGTAAGGATATTTTTCCAGTTTTCAGTTTCCAGATTAAAGGTCCAAGTTTGCATAAAATTAGTAATTTTTCAAGGTTAATATATTTTATAATGCTTTTTGAATAATTTATACCAGCAATGTTTACTTATTTGTTAGTTACCAAGAATTCCTGAATTCAAATATAGCTTGCCCACTGTCTGCCTATGGCTATTAAAACACAAAACTAAACCTTCCCTTATGTTCAAGATCTTTAATATGCTACATATTGTTTCTCCTATGGGAATGTATTAATTAAGGAAAAAAAAAGCCAAATATTGAAAATCAGGAATGGAATAGAATTTCTAAAGTAAAATAATATATATCTGCTGATGGTACATTGTTACTTGATGAGCAAAATCATCATTCAGAGAATTTTAACATGTGATTTAAATGGCAGTGACTTGAATAACTTTTAAATGCCTCAAACATAGGTAATTAAACTCCTTAATGTACTTTCTACTTTCTGTAGGAGTCTACATGCTCATACGTAACATATAAACAAAAATTTGTTTTCAGTCCTCTGTTGAGATTTCCGAGCAGTATTTATTCCTTAAAGCTGCACTACAGAACAATTTCACAACCCAAACATTATTTTCCTTTGTAGTGTCACATCACAATAACCAGTCAATGCACATATCACGGATTCAAAACCTTTATCCTCTGCTTAGTTCCACAAAACATAATCAGAAATCTCAGTCCTTATGTCAGCAAATATTAATTCTTAGCAGAACTTAGTGGTAGATCAGACCTAATAATTCATACAAATTCTATTAAAAAGTACCAAAGTGAAAGACTACACACATGTGGCAGCTCAAATTTTGAGTAATGGACACTGGAAACACTCACCACCTCTGAGAAATGCTCTGCTTTTATTTTCACACCAATGAAAACAGAGGAAGCGGATTTAATTTTAAGGAACTATGGTCTATGATCTTTCTCTCTCTCTTTTTTCTCTCCAAAGTTAATTTATTTATAGATGGTTCTACTGATTAGAGCAATATAATATGTGTAGAGTTGCAAACTGTGATAAATACTGTTAAGGTATTCCCATGTGGAAGGAAAGACAGAAAGAGTAGCAGAAGGTTCCAAGGGCAAAATTTTATAAGAATTAATAATTCAAAGGAGAAATGAGGTATCATATAGGAAGGGTTGGATAAGAATTAAACATGTAGTATTAAATTAAATGTTATAAAATGTAGGAAGATACATTCAGGGAATAATAATTAAAATTAAATTAGATTGGAGTGTTCTGTTCTTACACAGGCAGTTCTTGGACACATTCAATACTCGTACAATAAATAAGATGAATCTTATAATAATATTTAAGAACATAATATTTAACCTAACTAATGTTTAAGAAAGATTTCAACAAGGTAGGAGCTGTTTCTACAGATCTTGTCATTTCAGAGGTCAGCATGTCTCTGCAAACCCACCAAACTAGTTTACTAGAAATTTTGTGAAGATGCTATATTTCTGCACTAAGGAACATTATCATTTTGTAAAAACTTAGAAAGACCTTAGCATAGTAACTGACTAGTAAGTTCTAATAACTGTAAGGCCCAATCCTAGCATATCAGTGGAAAAGGAAAATGTGGGCCAGTGTTCTATCACTGGAAATATTACTACAGAGAAAATTAAAAACGCATGTCAATAAGTTCAGCTAGATATCATCTTTCAGAAAGATTGCAATTCTACATCAACAGAGGTTGAGTTGGAAAACATAACAATGGTAGATCTTTTATCTTTTCAATTAAATACTTTTCTCACTATGTTTTCAAGCTGAACATTTAATAGGAAAATTTCCCATTCATACATATTTTGCAATGGACGGAAAACCAAAAGCAAGTTTAATAATATATTTTCTATACCAGTCTACTTATATAAGAATTGCCTAGACTTGTCTAATTAAATTTTATATATTGATAAAATAAAAAATGGGGGGGTTATTCCTTCATCACAAAACTCCAATATATACTTCATAGTATACTGCACTATATACAGACCACTAGACTGTAGTATGTGGACTATATAGCATACTATAAGGCATAAAGCAAATCTATTGTAAAAGTGCAGAGCTAAGACTTTCTCATTCTGTGATGTGTGCCAGAGCTAAAATCTGTGAACTGGGAGGTGTGGTGGTGTCAGAGACAAACTGCCTCTTCACAAGCCACTTCAGGAATAGCAAAAATGTGCTGTACATTTAAAAGAGTCCTTACTTGTTAAAAATATATTTAAGTTTCACTTGACATACCTTCAAACACACCTGGTTAGCAATGCATTAAAATAAACAAACTGATAGTTTTATAAAGTATGCCGATAAAATATGACAATAAAATATTAATTTATTCATCTAGAAATCTTACTCCTACTCTTTGCCTGTACAGACCCAAGAGGTTCTTGGCTGCTCTTCCAATTTGCTCCCAGTTCTTTTGACATGCATATTATTAGAAAATCTAGGTATGCAGAAATAAATAAAGGGCTTTATACAGCAATATTTATGATACAAAACTTCCTCAGCACATAAGCCATAATTTAAATTGTTTTAGAACTGCTATCCTGATATATGTTTGAGAAGCTTGAGAGAGGAAATACATCAAATTGCTCAGGGTATGTGTAGATAGGTCAAAGACGAAAGTCCTGAGCTAACAAAGTGTCACGATCAGTTTTTAACCCAAGGTCTGTTTATGTCTCACCTGGTCTCTGTTTAAACAGAGGAATTACAAGTATGTTGCAAACTATTGCTGTTATTGTCAGTACTCTAGAAAGAGCTGCCAAATATTTCAGTATACTCATGCACAGTAATTGGTATTCAACTGTCATTCCTCACCTAATGGGGCTGAATAAACTCTTGCTGTAAACTCTTGCTTCAAATGATAAGCTTTGATGACAGAGACAGCTATATGGGCAAAGAGTTATGTGGAATGAAACCGAAAAGGAGGTAAGCTGATGCAAGTAACAAAATTTTCAACTAACTTTTGTAAAACTTTAATTGTCAGTTCGATCTCAAGGTTAGAGGAAGCTAATTTTCAGAGGACTCCTACAATTATTTAGAGCTCCACAGATGCCATGGTTTTACACAGCTTGAGTAGTCTTTCAACAGTTTTTTGAAGTGATATATACTTTAGTTTAGGAATGGTATCCCCCAGTTTAGTGCTCCCACTGGAAAGCTCCAAGCCATGTGCTCCTTGCTCACTCCTCACTCCTTCTCCCCCAGTGGAGGGCAGAAGAGGAGAATGGGAGGCACAAAAAGTAAAGATCATGGACTGAGATAACAACAATTTACTAGAAAGAGCAACGAGATGAGAAAATAAACAGTAGCAGCAACAATACGAATACTAGAGTATACAAGAAACAAATGATTCACACCCACATATTCACCCCTGACAATACCCAGTGCACTGTCATGCTACACCACCTGTAAGAGACGCCTGTCCCTGTCCTCTCAAAACTATGCAAGTTGGTATAAAATAACCTCTGGGTCCTAGTCACGGTCCCTCCAGGCTACTGCAAAAACTAACCCTGTCCTGGCCAGAACATATATGAATACTGGAAAGAATTACCTAGCATGTATCCAAGGGGATGTGGGAAGCAGAAGAACAGGAAGTACTATTTATGAGTGGGAAGCAGAAGGAAAAAAAATATCACTCAACCAGCAGCTTACGTTAGTATATTCCTGTTGTAAAATAAAGAGCTTTACACAATTTTGCCAAGTCTGTGATGTTCCTCATTCTCAAGAAGAATGTTTTGAAATCCATCATCATGACTGTGACTCAAGTCCTAGATTCTGAACAGGGCATACATAGCTCTAATGGGATGAGACTGATTATGGAAACTGCTTCCTTGAATATCTTCATACTTCACTTTCCTATTTCTTTGATTAAATTAATTGGAAAGCCTGAAAAGGGAGTATACACACTGCAAGCTAACTATGAAGCAGGTAGAAATGAATGAATAGGAACAGCAGGAATGAATAGGAACATTTGAAAATGTTAAACCTTTTATCAGGTAAAAATATATTTTGTACTTAATTATCAATTTTTCACATGTTGCCTTTTGTTCTTTACAACTATAGCAGGTAGATCAAAAGATGATAATACTGTGATAAAATCCATATTAATTTATTAATTTACATTACACTAAGTCAAACACTTGTAAAATAGCTTAGATAAATTCGATGCTTTTCCTTCAAATGTTCATTGTTGTAAAACCTCTATGTTAAAATACATTAGTGTATAGAGAAATGCCTGGACTCTGGAAACCAAAAGTATAAACATGGACAGACCTTCATGAATATGAAACTTTGTGCCTGTCATGGTTTAACCCCAGCCATCAACTAAGCATCATGCAACCACTTGCTGACTCCCTCACTAAAGGGATGGGGATGAGAATCAGAAGAGCAAAAAGTGAAAAAACTTAGTGGGTTGAGACAAAGACAGTTTAATAGGGAAAGCAAAAGTTGCACTTGCAAGCAAAGCAAAATAAGACATTAATTCAGTCTCCAATCGACAGACAGCTGTTCAGACATTGCCAGTAAAGCAGGGCTCCATCATGCGTAACACTGACTTGGAAAGACAAACACCATCACTTTATGCATACTCCCTTCCTTCTTCTTCTGCCTCCAGTTTCATATACAGAACATGATACCATATAATATGAAATTAGGGCTGAATTATATGCTGGGTTTGGCTGGGGTAGAGTTAATTTTTTTCACAGTAGCTGCTATGAGATGTGTTTTGGATTTGTGCTGAAAACAGGACTGACAAGGTAGAGATGTTTCTGTTATTGCTGAGCAGTGCTCATTCAGAGCAAAGGACTTTTCTGCTTCTCCTGCTGCTGTGCTGGCAAGGACTCAGGGGGTCCACAAGGAATTGGGAGGGAACACAACCATGACAGCTGACCCCAAGTGGCCTTGGATATTGGGGCCTAGGGATATTCCATAACACATGGTGTCACGCTTACTATGTAACACTGGGGGAAGCAGGAAAGGGGACACATTCAGAATGAGGGCTTTGTCTTCCAAAAATAAAACTGTTATGTGTGAGGAAGCCCTGATTTCCTGGAGATGGCTGAACACCTGCCTGCCCACAGGAAGCAGCGAATTAATTCCTTGCTTTGTTTTATTTGCATGCACAGCTTTTGCTCTACCTATTAAAATGTCTTCATCTCAACCCAGCAGTTTCCTCATCTTTACTCTTCCAATTCTCTCCCCATCTTGTTGATATGGGAATGATTGAGCAGTCTCATGGTACTTGTTTTGCAGCTGAGATTAAACCATGACAGTGCCTAAATAAAAAGCTAGGATTTGATCTATTTTTTCTTTCTATTACTATTTTATCCTTCATGTACACTGCCGGCATAGATGATCTCCAAGAATGTATAAAGGCAGGCACAACCACACAGTAGCAGATGCCCTATGTATTAAATCAACACTGTCTAATTTGACAAGAGCTTACAAGCCAAAACTTGCAAGCAGAATGAAGAACATTCAGTGATAGACATTGTTTTATTAGTCCAAATTTTTATGTCCAGTAACTCAAATAGTTTTGGCCACAATGACAGTGAGATCCAAAACCAATAATATACAGAGAAGTTGGATGGGGAGCAGAGTTGCGGTGTTGCGTTCCCTACGCAGCTGGCAGCCCCCAGTGCCAAACCTAAAGGGCAACCAGCAAAGCCAGAACGCGCTGGGTGAGGGGCAGCAGGGAAGCTCACTGGTGCGCTGTGGAGCTTGGAGGATAGAAGCTAGTGAGGAAGATGATGTGGAGATAAAAGAAATGCAGGCTCTCTTGGCTGGGATTCCAGGAGAATTTATTAGCAGGTCCACTGGGGGAGGTGAAGGGCAGAGATGAGGGAACGGAGAACACAGGGCAATGGTCTGGAATCCAAGGCTCAAGAGCCCCGAATCCAGGGTGAGAGGGGATTAAAAGGGAAGCAAGAAGGAGTGGTTAGCTCCGAAGAGCCAACCAGGGAAAGTCCAAGGGGAAAAGAACAGGGGTACAGACCAATAAAATACAACAGGGGAGGGTATTCGAGAACCCAATGAGGAACTGAACCAGGGAGAAGGTACTAGAACTTGACCATATACGGAACGGGGGTGGGAGAGTGAGCAGGGCCAATAAATGTTCATTTAGATGCATTTCAAATCTCCCCTACCGCAGGGGCTCTTGGGGCTCACAGGGTTGCCACCCTAACTGAAACAGTGTGGGCTTTCAACTTCAGACCCATGATTCTTCCTCGGCCAACACAGCTCCCTGCGGTGGGTCACTTTGCCAAAGGGCCACTGCCACACAGAGTGACCATGAGGTCACCAGAGCCTGGCAATCCATATTTTTGTTCTAGTTTGTTTTATTGTTTCTGGAAATTTTTACCTGGTTTCCTACAGGATTGCTCTCACTGATAAAGAATTAATGCAACAACATAAACCCAGACTGAGGACAGCTTAATACAATGCACTTTTCCTAGGGCTGCAGTCCAATTAATTATATTCTGATATAATACTAAACTTGCAATGAATCCTTTACCTTTGATAGTCACATAAAATCCTGTTCTTTACAAGATCAGGGCCATAAAATTTAAAACTACATTATAAACTTAAAATAAAGGAAATCTACTTTATTCTGTGCTTTGTGCAGTGCAAAAAAAAAAGTTTCCTAGAGAGAAAGAGATTGTTTTTAAGTGAGCATAATCGAACTGATAATTTATCTTTTCATATATTATCACCACCCTTGCCTTTCTGAATTATGTTGTTTGGACAATTTTTACTGTGAACCAAAACACTTAAGTATGAGTGGGGCATCCCTGGATGTACGCACAGACTGGGCAGTGGGACACTGAAAAGCAGTGCCACAGAAAGGGACCAGGGGGTACTTGTTAAGAAAAGCTGATTATGAGCCAGCAGTGCCCTGGCTGCCAGGAAGGCCAGCCATGTCCTGGGGTGCATCAGGCACAACATCACCAACCAGGCAAGGGAGGGGATTGTACTGCTCTGCTCTGCTCAGCTCTGCTCTGCACTGGGGCAACCTCATCTTGGGTCCTGTGTGCAGTTTTGGGTCCCAGAGATCATCCAAAGGAGGGGAACAAAGATGGTAATGAGCCTTGAGGGGAAGCTGTATGAGGAACAGTTGAGGTCACTTGGTCTATTCAGCCTGGAGAAGAAGAGAGATACTGCATTCTACAACTTCCTTGTGAGGGGAAGAGGAGGCTGATCTCTTCTCTGTGGTGACCAGTGGGTGACAGCAGCTGACAGAATGTTTTGAAGTTGTGTCCGGGGGATAGATTGCATATCAGGAAAAGGTTCTTCACCCCAAGGGTGGTTTGGCACTGAAACAGGCTCCCCAGCACAGTGGACACAGCACCAAGCCTGACAGAGTTCAAGATGAATTTGGACAATGCTCTCAGGCATGTGTGACTCTTGGGGGTGATCTTGCGCAGGGCAGAGAGCTGGACTTTGATGATCCTTCAGGGTCCCTTCCAACTCAGAATATTCTGTGATATGCCATTTTAAATACCAAAACTATTACTTATAGACAAACACACACAATAGATAATGAGGATCAACAGGGTAAGCATTAACATGCTCACTCATCTCGATAAGATACCTTAATAGTCTCTGTTGTTCATTCTTTCACCAAGAAGATGAATAAGGGTTGACTACTGTTACTTATAGAATTGTACTGCTTCCTTTACTTTGCCAAGTTGCTATTTTACAATTCTCTGTTTTTTCCTTAGGATTTTTTATTTTTTATATCAGTGTTTTCCCTTCTGAATCCTTGACCTACTGACTACCCAGTCTCAGCAGTCTTGTCTCTCTCTGAAATTTTACCTTTCTTACCTTGAATGGCTTACAACTTATGCACTTGCTGATGGCTCCTTTTTATTGCTTAGCAGTTTTCTCAGAAATCTAAGCCAAGGCTACACAGCTGTTCTCTGTCAAAACCAGGCTTTGTACCAGAGTCAACTGAACCCCTGGGAGGAGTGTTATATACAGGGTACACCTATGCTGGTTTATTTGACTGGGTCAGGGACCATAACAACATACTGGAAGACAAAAAAATGGTGTATTTAAATTGCTGCCACATTTAGCACAATTTGGTCAGGGACAACTAATAGTCCCCAGGTAGTGCCTGGGCATGCTTTGAGGGGTAGTATTGCACAGTGACTCTTAACACCACATAATTTTGACATGGCTTCCCAATAGTGGGGTGTGAGAGAGTTTATTAATGCAAATGAGATCCAACACCAGAGAGAAAATACAGGCATGTATGATTTATTTGCCAGCAGTGTGCCCAGGCAGCTGGGAAAGCCAGTGGCATCCTGGCCTGTATCAGGTATAGCATGGCCATCAGGAAGTCATTCTTCCCCTGTACTCAGCCCTGGTGAGGCCGCACCACGAGTGCTGGGTCCAGTTCTGAGCTTCTCAGTTTATGAAGGATGTTGAGATGCTCAAACGCATCCAGAGAAGGGCAACAAGACTGGGGAGGGGTCTAGAACACAAGTCCTATGAAAAGCTGCTGAGGGAGCTGAGGTTGTTTAGCCTGGAAGAAAGGAGGCTTTATCCCTCTCTACAGCTGCCTGAAAGGAGGTTGTAGCCAGGTGGGGGTCAGTCTTTTCTCCCAGGCAACAGCAATGGGACAAGAGGACACAGTCCTAAGCTGCACCAGGGGAAGTTTAGGCTAGACATTAGAAAAAAATTCTTCACAGAAAGTGTTTGGGCATTGGGATGGGCTGCCCAGGGAAGTGGTGGAGTCACCACCCCCAGAAATGCTTAAAAAAAGACTGGATGTGGCACTCAGTGCTATGGTTTAGTTGATAAGGTGATTAGGTCATAGGTTGGACTTGATGACCTCCAAGGTCTGTTCCAACATATTGATTCTGTGATTCTCTGATTAATTCAGACTTAGCCTATCATATCACCTATTTGATGTAAGCAACAACGTGAAAGACGAAAGGAGCTAGAAACTAAAATCAGAATTAATATATTATCCATTATTTCAGCTATAGTAAATATATTTCTATTATAATGAGACACTTTTAGGAGACTTGGAGAGTGAGAATACTTGATTGTCCAAAGTAACCAATCTCACTACAATTCAATAACAAAATCCACAAAGCTGTGAGAAAAAAATCAGTTTGCTAAATGAGGACAAGTTAATTTTAAACCATATATGTTTTTTTCCCTGAACAAATATGCATGAACATGCATGCATGCACGCATGAAACCGAGTATGTTTCGGTGAAGGTTGCTAACACATTCCTCCCAAAATAACTTCAAAGAATTAACATAATGAATGTGTAAATTGAAGCAGAAATATGTTACATTTTTGCTACCCTACAAGCTGAAAGGAGCTTGGCTGATTTGCTTTGAACTTTCAAAATATTCCTCTTTTGTAGTTTCAAACTAGGCAAAAGAATTTTCAGGACAGATAGTATAGTTTTAAACAATAACAGAGGTGCTGAAAAGTAGGCCAATGAGTGGAATATTGGTTGAATCTTTAACTAGTCTCATTCTTTCAAGTTCTGCAGATTCATTCCATAGTCTGTAGAAACATGCAAAATTTAAGTTTATATGTAGGTTTGCTGAGCATTGACACAGTAAAATTGAAAGATCCCTTTTGAATTGCAATGTATTTTACACAGCTCCTCTCCAGCCTCCAGAAACTCTGCATTGTTAACACTGAAAGAGTTTGGAAAAAAAAAGGAAAAGGCAAAAAAGAAAAGAAAAAACTTGTTTTGTAAATATTCCATGATTACTCAAAGGGAAACCAGGGAATGTATATCACAATGCAGTTTACAGAAAAGGGAACAGAAGTAAATTAAAGCCAAAGAGAAGAAACTCCATATGCCACAGACTGCTGAACACCTGTTTTTCCCCAACACCCTGGAATCTAATAGGAGGGCACTGTTAGAGTTGTGATAGGGGAGCTTGTGATGTTGAAACCACAAACTATATTTCATACAAATTTTGTTTGTAAGGCTAGAACTGGCACATCCTACTATGAGACAAAGAGCAGAAATGTTGAAGTTGCACAGCTCTATGATAGCTGGTTGCTTATTATTGTTATTGGTCTTACTGTTATTGCTGTTTTATGCATTTTCTTATTTTGCTTCCAGGTAGTTTTTCCACTGGTTTCTTTATTGTGCTTTTGTACATAGCAATCAATGATCTTGTTTCCTTATCTAGCCCTACAGGAGACCTATGTTCTCTCACTCCATCTGCCATCAGCCTCTCAGGTAATAAATGAGAGAGATGATAAGCACTCTGCTTGCCTCCCTCAGGTGCTCTGACTCACCCTCCTGGAAGTGCTTTTTGCTTGAGGGATCCTGGCTGCTAGTACTTTCCTCCTTTTTTCTCTCTCCTGAACAATAAATAGCCAAAAGCCGACCATGGGACCATAACTCCTAGCCATCTGTTTTCTCTGCAAACTTGAAAAAGCTTCAAAAAATTTGAAATAATTCACTCTCATTGTGAAATGATTTATTAAAAGTGCTACACTCTATGAACAAAGAAAGAGAAGTAGGAGAGAATTAGAGAAGAAGACTTAGGTGTTATCTATCACAGAAGTTTTCCAGCTATAAAAGAATCAGAAAACAGAAAGAAAAATTAAGGAATTTGAGCCAATTCTCTGAGGTTTTCAACTGTGTGCTCTCTGATCACTGATAATTTAGCATTATTTTAAACACATACATGCATGCATCTTATAAAAGATAAAAAAGGCACTTACAAAAGGTACTAGCAGATAATTTTATCTTTTTGTCATGGACACTTTGTATCTAGAGAGTTTTACAATGTCATGGACAATACTGAGAGAATTAGAAGGTGAACATTTTGCTCACAAGGTGTCAATGAAATACGTATAGGTGGCTAGATTTCATGAGGAGCAATGCTTTTTGCTTAATACCTCAGCCTCATCTGAGCCACTCCTTTAGCTCCATCAGGAGATAAAATCGATGAAAGAACCTTCTCTGTACTTAAAACCAATTCCAAACTATTAACAATTATGTCTGCAAAAAAGCTGAAAAGACAGACCAAACAGTGGAATTTCTAGGCCAAATTAAAACTATGGTAGTATTTTGAATCAGATTTATTTACAAGGAATTTAAATGGAAATTTCAAGTATTTTTTCTCAAAAAAATGCAGTAGCTGTAGATATGTTTTCTAACTTTAAAAATTTTCTCAAAGAAGAAAGTTGAAAAAGCATGTGGAAGTGACTGTTGAAACAGAGACTTAGAGGGAGAATTAACTTCACCTTCAATACCATGCTATACAGACTTTTATGCACAGAGAAAAAAAATCAAATTCTCCAAGGAAGGCTGCGGACTTTTTTGTTTTCAAGAGAAATAATTTTCTTTCTAACATTTAGGACACTCCCACAAGTACATGTGAGCAGGTATTTGCAGTGGTTTCTACTGGTTTGTTGGTGTCTTGGAGTGCTATAAAACTACTTCAGAGGACAACCTTAGTCTTTCATCACCTTCCCCCCACACAGCTAACTTCATGCTTGCCATTAACCCAGAAAGCAGCTGGAAGCTGCAGTAGGAAAGAGTAGATGGGGGTGAAATATTTTGAATAGGAATTGTGATGTTGGTGCTTGCTGATGAAAGAAGTCTTTCATGGGAAAAAAGAAAAACCACAACAAACTTATTTCCCCTTTAAAATATTTTCAATTGAGATAATTCCTTATATCATTTATTGCTAGCTCTACCTATGAACAATTTCAGAATTATAATACTTTAAAATTTCAATGACATCTTGAAAACAAATAAAGAAGCAGAAATAAAGTGCAGAAACTGTTAGTAATATCTCTTTGCTCTTGTTCAGTTTATACATAGTCAAAAGCTAACTTTGGTTCTGAGAAAATGATGGAGCAGTTTAAAAAATGTTATAAATAATTCAGAATATACATTTGTTGAGGTGGGTTAATAAAAAAGAGCTTTGAAGTGTTTACAGAAACCTAGCCAATCAAATTATCTATTGATACAGCATTTCTAAATATGTACATTTTTCTACTTTTTTCGTATTCTGCCAAGGGAAAGAAAAAGCTTCCTCAGTTGCTCATAGATTTTTAACTTTTTCAGTTAAGGTCTGAAACAGAATAAAAAAAATTAGTTGTGGCTCATTATGGTATTTTTTCATCATCATATTTTCTGGCCTTGCTTCCAAAACACAGAAATAGTGTTAAAAGAAACTTGAAAAAAATAACTCGGAAAAAATGTAAGAAAATATAAGAACTGTAAATTTTTCGCTACTAAAGGATAAGATTTCAAGTAAAAATTAAAAAAAAAAAGCAAATTTAGTCAAAAGTTTCAAAAAGGAAGATATTTCACGCAATCAGATAATGAGATGCATTAGCAAAACAGTGCCTTCAAATGACAGAAGGTATATCAGTGACATGGGTGGACTAAATATCTTGGTCAAAACATTTTCAATTAAAAAAATAGTTTCTGAGTAAAATTGTTTAAATATTATGTTAGATTATTATGGTTATCATCAAGATAACCAGTCACTTCAAAATCTTCTTCAGTTTTAGCTAAGCAAAACAAACATGTTTGCCAGTAGTTCCCCCTCTCCAATCTTTTGACATGTAGAGCAATTTGCATGTTTGGGCTTAAAAGTAAGTTTGGTTTTTATTTCAGCGAAGAATCTAGAATATTTCTTGTTCCTTCCCC
>VZRM01007950.1:89025-102079 GCA_013397955.1 Grantiella picta | reverse complement strand
CCTCCCCCCCCCCCCAGCCTAAAATTATTATTTGTATTAGTATTGTTTATTTAGTACAAATAAATAGCATCCCACTGTCTCCAGATGCCCGCATAGGAAAAGCTTCTTCTCACAATGATAAAATCACAAATAGGTGTCTGGAAAATTTTCAAAGATCCTTTGGTTCTCAGCAGATCTCAGGCCAAAGAAAGCTCATCTGTATGATATGGTTGTGTCTTTCAAAAGAATCTGACCAGGTCTTTGAGAGGCAGGACTAAGAGAGGGTGACTAGCAGCTACTTATGGAAGATTAGAGCAGGCAATTGTTGGATGACCATTAACCTCCAAAATTATTCTTGTTATTTCATTGAGGAAAAAAGCGCTGATCTCTATCTTTAGCTGCCAAAGGAGCAACAGCCCAGTAATAGCTTATTAGTTGGAGTGCAAGTCCCTCTTTGGGGTAAATCTGATGAAAAAAACCCAGAATACCTTGTCTTTCATCAGCAGGAAAAAAAGCAGAATTAGCTTTTCCAATTTCTTGTTTCATTGATTATACAAAGTTCAAACCAAGTATGTTCAAAAACGCTCCGGAAAAGAAACAATGCTGGGTTTGTACATGGGTCATCACATCATTGTGTGACAGTACTTGAATTAAGAGGGATTTTATCTCCCATTCTTTTGAGGAAATACTGAAAGTTAAGATGTCTGATAATACTGAAAGTTAAGATTAAAAGTTAATATTCCACACTCCAAATGTTTAATTTCTCTTTATTATCTTCAGCATTTTCCAAATTGCAAGTAGTGCTTTTGGAGCATTATAAATTTTCAAACATTTTAGACTTACCAGTTTTGAATAATTTTTACTAGCCAATGAATTTACCCAAATGCACAGATGTATACACACACATACTACCCTCCACACACCTTTCAACATAGTATTATAATAATAGAGGAGACAATAAACTGAAAAGAACAAAAAATTGCATGATTAGTATAATGATCTAAAATATTTTTTGTTCAGCAACCAATACACTTGGTACTAAAGACACAACCTTGAGGAAACTGCAGCTTGCAAAGAATGTATCTGTATGTTGAAATGAGAGAGCTGACCATTAATTTATCAAGTATTTAATTTAGTCACAGATTGGTCAAACAAAAAAGTCTAAGGTAATAAAAATTATTAGGACATCCAATCTGACCAATATATCACAAGTCATTGCATTTTTCTTCACCAATTCTATATCAAACCCAGTAATTTTTCTGAAATGTATTTTTTATGAGTAGCTTGCTTACATATTAAGTAATCAAGATTTTTTAATATTTTCATAATTTTTTTTCATTTGTCCAGTTTAAGCCTTCAACCATCTTGTTTCCTTTATTCTGGTAGAATATTATCCTTTTATCCTTTGTTGCTTTCTCTGCTTATGAAATACTACATCAAAAGTCAGTGTCTGGATCAAAAATGTACATCTATATGAGTAAAACAATACCAGAGCATGACTCTGACCACAAGTGTTTGGATGAACAGGTGTATGGAAAATTTTAACTTACCCGTTCTCTTGCTATTAACACAGTCTCTTGGATGGTTTTCAACTGAGCAAAACAAATATTCTCTGATATAATTCCTGAGTATAGTCCAAGGATTTAAGGCATCATCAGAGGGGTCAATTCCAGTGCTCAGTCTGTATGGAGCTTCTCTATTTCTGAAGGGGCAACGTAACTGTATGATTCATGCCTAGCTGAGTGATATGGATTATCAATAACCTCCTTGGAATGCACTTCTGGGGGTGTGAAATCAGTTTGCAAAAGTGATGCGGAGATATTAAAATTGGGTTTAAAACAGCTAGGAAAGTGTATTTAAAATTTTTTCAAAATTAAAGAATCACATTTTTCATCTTGATTGCACTCAGCATATAATGAGATATTGTGTGGTAAATTCCTCCTCCCTGTGGAGGAGGAATTTACAAGGATATGTGTGAACTATAGCACTTAAGTCTTGCTGATGGCCCAGCAGACACCACTGTTTAGAAGCCAAGAAGCAATATTAATAATAAAGAATTCAGGAGACAGAATGCTTTTGACTGAAGTCATATTTAATGAGTATATAAAAAAAAGAGGCTCCAGATGTAGCATACAGAAACATTATAGAGAAATTCAAGGCAGTAAGTGTCCAAAAAAAAGAAAAAAGGAGTGACTACATGAAAATAATTTCTGGCAAAGAATGAGAGAGAGTATTTTAAGCCACATAAATGCTAGCTCCAAACACAGGGCTAAATCTAAAAATATTCCTACATCCACTCAATCTTGCTTTAAGCATTAGGATTAACTGTAGAAAATGAAAAAGTGCAGCAATAGAACTTAATGAAAATTCAGGAGTTTTCATTTCTCAGAATGTCTTCCCTAGCCATACAATGATGCTACACAAAAACACATGGGAAAGCAGAGGCAGTGAAAATGGATAAAAAATTAAATTTACTGATTTTCAAAGACTGAAAGTTAGAGCACAGCTCAGTGTACATGGTTGATAAAAGAAGCCAGTTCCATTCTGGTTCAGCTACCTACTGTTAGTGAGCTAGAAGAAGTCTCTGAATAGCTGTCCCCCAAAAAATTTCCATTGCAGAAGGACAGTCTTCATTTTTTAACTTATTAGAGGTGAGTCTCTGATTGGGAATAGGAGGAGGGAAAGACTCTATTCTGCTGTCCTAAAACCAGAAACAATCTCTTCTATCTCTTTCTGAAACTATGCAGGACATTGGGGATAAATATGTATGAAAACCCTCTAGAGAAAGTTCTCAGTAACTGAATCCTGTAGAACCTGCCACCTATGTGTGTGTTTTGAAACCAACAAGGTGCTATGAACAAGGAAGCTCATCGAAATCATAAAATCATAGAAAAATACGAGTTGAAAGAGACCTTTGAAGATCATCTAGTTTCAGCCTCTGCCATGGACAGGGATATCTTCCTCTTAGGTCACTATGATCAAAGTCCCATCCAACCTGACCTTGAACAATTCCAGGGATGGGGCATCCACAACTTCTCTGGGCAACGTGCTACAGTGTCTCACCATCCTCATTGCAAAAAATTTCTTCCTTATATCTTATCTAAACCTATTCTCTTCCTGTTAAAAACCCTTGCCCCTTGTCCAATCACACTGCAGGCTTTCGTTAAACCTCCATCTTTCCTACAAGCCCCCTTTCAATGTTGATATACCACTGTAAGGTCTTCAATGAATACTCCAAAAGTGGATTACAACCCTGAGTGCTTAACCTTGATTACTACCATGCAAAGTAATTTGTTTCACCATCTTGATATGGCTTTTTCCTTGATAATGGCAATTTTTTTTTGTTAAAATCTTGACCTCATGTGAAACAACTCTATAATGCAATATTTCTCCAGTATTCCATTAAATGTGCTGTAAGCATAGTTACATAGTTTCAAAAAAGGGTATTCACAATCATAGTTATCTCAAAATACCCAAGAAGTACGTGAAGAATAAAAAGAGGAAAAGAATGTGGTCACTGAAGGAAAGAAGTTGTCTTTGGTACTGACTATAATATTTTTGCATGTATCTTTATACTTCTAAAATACAAACTTAATGGAAAATTTCAGACTTCATAAAAGGTCAAATTTTTATGCTTTAATATCAAGTCAAATGTTTTGCAAAGTTTTATGAAAATTTCACCTCTTTAATATTAAACTAGGGATGGAAGATAGAGTAAATTTAAAGTGTAAGGGCTTACTAAGCTAAATTACCTTATCCTGTCCAAAAATTTTAAATTTCCTTATAAAACAGATTTTTTGTTTATATAATTTCAGCAAAAACCACACTGGAAGAACACCCAAAATTGCAGCATAGGTGCCATTTCCATGAGAACAGCTGGCAGGTTTGGTGGTTAAATGACACCTGATGTAAACAGAAGAAAAATGTAGAATCCTACTATAAAAATTATTTTTCTTGAGTTTGAGTCTATGAGGCCTTCAAATGTCCAGCTGTAAGTTTCTTCTTATTGAATATGGTAACAGGATTGACAGTAAAGGATATATATGTATGGAATCTTTGAACAAAAAAGAAAAGAGAAAATACAATTAAATTCACTTCAAAAACAAATATATGTATGTACAAACATACATGCATGTTTATATGTATGCACGCATGTATAGATGTGTAAAAGAAAATATATTTCAGAAATCTCTTTGATAATGTACCTCATCATTAGCTATTAGAATGTAGCAGGTGACAGATTTCTATTAAGATCTAAACATTTTTTGGTCAATTTTCCTCTAATTTCTAAAAATATACCAACTCCTACTGTTTATAATCTATCCAGATTGTACATAGGTAACTCATTGGAAATAATCATGAATATATATAAATTTATATAAATAAAATCCAAAATAAAATGTAAAATTCCCCATAATTCTTAGATGCTAGGGATTTTTTAAATGCACACATTTTTTAAAAGATTGGTACACCTTGCAAGTTGTTTTTTAAGGAAAAAATCTAAAAAAAATAAAGGACACATGCTGTTAACAGCTCTGTACACTCAGTCCTTTATAAATTGTTCTTATAAATGTTTAGAGAGAAAAAAATATCTCACAGATTGCTGAACACGTTTTACCATATTATTTTCTTTTACAAATTTCTTTGGTTAAAAATTAGGTCAACAGTCAACCTGTTAACAATTTTACAGTATGTTTTGAAATTATGTAATATTCTTAGGACTAATTTTTGTATTGAATTTATTAAAATATTTACAAAATGTTTTCTATTTTCCTTAAGAAAAACAGCATTCAGTCTTGAGGCTTGATATGGTTAAGATATATAGAAGCAATGTGCCTTTGAACTTTATTACAGTGATTGAGAAGAGTAGAATATGAACTATGACACTCAGTCTGAAGTTTCTACTTCCAGCCCTGTGAACTGCAATGATTTTAAAGTTATTATTGGGTCATATTTTGGACAAACTCTTCCAGGACCATATTTTAAAGTATCTTCATAAATGCTTTAGATTATCGAGAGAGCTAGGAAATGGAATTTTTGATAGTGTAAAAAAATAGGTGTAATACATAGAGTTTGATGACAATGTTACATTTCAAATTATGTATCCGCAAAATTCCTCTAGGTCTCTATAGCCCTAAATGATCTCTCTGTAAAAGTAGAATCTTATTTCAATTTGCAAATATAATAAGTTATTTATTATCCTATAATTTCAGACCTAACCCAGTCATTTATAGGAATACATTGCCCCCATGAAAAGCTGAATGAATATTGTGACTTAGTTGATATTCTTATGAAAATGATACAATTTCTTTGTAGCAAAATCTGCCCATCAAAATAAAAATTGAGTCCTAAAAAACAATAAAAACTTCAGTTTCCTGAGTTTTATATATTACTATTTTGTCATCTGACTTGTATTTTTATAGTAACTAGTTAACAGGTAGATATCTTCTAAAAACTAAAGTCTCAAAATGCAGTTTTCTATTACTGATGGATAGCAAACAAAAACCTAGAGACAGATAAGGAGCGTACACTTGATTTTGTATGACAGAATGACCTCTCTTAAGGACTTCATTTGTTCCGTTTCACCTACTGTTTTTTTTCTTATGTGAGCTCATAGACACCATTTAATGTACAGGAGTATCATCATTATTCTTCCTTGTAGTCAATGCTTCTTCTTCTCCACACTTGTTATATACTTTGGGGACCCACCCATCTCCTTCTTTCTGCCTCTTTTGCGTGGGATCTCAGTAATGAAAAGTGTACAAGAAAGAAAAGACAGTAACTTTTGTTCAAAAGATTTTATGGACATAAATTTCAAATGGTCAATAATGTCAGTCGTTAGAAAGCCAGCCTACAGCCTTTTCTGCTGGAGACACATGAGACTTGTGTTACAGGTAACTTGTCTGACTCCTGTCTGAATATGGCCTATGGTGGTAAACAAAACAAATGTTCAAAACTCAGTGGAAGATATTGTAGCTGTTGAAAGAGCATATATTTTCTCTTCCACATTGTCATAGATATTATAACTGTTGAAAGGGCATATATATTCTCTCCCACATAATTCTCTTCCACATCACTCATAAATATATATTGGTGACAACTGGTGTTCCTTAGGGATTTGTAATGGAACCACTGTTATTTAATATCTTCATAAACGACATGTATGAAGTGATCAAGTGCACCCTCGGCAAATGTGCAGTGACTCCAAGCTGAGTGGTTCATTTGCCACAATCAAAGGATAGGATGCCATCCAGAGGGACCTGGACAAGCTCCAGAAGTGGGCCCATGGGAATCTCATGAGGTTTAAAACCAACAAGTGCAAGGTGCTGCACCTTGGTATCAATCCAGGCTGGAGGAATGAACATATCCAGAGCTGCCAGGAAGAACTTGGGAGTGCCAGTGGATGAGAGACTGGACATGACCTGGCAATGGGTCCTTTAAGCCCAGAAAGCCAAACTTTCCCTGGGCTACATCCAAAGCACCATGGCCAGCAGGGTGAGGGAGGGTATCCTGCCCCACTGCTCTGCTCTGACGCGACCCCACCTGCATCCAGCTCCGGGGTACCCAGCACATAGACCTGTATTAGCAAATCCAGAGGAGGACCAGCAAGATGGTTGAAGGGATGGAGCACCTCTCATATGAGGAAAGGCTGATAGAATTATATTTTTTCAGCTTGGAGAAAAGCTGAAGACTTTAAGGTGAATAAATTGCAGCCTTTCAGTACTATATCTTACAAAAAAGATGGAGAGGGACTTTTTACAAGAGCATGTAGTGACAGGACAAGGGGGAATGGCTTCAAACTGAAAGAGAGTAGGTTTAGATTAGACATTAAGAAAAAATTGTTTACTGTGAGGGTAGTGAGGTACTGGAACAGGCTGCCCAGAGACGTTGTGGATGTCCCATCTTTGCAAGTGTTCAAGGCCAGGTTGGAGGGAGTTCTGAAGAAGCTGATCTAGTGGGAGGCGTCCCTGCCCATGGTGGGTGGTTGGAACTACATGATCTGAAGGTTCCTTCCAACCCAGGCAATTCTGTGATTCTATGATTCTATTATTAATTCATATGGAATTTTTGTTTCTAAGAAAATTCCTTCTTCCTAGCCAACAATACCCACGCAAAATGAAGATGATATATTACTTTTATCATAATGAAGTGATTCTTTTGGAGAATGCCTAGAGTTTTTTAATAATAACACTAATGGGGGAAGTTGATTCAATTTCCTTCATATTAAATCAGACTACTAGTCTCACACTGAAATCTTTTAAGTACAATTTTCTGAAGCTGGAAGAAATTCTCTGTATACAATAGCAGAACGGCAAAGTGGATATATTTCTATTCATCTGTTTTTGCAACTAATCCACCTACTAGTCCTTTCTAAAAAAAGATTGAGAACAGCTGTATGACAGTGAGGTTACACAGAATTAAGGCAAGGAAAAATGGAATGATGCAGCAGTGGCTCTTGCCCAGATGGGCTCAAGTGACTAGCCACACGGGGCAACGGCCCCTGAAGAAGAGTCCTGGGTGTGAGGTGAGACCTTGGATAGGGTGACAAAGCAGTGCATACCCAGGACAACCCGCGGCTGACGCTATCAATATGCATCGGGCAACCAGCCCATTGGTCCTGCACGTCTCCCCTCCCCTATTCCTTACTTGGTTTGTGTTCCAGAATATTCGTCTTTGTTCTCTCCAGCTGTGTCTCCCCACTGGGCTTTCAATTTTTGTACCCTCCCTCGTTCTACCTTCATTGCTTGGTGCTCTTGTCCATTACCATTCCAATGCGCTCAGATTGGCTCTCTACTATAAACCCCTCCCCTTCTGTACCCCCTTTGAAGCCCTTGTCGTCATATGATCAGGGCTCTTAAGCCTCGAATCCTGACCCCTCTCTGACCTCCATGTCCCACTCCGCCTCTGCTTCCCTTCTCCTTAACCTTGCACCTTCAATAAACCCCAGGATTCTAGACCTAAGTGCCTGTGTTTCCTCATTCCTCGCTGAGGTTCCTGCTTGCCTCCATCCCCCGGGATTCCGTAGACCAACCTGCAAGCCCTGGTGCCGCGGCTCCAGCATGTGCTCAGTGCCGCTCAGCTCCACAGCCGACCTCTTGGCTGCAGCTTCGGGGCGCGCTGCCAGATCAAAGAGGAAAGCTGCAGAATGACCCAGAAAAGCAGTAGGGAGAACCTTGGCTCTGACCCTGTTCCTTCACTGACAGAGAAAATTCCTGTAGGATTCCTGTGGGACCCTATAACAATCCAGAAGGATTGCTCCCTTTATTCCAGAGTGCATCTATGAAAAGAGCACTTACTATGCCTGGAAAACACATTTTACATGGCCTGAAAATCAGTGTCTGGTCACATTTTCCTATTGATAGAGGCTCTTTTTTTAATGATACTTTTTTATTTGCTCCCTGTGGAACTGAAATGAATTTAAATATTTCTTTTGTATCAAACATAGAAAACTGAACTAAGGGACTGCATTCAAGTATTAATTTACAAGAAACTACTCACTGGGTATAAAACATTCTCACTTTAGGAAAGTATCTGTTAGAGCACTTGGCCAAGACTAGATTAAGAAATGTATTTAAATTGTATCATGTTCACTAAAGCCTATAAACGATGACAGAGAAAGTTTATCCAGAACCAGCGAGATATACTTAATATGCTAAAAATTTACCACTTAAAAATTACTGAATACTTGGCATTGAGGAAAGCTTTGCAGCAGGTCGTAGATCTTATTGTTCTATGGGGCTTTGTAAATCTACTTCAAAGACAGTCACAGGACCCCTTTTAGACAGGTCTAATTTTCTTGGAGCTAAGAAAACCAACATCACAAGATAGAAAGATGCCTTCTGCTCTCCATCCTGCCTATTCTTTTAAGTGTGTTAAGATAGATATGTTAAGTAATGCTTCACTTCCCCCAAACACTCTGTTGCTATGTTGTTGAGTTATAATAGCCAATTACTTATTCTTCAAGCCTGAGAGCAAAAAACATTATAAAAATTTTCTGATTTTATGGAAAGAAGAATCAAAATGAATCAACAGTGGACATGTGATTGCAGAAGGAAAAAAGTCACCTTTATACAGTCTAGATTAATTGGGACTGTAAAGGACGAGAGAAGATGATCTAGTAAAATGAGGATATGGATATTTGAGAATACACACAACATCACAGTTTTGTTTTCATTTTTCTATTAGAACCAAATAATTATGAAATACACTATTTATGTTAATTGAAATTTATTGAGCAATTTAGTGTAGGCTTTTGACAATATTTTCCTTCATGCAAATTTATTCCTAAATTTCAGTCATTAATTTACATATCAGGGCTTGAATTTCATTGAAGCATAGCCAATGCCAAAATTGCTTTTGTTGTTTTAATTTGTGTTGAGCCTTTTCCTCTCTCATTGAATGCTACTATGTTTATGGACTTTTTGCCTCATATTCCTACATATAGATATTCAGTTCCTGCAATTGTTTCCGGTTTTTAGAACTTAATTTTCTTTATCTTAATATTTTGCTGTGGCAAATTGCATTTACTTTTGTTGTCTGGTTTTTTTTTTCTGCATAACTCTCTCTTTCTAAATATTTTTGAGAAGAATTGTTCATCAATTTCAAATTACTAGTAGAATATTTTTGTGTGGGGGTGTTTTCTGCTGAGCTACGTTTTCAAGCTTAACATTAAAATAAGGTTTTATATTAAAAGTAACTTATCTGTTGTCTTAATACAAAGTGCTTTTATTTTTTTCTCTCTTTCAGATTCTCTGATGGTCTTTCTTTTACAGACACTCAGTTGGACCTACTTTTATCTGATTTGTATAACAATGCACAATTGTATTTCTAGATTCCAAGAATTTCTGTAATAAATCTTTCTCTAGTCCAATACCTGAACATGTAACATGGAAACATAGTGACAAAGGATGAAGAAAAGGCTGAAGTACTTATTGTCTTCTTTGCCTCAGTCTTTAATAGTAAGACTAGTTGTTCTCCAGATGTCAATTCCACTGAGTTAGAAGAGAAGGACAAGGAGCAGAATAAAGCCCTTATAATCTAAGGGAAAATGGTCAGTGACATGCAGTTTGCTGAAGACACCAAGCTGGGTGTGAGCATTGAACTTCTGGAGGACAGGAAGGCTCTGTAGAAGGATTTGGACAGGCTGGATTAATGAGCCAAAGCCAGTGGTATGAGGTTCAACAAGGCCAAGTGCCAAGTCCAGCACTTGGGTCACAACAATCCCCTGCAGAGCTACAGGCTGGGGACAGAGTGGCTGGAAAGTTGCCTGGTGGAAAAGGACCTGGGGGTGCCGGTCAACAGTGGCTGAACTTGAGCCAGAATGTGCCCAGGTGGCCAAGAAGGGCAATGGCATCCTGGCCTATGTCAAAAATACTGTGGCCAGCAGGACTGGGAAGTTTCTGTTCATCTGTACTCAGCACTAGTGAGGCTGCACCTCAAATCCTGTCTTCAGTTTCAGGCTCCTAAATACAGGAAAGACATTGAGGTGCTGGGGCATGTTCAGAGAAAGGCAACAAAGGTGGTCAAGGGTCTAGAGGGTAAGTTCTATGAGGAGTGACTGAGGAAGCTGAGGTTGTTCAGCTCAGAGAAAAGGTATCTCAGAGAAGACCTTATCACTCTCTCCGTACAGATAACCTAAAGGGAGGTTGTAGTGAGCTGAGGGTCCATATCACCTCCCAAGTAACGAGAAACAGGACAAGAGATAATGGCCTCAAGTTGTACCAGGGCTTTGGATATTAGAAAAAAATTCTTCACTGAAACAGTTGTCAAGCACTGGAACAGGTTGCCCAGGGAAGTGGTTGAATCACCTTTCCTGAAAGTATTTAAAAGATATGTAGACAGGACCCTCAGAGATATGTTTTTTTGGTGGACTTAGTGGTACTGGTTTAATGGTTTGACTTAATGATCTTAAAGGTCTTTTCCAACCTAAATGGTTCTGTGATTCTGTAACTTCGCACAACTGTTAGTATGGTAGCTATGAATATTATTAGCCTAGAGTAAATAATAGGAAAACGGTAAAATCTTCTAGCTTAATGTTATGTGTTATAAAAAGCAACTAGAAAGAATAGCAGAAACATGTTTACTTCTCAGAAAAGATTAAAAGAACAAAGTTTAACAGGTATATGATGAAAAAGTATGTAATGACATTCTACAAATATTTGAAGGCTGTTATGATGTATAGGGACTGATTATTTAGCCAAATAGTGGAATAACTAACAAAAAATAAAAGAAACTTTGTAGTTAATAGCAGGGAACACTTGCCAATAGAGAGACAGAGATGCCATATGGAGACCTTTAAAGGTAGATTTTGCACAGAATTAGAAAATATCCAGTAGGCAAAAATTTGCTTGGCCAGTTTGTAAATCTTTTCTTGGTATATTTTGTATGCCACTCTAATTTTTATTTGATTAATAGGGTAAGGTCTGGAACACCCTCCTAAAGTCAATGGTTGAGATCACTGTATGCCACTACTTGAAAATATTTGGATAGATATTAGAAGGTTCTGGTATTTTGCCTGATTCTAATGCATCTTTGTTAATTGAATCCTCATCATCCTTTCCTGCTTTTCTCTGTGGATCCCAAAAGAATTCTGTAAGCTGTCAGCCAGATAGGCGCATTACTAGGGATTTGAAAGATAACCAAGACCTGAAGCAGTACAAATTCCAAAGGAATGCTCATGCGAATCAGTAATTGTTTAATTCTCATCTGGATAATAAAACAACTTAACTAGAAAGACCAACACAAAAGGTGTGACACGGACAAATCTGGGTCTTTGGCATATCTGGAGTGAAAAGCACCACTAAGTAATTGTCTGTGATGTCGTAATTTCTTATTTATTTAATTCTGATTGTTTATTGACATATCTCTTCTCTCCTGGTTACAATGACAAAAGGATCCATTGCAGCAATAAGGAGAGCCATGTACTGAGAAAAAGTATTTTCTCAAATCCAAATTACAACTTAGGGACAAAATGGGAAATTGAAAGGGACTTAGTAGATCTTCTCCAATATCAGAAAACCATTACATGCAAGAATCAGAACTTTTGTCTTAACTGGAGAAAACCTGGGTTTCTTTCATTGTTGTAATTTCTAATTTAGTTGTCAGCTTACTCTTCATAAAAAAATTACTGCTAACCATATCCTCAAGAATGCTATACCAATGTATTCTAACAAAACCCTTCCCTACTCTATAACTTCTAAAGCTCTGATTTCTTCCATTTAAATCAAGTCTATGCTATCTTACTGATCTTAATTTTTCCATTCACTGGAGTTCTGTTTTCATTTTGTTTTATTTAAAAAAAAAAATTACATTTTTAAAATATATTTTATTTACATTTCTCCTTAAAGCTTATGATATGTTCTTTTTCAGTCGTCCTAGTTTTTTGTTTGGTTGTTTGTTTTCACTATATTCTTTTTACTATGGATTCATCTAAGAGAGCAGAGAATAAAATATGCTTTCCTCAAAATGCAGTTTCAAAAATTATCCTTACCCTTCATGAAGAAGATCACTGTGTTGTTTGGTAATTTCCAAATATGTTTTCCTCTGTTGGCCAATCTTAAATTAGTAAAGTTTTGATGCATTCAATGATGGTGCTTGTGACAGCCTAATCTAATTTTTATTTATGCCTCAACATATGTTATACATGAGGTGAAAAAATTACCTTAGGGTCCATATGCATGCTGGGAGCTCTGTGCCCCGAGAGGCTTCGCCTGGCAGCGATCAGTAAAGAGAAAGCTCCAACTAGTCTGCAAGCAACCTGCCCTTGCCGGTGGATCAGATCCCCGGATGCCCGGGAAAAAACGCACGGGAAAAGTGCGCGGGAAGTCACGCTGTAGGAGGGCCAAGCACATAAAAGCAGCTAACTGCGACACAACCGGGGCCGGTTTTTTTGGGTTTCCTGGGGGGAGCAGGGGCTCGCCTGGAGGGTCAGCTGTGCCCCCTTCGCCCCCTTCGCATTTTCCTCCCTGCAATCCGCTCCTTTCCTGGCTGTCATGTCTGCCCCTGTCCTGCCCTGCTTCGCTGCTTGCCCGAGGCAGCTCCGTCGCCGCGACAACCTCGTGCTCGCTGCTTCTCC
>VZRM01007950.1:11204-88520 GCA_013397955.1 Grantiella picta | reverse complement strand
ACGCAGCTGCTGCTGTTCGGAAATCGTGCCCAGCCCGCCACAGGAGCCACGCAGACTCCTGGCAGCTCGCAGCACACACACTCCATCTGCCAAACCCTCGCCGATGGGGCACGCGGGGTACAGCAGGAGCCATCTGTCTGGTATTCTTTCCCTCTCCCTTTCTCTTTTCCCCTCTTTGTTCCTTTTTCTGTCCCTCTTCAGTAGGAACACTTACACTTTCTTTACCAATAAACAGTTCTCAGATATAATATTGCCGCGTTTGTGCTTCATTTTTTGTCCGAGAAATCCATTAAAAGAATCCTTCTTGAGTCCCTCTTTTAGAGTGGAACGGGACAGTGCTAAAAGTCACCCAAGAAGTTATGAAATCCCCAGACTTAGAAATTGTGAAAACTTGCCTGGATAAGCCCCTCTGCAACCTAATGTACCATTGAAGTCAGCATTCTTTGAGAATGAAGTTGTATTAGGTGAAATTCAGAGATCCTTCCAATATTTTATGTGATGTATTTTGAATTTTGTGAAAAAGGGAGACTACAGATAGTTGTTTTCCCATCGAAACTCAAGCAGCTGTTTTGGGGGCCTAGACACTGGCTGAGCTCAGAGACAAGGCCAAGATGCTGGGTTCTGAAGGCAGAGAATAACCAGACAAGTATGGTGTAGAAAGTGCAGCTTATTAACATGGAAAGTGTTATTCTGAGGTGTCTTTAAACAGTAAGTGATGAACATCTGGGTCATTGTAGATTTATGATGTTGAGGACTGGTCCAGATAAGGTTGGTTATGATCCTTGCTATGTGAGACCTCAGCGAAAACCTTCGCACATCTTGAAGCTGTGGCCAGTACTTATCAGCTCTGTATGCAAATTTAGCCAGCTGTTAGAAAGCTGCATCCATTGTGGGAAGCCTGCTATGGCAAGCATGGAAATGTTCCATGCACCATTTGGCCTTAAAGGTCTTTGTGTGTAGTTTCAATTCTGGGACACAGCTCTCATCGAGGTTGTTTCCGTTTTTGGGTCAGGTGCTTATGAATGTCCAAGTTTATTTATTGTTCTTATATGACTTTAAAGCAGGCAGTTTGGTTTGGTTTGCTGGGTTTTTTTGGTGTTTTTTTTTTATTTTGGTGATTTTTGTTTTTTTTTTTAAATTTTAATTAGATGTACTAGAAGCGTAACAGCATTCTGTCTCAGAGATTTGAATTTCTAGTGATTTGGACTTTCATGTTCCAATTTCTTGATTTTTTAAAGAATTAAAATTTAGATCCAAACAAAAGGAGGCTCTGGCACACCTCATTTTGCCAGTTTTCTTACTAATGCATGTGAAAACAATACTTTTATTAGTAAAAAATTCATTTAAAAAATTGTTCCTATCACATGCAACAAACTTTCAAACTTCTCTGTTGCACAGTGAATGCAGAGACATGCAGAAAGACATTAGCACAAGAATTCAGGATGGTGCTAAGTTAAATAGCCTTATTCTTTAACTCTAGGCATGGATATTTAGCCAATCAAAAAAATCATATCCATTTCACTATGTTGTGTTTTGTTCTGCGTGAGCCAGTTCTGCTATAGCTCATTTATATTCCTTGTGATCTATGGCATGTTGTGGAAATAGCTATGGGAGTTAAGAATATTAAATACCCTGTTTCATAGGGTAAAACACCTGCAGTGTTGAAGGTCTGACTGACATGTAATAGTGACTAGATGCTGTTTCTATTACATTAATCAATTACCAATGAAAGAATCAGCCTCTCACTGCCTCTGATAAAGAATTCACTGTGGACCTGATAAATAATGCTAACTAAAGGTCTTCCAGAGAAGTTACTCCTTGACAAAGCTTTTTGCTTTTGCCCCAAACCCTCTACGCCCCCATTAGAATAGAATTTTCTGAAGGAAAAATATCACCTGTTGCAGTATGTCAGGGGAGTAGAAAGTAAATTAGTTTCTGGTGAAAGCCTCTCTGAAGATTTGTTTCCTTGAGCACGTTTGATTTGCAGAATTCAATCCTGCATGTTGTTGAAAACTGTTCAGGAAACAATGTAAAAAGAATTTAGGGTTTGGGGGAAAGAGCAGGACTGTAGTAATGAGAATATTTTCTAGCTCATATGCAGAAAGAGATACTAAACTATATAAAGATGAAGGATTTAGTAAACATTTCTAACTAGTGATATTTTAATTGCTCATTTAAACTNTTTTTGGTTTCTCAATGCATATGTGAAGCTTATAAATCTTTAAAACATATTGCTAAAATTATTAGCTATATTATGAAGAAAAAAAGTATTGAATACTTTTGATGCAGTCCTTTGTGAGAGCACATTCATCCCTGGATGTGTCTTTCAATCAAAACAGAAGTCAAGCAAAATATTTTTGTGTCCTGGTTCTTTTTCTTTTCATGTCTTTCTAGGATTCACAAATCTGTCGCATTAGTTTGTGCCTTGGTTACCAACTATGATCTTAAAACAGCTTTTAAACGAAGGTAAGCTTTACTCATAACATTTTTGAAGCAACACATTCTGTGTAAACACAACTTATATACAGTTTTTACTAAGAATTCGGGGCTAAGTGGGACTTCCATTAGATTATGTGGGGATAATATCAGTGAAGTTAACAAGAATTAGATCAGGTTGCCCATGAGTCACTGCAGACAACCCTCTCACAGTTCAGTAGAAGATATTTCATGAACTTCAAGACCTTGAGGTTCTAAGGACTGTATTGCCGTTCCCTTTTTAGTTACAATATTTTTATTCACCAAATTCTTAGCTCTTACACAAAGAATGGAGTCCAAATATTTGGAACTACCCAATTAGCTCTGATATATAACTGACAGATCTTGCTTCTTGTTCTTATGATCTACATTATTTTATTTTCATATAATTAATTAATTTTAGCTATGGGTCCATCTTGAACTAAATTTCTCATATGCTGTTCTGAACACAGATTGCAGTGACCATTCTGTAACCTTTTTTATATTCAATCCTATTAATTAGTAACCTTAGTTTTTCTTGTTTAAGTCTTTCCTTCACTGTATAATGAACTCAGGTATAAATTCCACATAGAGTTACAATTTATTTGCTGAGGCTAGTGTCATTAACTATATAAAACAGTTTTTATCTGGGAAGCAATCAGCACGTACTTACAGAGTTCTATGATGTCATATGAGGAGCTTTTAATGACAATTCCAAACAAGATCCTTCACAGATATGTATGCTGACATTTGGCTTGTATCTGAGAAAAAAAAAGCCACAGTACTGAGGGGGGAAATATAGAGCTGGATATATCAAATGCTTTTCTATTTGTGTTCCCATTGTGAGCTACTAACTGTTTGTTTATCTTAACACAGATATAGTATTAATTGAAAGGAGATTGGTCATTTCCTCGCCAGAATGTCCTGAAACAAAGAAAATAATTTATTTTATTTTCTTAAGTTAAATCTACTTAATAGTTATTGCTGTTGAGAGTTGCCAAATATAAAATACTCTAATTTTTAACAGCTTAATCAAGTTCTGTTTCTTTAGTATTTTCATATATTTCTGCTTTTAAAGACATCCTACTGTAAGGCAAGACAAACCTTAATATATATGCAAGTGTGTTTAAGTGTGTGGGGGTGTATAAATATGCACAATATCCGTTGATTTCATAGCAAGTGCCAACTTCAAATGCCCCATGGCTTTTTGTACTAGATTTTATCTTTCCATTTTTTATTTGATTTTTTAAAGAAATATGGTTTCCTTCTCTTGCCTTTTTCTCCAGGCTATTGTTTATCCCAATGGAAAAATTCCTTATAACCAGGATTTGTATCTTACACATAAATACTGACAACTTGCCTATGGCTATATTGCCTATAGCAGCAATTACAGAATGACTGGATTGCACATGAGAAGTCCAGAATCAAATTTTTACTGCAAATATCTTTTAAATAGAAATACATAACCGTTAGAAAATGTTGGTTTTGGCTGCAAAGTTAAAGGCTGGACATCAACAAATCTAAAATTATTTCAGCCCTGAGGGAAGAAAATATTCTATTTCATGAAATCAGGGTGTGGAAGTATAAAGAGCAACTCATAAAAACACTAACCATGTCTCTTTTCCCATATCTAGAAACCTCCTCCCACTCTCTCCTTCTCTTTAATGGAAACAATGCTTTCCATCTATTTTTGCTATTTTGAGCAAGCATTTCCTTAACCCATTGTATTTTATTCCTCTAAAACTGTTTGATACTGTGCTAGTTTTCTTCAAAAATGTTTGAAACAAAATCTTGTTTCAACTGTACCTTTTTACACTCCCTTTGTGCCAAAGCTTCCCCTTATGCCTTTGTAAGATAAAAAGCAATAAAATGCCTTATTTTCATCATATTACAAGCATAGCAGTGATAAATAATTTAGAGAAATGCTTCAAAAGCCAAGTCTTTTCTAGAAGATACTGCAAAGTCAGATCTCTCATCATTCCAAGAATTCCCACACCTTCCCCTCTGACTTAGGAGGTGCTATTTAGGCTGAAAAGTTACAACCAGAAAAAAATTAAAATATTAATAAATTTTATTACAAATGTATATATTTTTGTTGAAGATATATAAATTATCCTGGTATTTATAGATGCATGTGGTAGTTTTAATCTCTATTTTATTTTAAATTAACTTGGTATGACTGCCAAAATAGACAACCTTGTTTATAAACAACCCAGATAATTTCAATTCACTGTTGTGCAGCAATTGCTGGTACATGCATAAACTGTTGTAGGATGAGGACCTTTGAACTACATTGAACTGGCAAACAGATGCTTTTTCCATTTAAGAAATTTCTGCTTTCTCTATTAGGTAGCTTGATTTCTCATACAAACACCTGTATATGTTCAAATATTTGCATCTGCTTCTGGTTAGATGAAAAAGTAAGGAGAAAAAGAGAATTTATAAATAACTTTGGGAAAAAATTGTAGCAGAAAAACATTAGATTCAACCATCTGTTTAATCTATACCTGAGTGGCTAGGAAATTAATTTATTAATAATAAAGACAGAAAATGCTTGATTGTTGAGATTTAATTTTTTGACATTACTTTAGATAAATTCCCTAAATCAAGTAAATCAAGTATAAACCCACAATTAAAATATTTCTGATAATAACAAGCCATGTAGATTAGATTAGATCTTGTCAGTCAGCTATGAACAGAAGTCTCCTGCCCGCTTTACAAAGAGCCATCCCATGAGTCCAAGAATTCAGCTTTCCAAAACAAAATGAGAAACAAAATCCTTTTAAAGAAAGATGAAGTCCTAAAGGACTTCCTGCTTTTTTCAGTTATTTCTAACTTCTTAAACATTCATACCCTTTAGTTCAGATCTGTGTCTCTAATTTATTATTAATATGTATAACAGATCAAAAAAAAATACAAAAACAAATAAAGCATCTTGGGCTTTTTTTTTTCCATATTTCACTGAGTCTATTTTCAATTACTTCTTTTAGAGAGATAAGTTAGTGTTCTTTAGGTTTCCCTCCATTAATGCCACTTTTGACTCTGTGCTTAATTATTTAAATTAAGATAACTTAATTTATCGTTACTTTGAATACTATTCAAAACTCCCTGAAAAGATTGTTTAAACAATATTTAAAATCTTCATTACATCCCATTGAATTAAAAATTATAAGTGATAAAAATTAAAAATTTAAAAAGTGAATTAGAAATTATTAGTGATATCAACTAAAAGTTGAAGAAAAGTGAATTTCCCAATCTACAGTACAGACTGTAAACTTCAAAGCAACTAAATATGCAAGAATCTACTGCTACTGCTAGCAATTAAAATTCTATCCTTTTTATAGTAAATTGACATTCTTTTACAGCATTCTATGCAGCAGTATGTCATCTTTTTGCTGGCTTCTTGGTATCCTTTCAAATAATAAAACCACAAGTAATTGGTATCAATACCCTGAGCATCACAGCATTTCAGCATTTGGCATCAGAGAAATTTTTCCTTGTGTTAAACGTATTTTTAGTATACTACCTGCAAGGGTAAACCTGCCTGGAACTTAGTATAGGATTGAAAGAATAGCAACCACTGATGAATTAAAACAAACTGTCCACTAATAAATATGACACCTGGAGGTGTGTTTCGATTACTTTTTATTTGGCTAATTAGAAATAATGGTTTAAAGTAATTGCATTTTACTCAGAATTTTGAGATGCCCAAAACACAGAGCTAGTTCCCAGAATACATCTTACTGACACCGCAAGTTTTGAAAAAATAAAATTACATTTATTTATCTCAGGAGCTTTCAGGAATAGGTGGCAACTTAGCTGTGGTTGTGAGGAGCTACAGTTTGAATTAGTTGTCAAAGTTGAGGCATTCATATATGGTTAAGGCTCTGGTCGCAATGGTTCATTAACTGACCAATATTTAAATAAAATATCAGAGTATCAGCTTTACAAGAACTATACCTTTTTCAATATCTGAGTTGTAGTCTTTCATAGATCTGCTATCTAAAATTAAGATCTCATGTAGCTTACAATATTTTTTTTTAAATCCATCAGAAACTGAAGAGGTAAAGGAGTCTTGGGAGCTGGATGCAGTTTAACTTAAGGTGGTGGTTTTTGTTGCCCCCAGGAGCCTCTCCAGCAGGGTTGGTTGATGTGCCCCTGGGCGCCTGGTTGGTCCCCTGCATCTCTTTCCTCTGTTTACCTTATATGGTTATCTTCTAAAATGTTCGGCTTTGTTCAGTAGTTGAGTTGTTCCCCATTGGTTCGGTCTAATGTTCCTCCCTCCTCTAAGCTGAGTTCATTGGTTGAGGGCTCTGTATGTCTTCCTTTCCTGCAATCCTATTGGCCTGCATGCCAAACTCCTCCCCCTCATATGCCCCTTATAACCCCCTGCACAGGCTTGTTCAGGGCTCTTTCGTTGATGCATTCAGCCTGCTTTCCGCCCCTCGTTTCTCTGCCCCTTCCTCTTCAATAAACTCCCTGAAGTCCTCACTTAAGAGCCTGCATCTCGTCTCTCCTGCGCCTGTGCCTCTCTTCACCACACTTCCCCGAGAAGCTCGGTGTCGCCCGCAAGCGGTTTACTACGAGGCCTGCAGGGACAGGCTTTCGCGATCCCCAGGGAACTGTCACACATCAGAACATGTAGTCATGCCTAAAGCAAAAAGTATTTCCCAGTGTTTTTTCTTCTAAAAGATTATATCAAGTTTCTCAGAAAAAAAAAGAATGTCACCTATTTTCTAGAAAAACAGAAGTGTATCTGAAGCCTAAGCCTTTTTTTTTTTTTTAACTACAGTACTTCACAAATGATCATTCAGTTATTCTTTAGTCACTGCCCAAAAAAAAATCAAATTATCATATCTTAGCTGCCTTTGTGCTTTGAGGAAAGGCAGGATTAGATTTCCGATCTCAGAGATGCTACTGGAAAAGAAAATACCAATAATCCATCCTGAGCCTTAAATGTTATTCTCAAGAGAGTAATTTTTCCACTCTCTCAATTATGAGTGCGTTTTGCCTAGAAGTACCTTAAACTGATCATAATTTAACATGAACTTTGTATTTTGGCACATTATCATCTATGATTTCTTTGCTAAAATTTGCTGTTGACAGGATATAAAGGAAAAAGAAGAGGAGATTTAATGCTGTTGAATAATAAGCAGACTGTAATATTCTTTGACATTTTGTATTCCAAATTCTTACTCAGTGCTCAAAATATGGAACTTGCAACAAACACGGAGTTCCACAACTCTGATATAAACTAGTAGCATTCATAAATGTATATAGTATCAGCTATGTATTAAACAGATTTATGGATTATCCAAAATAGTACAAATATCAATTTTCAAAGAGACTTGATGCATACATAAAATATTACTTTTTCTGTAGTGATAAACTGCATGGGTAAATTAAAATAGAAAATTTACATTTTCAGTTTATTTGTTGTTACTTAATCACTTAAATATCTTTTTCTGTGAGTAGATTTTATTTCATTATAAATATCAGATAAATGTTGACTGAGTTTCTTTTAAATAAAAAACTGCTGTGAATCTCAGATAATAATGATAATAATATGTTAAAAAGAGTTTTAAATGAATGTTTTTGATAGCTGCATTTAAGTAAATAAGCATATATTTGGTAACAAAAAGAAACATTCTAAAGGGAGATTTTCACCCATAAAACCCAATCAGATAAATGAATTTTCATGTTTGTAAACTGAAAGCAGAATTGCAGAATTAGAATTCACTATTAAATAATCTATTGGTACTTGTATTAAATTGCAAAATTCCATCTCTGAAAATTATTGTAGATCTATTTGTAGATCTGTTTGTAGATCTATTTTTTGGGGGGAAAAAAAAGGCATTAGAGGGAAAATAAATTGCACTGAATAAAAAATTAAAGCGCCAGTTGATCCCTAGTTCAGGTTCACTGCCTGTGGAGGGAGTGTGCAATGTTACTGACTGCATCAGAGCAACAACTGTCTCAGTAATAAAATGGATTGCAAACATTTTCCATTTCAGTGTTTTAATGCAAATCATTGACCAGTCTTTCTTGTCTTGTGGCCCAAAATGGTCATAAAGGGAATATTTTTTTTGCTCCCTGTGTTGAATTTGGCTGACACTGCTGAAATTTTTCTACACAGAAGGTTGCCAAAATATTCTGACATGTCAGAAGTTTCTTGTTCTCATCTTGAACAGGAAAAAAGAAAGTAAAGTTTGATTTTTGAAAGGGCTGCATGATTTTTGATCAATGTCCCCAGGACTTTCAATGGATTTTGGCTGTTAAGTCTTTAAAGGATGTCAGTACTGTGAAGAGATATTAGCTTGCATTGACCTTAGCTGAGCTGGCTTTGGGACTTTAAGGAGTATAGCTCTGTTAAGCTTAAGCTAACTCATGAATGAAGCTGAGAAAAAGGTTTCCCAGTGTGAGTGAAGCATGAGGATGACACACCCTGTGGCACACGTGTCTGAGAGAGCAGAGTGACTGAAAACAGTTAACACGGCTCCTGCACCATTACTAGGCAAGTTTAGTTTATCTTGTGATAGCTCCATAAACATTCTAAAGAGCCACTCAGCCAGAACTTGACACCTTTGTGAATGCACAGATCCTACCAGTCTGTGATTGCATTAAATTAGCAAAAAGTATGCTAAGGAGACCTCAAAACCAAGAGAGGATATTATACTATCAAGAAATCTATATCTTGGATGAAGATTTTGGACTGACTGATTTACCTTCAGATTTATCAGGTAGTGGCAGGGTGAGACGGTCTTTGGGTAAGGGGTAGTGGGAGCCTGTTTATTATTAATGCATTGCCCAGTTATGAATAATTTCACAGACCCTCATGTCAGCTGTTCCTTTGGCCCTGGAAAGTATTTCCTTAGAAGACTAAAAATGGCAACAGTGGCTCCCTTGCCATCATGAGAATATACCAACTCTGGTAAGAAATTCACCTAGAAGAACTCTAACCTCATATATATTCCAAATGCTCTACACATTGCTCATCAGATTATCAACACCTATGGATTTCCTGAGTTTTATTTTCTAAAAATTTGCTGACAAACTTGAGAATATTTGGGTATGATACAAAAAAAGTGGTTCAGTGTAGATTCACATGTGTGATATATGAGATCATACAGAACATACAGCTTTAGTGAATATTTCTAAACATATATCATTTGAGCAACACTTCTTTCTCTTCTTGATATTATTGTTGGATATTTTACAAAGAAATTTTTGGGTTTTCTCTTTCATTTCAGCAGCAGAATATAGAATTTTGAAAATAAGAAAACTTCCCTAATTAAATCTTCCTATATTTTTTATTTTGTAATAAATTAAATTAACGTTCCACAAGTTGAGTTTGTTTTGTCCACGATTGCTAAGTGCTGACTTCATGGTCAAACTCAGGGGCCTGGTTGCTACCTCTGGGTCTGGAGCTGAGCTCTTGCTGATCACCATCTTCACTGTACTCCATCGCTAAAAAAAAAGACACCTGCAGATTTTCCTTCTAAACAATGTTAAGGAATTAGGAAAAAATTATTCACTGAAAGGGTTTTCAAACATTAGAAGAGGCTGCCCAGGGAAGTGATTGAGTCACTCCACCTGGATGTATCTAAAAGATGTGCAGCTGTGATATTTAAGGACATGTTTTAATGGTGGACTTGGCAGTGCTGGGTTCATGGTTGGACTCAATGACCTTAAGAGTTGCTTTTTTTTTTCACCCTAAATGGTTCTATGAATCCATGATTTTGGAATTTTAAAAAACTAGTCCATCCTAAGTTACAAAGCATGACAAGGAAAGAGCATGTATATTTGTCTTTTTTGGGTTTTTTAAAATAAAATATTTTGTACCTTTTTTGCTGAGTCAAAGATACTGTTCTCTTTTCTTCCATATGACAAAACATCTCAAATTGCAGATCAAAAAAAGCACAAAAAATTAGTTTTGAAAGATAAACAAATTGACGTTAAAAGACACTGTAAACAACAATCTAAAACTCAGAGCTGCTGCTCTTTAATGCGCTACATACCATTTGAGAAATTATGTAATATAAATTTATTAATTTGCTAGGTTGCTTGTACAAAAAGCTGCCAGCTATTTTATAGAACTTGTAAGAGTATAGCTCAATCCTGTGATTTTTCTAATTGAATACCATCATACTACAAATATACACGAGTAATTATATGCATCACTAATCCCTGTCTTGCTCTCAGTAAGTCTGTTCATATGAATAATGTTTATACATTTTGCTTCTAAATAGGAAATCAGACAATAAAAAAAGAAGGCAATGAAATAAAAAATTAATAATAAAACAAAACAAAACTAAAGCCACTATAAAGAGCAGAAAACCACAACCAAAACCCTGCTCCAGGATTTGAGTTCATATTTTTAAATAGTTGTTTTTCCATTCTTTAATATTTTACCTTTCATCTTTGCTGTATGTATTTATTAGCTAGCTTTTATTAATCCTTGACCCTGAAAATGCTTTGAAATATTAATAAAGATTTTGAGAAACAGATTACCAACAAGAATAAAGCATGAATTTTTGCATGAAGAATTGGCAATTTTGCTGTGGTTTGTGGTTTTATTTACTGAAAATTTTTATGAAGACATAGTTGCAATAAACTTAAAAATCACCTGATAAGTTATATGAGGCTGTGTGGTAAATGTATTCTGTTTGTAGGCATTGAATGCTAGTTATAAGTGTCCTTTCGAAACAGAAGGAGCTAAGGCTTCAGTTCCTTTGTGTCTTCCTATAGCCTTAAAATTATTCCTTTTTTAATCACCATACTCTTGAACTATGTAATGCTGAGCAATGAAGGGTGGATCTCAGATCTGTTTTTGAGGATACAGAGAGCACTGAGCCACAGGAAGATGTGTGGATTACAAAGCATCAGATCTTGTGATTAAATATTTCTGTTTCCAAGACAAAAGAAATGTGAACTGAAATTTCAGTTATTCTTTGTTCTGTCACTTAGTGACTTGTGAATGTTTAACATGGCCAAAACCTGATTCATCTTTGATCTCTATTACTCTTACCAGTTCCACTTTCCTACTTTTCCCATCATACAAGGCTACTAAGGCTGTTTTGGTAATATCTTTCACTTCCTTGCTTCAAAGGTCAGTAGAAAGATTAGTGAAAATGCAGGCAAGACAACTCTGTTCTGAGTTGTCAAGAAAAAAAACAACCAAACCACTGTTCAGATTACACAGCCCTTGACTGAGGTCAAGGAGTCATAAAACCTGTAGTTACCAAGTCTTAAATCTTACATCTAAATACTTTTTTCAAAAGCCTAAGAAAAGAGAAACAGATTAACAAGAAAAAAAAAAACCAACATAATCTAGGAGATTCTCAGTAGGGAAATCAGCTTTAGTGTGCATTTCAGTGTCAACTACTTCTCTTTGGACAAATTTAAGAGTAATGATAAGCAGTCCCTTTCAATGAAAGCTGTCAATCTCTATGTGGTGATACAGGCTTTGCCTATTCCACAGATAGGCAGACAGTTGGGTTAAATGTTTTGTTAGTGGGAACTTGAACTCATTGTCATGAACTTCAAGAAAACATTTCAGACAAAGTGTTTATTCTATAATTTATAATTAAAAACAAATAATGTGAAACCATTATATATTTTGTTTAAGAGGATTTAAGCATCTCAAATATGAAAAATCTCTTTATCATTCTCTACTATAGTAAGAAAACAGTACTTTTAAAATAATCACTATCAAACTATTTTAGCTTTTTGTGATAATAAACAGTGAGATTCACCATCACCTACATTTTTGGTTACAAGCTGGATGCCTGTCTTAGGACAGTTACATATGTTTCTTTTATAAAAAATGTAAAGGAAAGATACAGAGGACAATTCAGCCCAGCTAAGATGTGTAAGGTAGGTGGGATGAATTCCCCTTTAAAGATCTTTAAACTTTGGAAAGGATATGAACACCAAGATTTTAGAGAGTTACTGTCAAAGAAGTTGAATCCAAGCCCAGGGTTTCAGCAAGTGAAGATTATGATGCACACTGGAATAAAAATTCTAGATACCATTCTGTTCTGTGGTGTGGTACTGAATAGAGCAAGCTCATAGTGAAGTTTTTACCTGATATATGATGTCAGGGACATAATTTCAGCTCTGAAATTTATGTTCTTTCCTCATTTAAATTTCCCAGGTTTTAAGGGTAATTTAGATTAATTAAGATTAAATAAAATTTTGCCAAGTTTTCTTTTTTCTGGATATCTTATTTTTAATATCCCATTTTAGCAGGTGTTTACAAGTCTCTCCAAGACAGTTTCTAATTTGACAGGAGCATTTAATTCAATAATTTTCAGTGGGAAATGAGATTATTGATTGCCTTTTGTTGTAGCAGGCTCCGGGAGGGTGGCAGGAGCTGGCAGGGCCCCCGGAATGGGGGTCCCTGGTCTGCGTATCAACACCGGGTCTGAGGCGGGCTGTGGCTTCTCTCGGTCTCATGTCCAGGCAGCATGCCCCAAAGCCACAACGAAAGGGCGAGCTGCCGCATCGAGCGGCACCGAGCTGGTGTCGGGCTGGCCACAACAGTGGGACTCGCAGGTGAGGAGGGCTGAGTCCCCGGGGAGCAGAGGCAATCGAGGACCAAGGCAGTAGAAAGAAATGCAGGCTTCTAAGGCTGTGATCCAGGAAGTTTATTGAGAGGAAAATCTCAGGAGCAGGAGTTTGGAGGTGGGACGGAACGCGGAGGTAGGAGTGGGGCAGGATCGGAGGCTCAGAAGCCCCAAACAGTCTCTGACACCGGTTTATGAGGGACAGCACAAGGGGAGGGGCAGAAGGTAGGGAACCAATGGGGGAGAACTGGGATTAAGAAGGACAGGGGAATAGGGCAATGGGAGCTCTACAAGGGAGGGCACAAATTACAAAAAGCCTATAGGGAGGGACTGGCTGGGGTGAACAAAGGAGAACCTTCTCGAACAATAACTATATAAGGAGAGGGGGAGGGGAGACGTGCGGGGCCAATGAGCTGATTGCCTGCTGCATAATAATATTTTCTGCTGCAAGGTGCTCTGGGCCTGAATTATGTCACCCTAACTCAAGCCTCGTTTCATGCCCAAGACTCTTCATTGGGAGCTGTTGATCCTGGCAATAAGCTGCTCATGTTCACTTGAGCCAGGGCTACCGCTACAGCGGGCGGCCCCCGGGGTCTGCTCGGCATGGCGTGGGTCTCGTAGACACAGATATTCAGCAGGAAACAAAGTAAGATGTAGGAACGAGCTGGACGCATCTCTGTTCTGCCAGGAGGTTTATTTGGGGTAAGGGGAAAGGGTTACAGGGGAGGAGAAGGGGGGAGGAAGGCAGGGGAGGTTCAGGGGCTGCCAGTTCAGAGATGAGACCTTGAGCTGACGTAGACATTGGCTTATAAAGGAAAAGAAGGGGGCGGGGCTGACTCTCTCAGAGCCAGTCCCAGGAAGAGGAAGGGAAGATTGGCAAAGGGTACACACCAATAGGTTTCAGGTACAGCAGGATGCATATTTCAAAATGAACCAATACAATACGTGGCAGGGGAACAAAGGAAGCCACATAGAGATCTGAAAATCACATTACTACAGCCTTTGTATACAATTTAGAATATAGTGCAGTTCCTAAATTATACCTGCTATTAGAAGTACTTCAGACCTGAATTTCACCTGGGAAGAATTTTTTCTTTTATTATATAAGAGAATCATAGTATTTTTGGAAGAATTTAAAAAACATCTAGTTCCAGACACTCTATCTTGGGCAGGGATAACTTCTACTATATCGGGTTGCTCAGAGCCACATCCAGCCTGGCCTGGAACACTTCCAGGGATGAAGCATTGACAGCTTCTCTGGGAAACATATTCCAGTGCCTCACCACCCTCACAGCAAAGAATTTCTTCCTTATATCTAATTAAAACCTAGAGTCTTCTAGTTTGAAGTTATCCTCTCTTGTCCTGTCACTTCATGCTCTTATAAAAACTGTTGAGACAATTGTGATCATTCAACCTGGGAAAGAGAAGGCTTTGGGGTGACCTAATTGCAGCCTTCTACCACCTGAAGGGAACTTATGTGAAAGACGGAGTAAGATTATTTTCAAGAGCACATAGTAATAGGACAAGTAGGTTTCCATTTTTTCTTTTATTTGCACCTCTCATTCAGAGATATAAGCTGTCAGAAAGAGAAGTTGAAATTCTTTGTACAAATATGTGTATAACCTTCCACAGTTATTTAACATTCATAATTATGAGATTAGTGCTCACCATTCAGAGACTTCTGCAAGTGAATAATGCAGTCACTAATATTTTTTGCCTTTCAGAAGTCCAAAATCTAAGAATACTATCAAGGTGTGAAAATTTCTTAAATAATTTTAAAAATATAGAAAAAACAATGCCTTCTGTTTTCTAACAGAAGAACCATAGGAGGGACTTCTATGGCATTATCAGACCCTGAATGTGGCCCTTCAGTGTTAAAAGGAGGGCAATGATATTTTTAACTACCTATCTGTTTGTCACTATTCATCAGCAAGGTAAGATGAAATAAGATTTCTGTTATGTCAGTATATCATTGCTAAAATGAAAATACAAAAGCAAAATTATTTTGCTAAGGGACATTCTACTTACAAAAAGTGTGAAATGCTTTAGGTATTCTGGAAGTATTCAGAAGTGAATCCAACTGCACTCCATTAGGGACATCATTACTGTATCTTTCCTAATGCCCAGGTGAAACTTCCTGAGACTCTTATGCAAAGGATCTTGAAACTGGTTAAGTAGAGCTGCTTCAACTTCTTTCTTTGATGCTGACTGCACAGTCTGTTTACTCATTCTGTGCTTATCTTTCTTTTGCAGTCTAATTGAAAGAATTTGGATTACTTGGCTGTTTCTTTGCAGAAGGTGGTTGCTCTGAGCACATGCTTCAAGACACTGACATTTCCCTGTATTTTGTTTACTCTGGGAATCACCTCCAAAGTTAAAATACCTCAATATAATTATGCTCTGAGACACAGTTTGTAGGAAGAGGTAGTAACTGACAAGCTGGTAGAATTGAAAATAAGTTTTCAGAAACAGCCTTTGTTGAGGTCTTGAACAGAAACAGCAATCTCACAATAGAGCAATATACTGAGAACAACTTTTCTCTGTTTAACTTGATTCTGCTCCTAATTAGACAATTTGAGCAAAAAGCTAGGTAGCAGCTGCAGATCAGGGAAAATGGGAAAAATTACAATGCTACTAGTTTCTGTATGACAGGAGAGATCATCTGTCCTGAGGAAGAAATGAGAAAGGTGGAAAGTCTAAAAATATGAAACAAGCATTTCTAATCAATTGATTTTATTTCTTACCTAAAATTCAACTCAGCTATGAATTTCAACTACCAGGTCATTAAGAAGGCATTTCATTGAACTTCAGTCAAGATCAGTACTGAGAAGTCAAACCTTAGATTTTTTGTGAAAGGTATTCTCCCATTGGTAGCTAGGCATTGATACCCTCTATTACTTCTTTTTTTTCCCCAGTTCATTTGGAGAAAACCTTGTTCCAAGACAGTATCTCCTTTCATGAATATTATCTCTGATTTTATTGTGAGGTAATAAATTTCAGCAAGCAGCATACAATAACTTATGTTTACAAAAACTATAGTTTTATTTTGCATTTCTGTCAGTTTACAGGAGGAGTATAATTTCTTTTAAGACCTTACAATAGAGAGAGACCTCTTATGAACAAAACTACTTTTTAGACTTGTAAGAGAAACTAAAAAAAAAGTTTCTAATGTATAGCTAGAGCCTTAGATACCAGTACCTTTCATTTGAGGATTTTACCAAACAAAATAACACTTTTAAGTGTGTTTTATTAGTAGCTGAAACCAAGTTCCTGGTCCTTGATAACAATATAGTGACTTTGCTACATACAAAATGGATCCAATAGCAACTTTACACAAATAAGTAGAATAGTCCTTGCCAATTCGCTATGACACCTTTTGAGAAAAACACTTTAACAATTTTGTGATTGTAATGTTCATGTTAAGCCAAATCTCATGACAATATTTGCTAATCCTATTTTTGTTTTTCAAGTTTTAAAAGATTTAAACAAATTAACACAAATCCTTTTGCCTCTTAAAAAAAAGACTACTGCAGATAAAAATTAAGCCAAAAGCAGTGATTGCCATAACAGTCCACGTCTTCAAACAAATTGGAGTGGTTTAGTTTTTGATTTGAAGAATATGTAAAAATTAAAATCAAAATATGTCAAGAAATAGTAAGTCGAGGAATTTCATTAAAATAAAAAGAGAGGGAGAATACAGCTCTATGTCGTAAGTTTTTTAAAGTAAAGATAAAATATAATTAAAGGACTTTTTTCCATGAACATTTGGGGGGTGTAATTTTCCAGTTGACCATAATGCTCATAAAACAATAATTTCATAAAAAATATTAAATCTGCAGTTCAGATATTTAAAAACGATTTTCTTATGAAGGAAAATAAATATCAGTACACATACAGTCATTTTAGACTTTTTTCTCTCACTGCTTGCGAACATCCAAACATGATCAGAAAAAAAGAAACAATTTTTTCTAACTATTTCAAATTAAGTGTTCTTATTAGTGAATTTATTTAATGATTTAGAGAATAGCATTTTCATCTATGTATAGGACAGTAGGGTTTGGGGGTTTTTTTGCTTGTTTTGATTGTATTTCAGCAGGACAAAATGAAAGCCTGTATTCTTGAAAACAGTAAAGAACTTACACTGACATTTTAGTTTAGCTCAAGACTATAATTTTGAAGTAAGTTTCCTTATTATTCTCACTCATCGCACACACACATTCATATTGCAGAGTGGCTTCAGAGTGTCAACTGTTTCCATTCTGGAACACAGAAAAGAAACACTTCTAGTGTTCTCTAACAGCTAAAATTGCTTCAATCCAGGGCTCCAGTCCAGCACCAGCAAGAACAAAGCCTCATATAGTGTGGACATTGCATCTTCAGCATTTGCTGTTTGCATCTGAGGGCCAGCATCCACTGAGATGCACTACTCACTAGTGTACACACTCTAAACACTTCAGGCTTGAAGCTGACAGGGAAAGAACAGAATGTCCTCTCAAAGGGTTATTAACTCAAACGTAAATAAATTGAAAATCCTTTCCATAATTTCTATTCAGATAAATATTTCAGTGCAAGCAAAAGGAAAGGAATACTTATTTGGGGGCTTTTAAAAGAATTTGGGACTACCATTTTCCAACATCTGACCTTGAATGTATTTGGAATCATACTTTTCAAAGACGTGTTTGCTTATTCTGTCCTGTAGCAGGGGCAGGCTTTACTTTTAATCTGCCTTTTTGTCAAGAAATTAATGTTCTAATTCCTTGTTCTACACATTTAAAACGCCTTCCAAATTAAGTGTACTAGTTCCTTTCCATCTTCAATGGTGGAATGATGTAGTTCAACAACAATGACAAATTACTTACTATTTCTTAGGTGTTGCTATTTTTTTTTCTTCATACAGGCTACTGATATATTTAGGACCTTTCATGGATTGTATTTTGTTTGATATACAAAATAATAAAGTTCAAGAACAGTTTGAACTGTAAAAAATCCCCAAGCAATATCCCCAAAAAGTACATCATGTAGGGCAAAGAGAAGCAAAGGAAAACTATATGTATTCTATTCATATCTAGGCTTAAACTGTTCAAATTTTTGTAAGTTCCAGACATACTAGTTATTGATATTTCCTGAGGTAGAGAAAAGAGAAACAGCTTGTACTTTGGCAATATACTTTCCCTGTTTGTTCGCCTGAGATTCATATCCATCTTTGTTATCAGCCTGAGCAATATTTTTTCCTTCTGAAGAAGCCTGTAGTGGTTTTAGCACACTCTCTTGCAGGCTTGCTCAGAAGTGGGACTTCCAAAAAAAGAGATTCTCTTCTTTTATAAATCTCTTCATCTATAAGTATTATTATCACTGTCTTCTGTTTACTTGCCATCTATTTAATTTAATCACTTCCTTTTATTTATGTGTGTACAGACAGTCTGCATAATAATAATCAGCTAACTTGTAGGCGATGTGTGTATTAAAAGAGAATGCCTCCTCCCCTCAGTTTTCATGCAGTGTCTTTCTTTACACTGGGGCTGAATAACAATTTCAATAATTAGAAAAGTGTTCTACTGTTAGATAATGCGAGTGACACATGAATAATCCTTAAACTGCTGCTGTGAAAGATGTAAAACCCATATAAATATTCTAACCAGCACAGGATAACTGAAACCAGCAGGTAAAGGATGGCCAGCGCAACATGTTGCAGGTTTAGCAGTGATATATCCCCTTTTGGTGCCCTTGGGAACTGTTTTAGCAACAGAGTGGCAATATAGGTAAAACTAAGATATTTTCTTTTATTATTGTTCCCTGTTTTCTCCAGATTCATATACTCTTCCCCTTTCAGAGTAGCCATACTAATTTTACTAATTCAGTAAGGCATTTTAGCAGTTTCCCACATATAAATATTTGAGTTACCTCATAGAAGACACCTGCTGAAGAAATGTGGGGAATTCGGACCTGAATGATTGCACATGCAAATTGTAATTGGTATCAACAGCAATGATTGGAATCTGTCTAGGTAGCCATCTGGTTTGTCTATGCCTAAGAATTCCTTCTGATTATAATACACATTTTATAAATGCAGACAAGGATATGACAACAAAATTTTAAGTGAGAAATATTGATTCCAGAATCATTGTGTCCTAAATTTCTAGTTTGAAAAATACGTAAATCAGTACAACTCTTAATACAAAAATAAGTTACAAATATTCCCTGGGCTTCAACACATGACAGTGCATTAAAATAAGCTATAGTATGGATCAAATATTACTGCCAGTCGTGGTTTGACCCTGGCCAAATGGCAGGCACCTATGACATCTGCTCTCTCTGCTGTCCCCTGCCACAGCTCTGCAGAGGAGAGGGGAAAAAAAAGCTAACACACACACACACNCCTGGGCTTCAACACATGACAGTGCATTAAAATAAGCTATAGTATGGATCAAATATTACTGCCAGTCGTGGTTTGACCCTGGCCAAATGGCAGGCACCTATGACATCTGCTCTCTCTGCTGTCCCCTGCCACAGCTCTGCAGAGGAGAGGGGAAAAAAAAGCTAACACACACACACACACACAGAGGCCTCATGAGTTGAGCTAAGGAACCAGGAGAGGATGCACCGAGGACAAAACAAAAAGAAACTTAAAGTTGCAAAGTGATTTCTTGCTAACAGAGTCAGAGGATAAATGAGAAGTAAAATATAACCTCCAAAAATGCCGTTTCTCTGCTCAACACCCCTCTCCCTCCTTCCCACCAGCAGCCCAGGGACAGGATGGGGGGTAGAATTAGGTCAGTCCATCACTGAGATTTTCTTCTGGTACTCAGGGAGAGGAGTTTTTTCTCTGCATAGCCATGGCTCCCTCCCAAGGGAGACAGTTCTCTGTGAACTTCTTTGGCATAGGTCCAAATCTAACAAGTAGCAGCCCCCCTGAATCTACTGCAACATGAGTTCTTGTCCACGGGGTGCAGATCTCCGAGGCCAGGCTGTTCCATTTTAGGAGCAAGGCTTTACCCTCCACTGGGACTCCCACTGGATCACAGCTTCCTCCACACATTTACCTGCTCTGGTGTGGGCGCCTCCCCACGGGCTGTGGGTGGATCTCTGCAACCCCTGTGGACCCCATGGGCTGCAGGGGGACAACCTGCCCCATCATGGTCTTCATCACCGCTAGCTGAGGATTGTNCAGTTCTCTGTGAACTTCTTTGGCATAGGTCCAAATCTAACAAGTAGCAGCCCACCTGAATCTACTGCAACATGAGTTCTTGTCCACGGGGTGCAGATCTCCGAGGCCAGGCTGTTCCATTTTAGGAGCAAGGCTTTACCCTCCACTGGGACTCCCACTGGATCACAGCTTCCTCCACACATTTACCTGCTCTGGTGTGGGCACCTCCCCACGGGCTGTGGGTGGATCTCTGCAACCCCTGTGGACCCCATGGGCTGCAGGGGGACAACCTGCCCCATCATGGTCTTCATCACCGCTAGCTGAGGATTGTTGCCTCTGGTGCCTGGAGCACCTCCTCCCCCACCTTTTCCACTGACCTTGGCATCTCCATGTTGTTTTCCCTCCCATATTCTCACCTCCTCCACCTCCTTCTCTGGCTAAAAAGAAGTGTATGCACCCATTGTTTTGATTTCTTCTTAAATATGTTATCACAGAGCCATAACTAACATCTCTAATTGGCCCAGGCTTGGCCAGCAGCATGTCCATCACCTTCAGAGCCATCAGAGATTGACTCTGCTGGACATGGTGAAAGCTTCCAGAAGCTTCACACAGGACACACACGAGCCATCTTTGTGGCCCCCCCCAACACCCACTAGCAAAAACTGGGCTAAGCAAAACCAACACACTTTCACAAAACAAAGGGTCTACCCTCTAAGACTTTTGAACAGATTTCAAAGAATTAGTTGAATCAGAAAAGATTCATGGAGGAACACCTGAAGTTGCAGAGAAAATGCTTGCAATCAAGTAATTTTAGAAGAAAGTACCTGAAAAACTCATCTCAGCTCCTATAAATTGCATATTTCATGTTGCTACCTTGCTGAGATGAGGAATGTCTGGATGGTACACTGAGGTAGGAGGTATGGAACAATTTACAAACACATGCTGCCTTCAAATTATAGCACTCTCCTTCTAAGTAATTATTTGCACATTGTCTCTGTCAGTATCGATTACACTAAATATGTTATTAAAAGACTGTATTTTCTGGGAAGGAGAAGAACATGGTTCAGTGAATAGGATTTTCATCTCTAGAAACAGACGTTCACTGAGTGAACATTTGGAAATGAATATTAATTTTTTGGACTTTGGTTCAAATTTAACTATAGTGTAAAATCCCTATGCAGTTGAAATGATTGGCTAGAAGGTTTTTGCAATGATTATGAGGTTATGATGTAAATTAGAGTACAGAAATACATGGCACACAGATTAACTATCTATTTCTGAGAGATTAGGGAACAAGAAATAGTGTTCACAGAACTAGTGACCTGTAAAGTCCGTTTTTAAGTGTGCAGTATTTTTTTCTCTGCAATTATTTGTCCCTAATATAACATCTGACGTGAATGCTCAGCCTTTTTCCCTATTAAGCTATTCCCTATTAACTAAACTTTACCTAAATTATCTCATTGAATTCAGTAAAGTTAAAATTTTACCTCTAGGAAATTAGAAACTGCTTATTCAAGATGCCCACCCTGATAGTAGTAATTAGGTAGGTTTCAGTTTTCAAAAAGAAGAATAACATTCTCCAGGTGTCTTCATCTAACCATTGATGCTTGTTTTCAACATGAAATAAAGACCCTAGGAAGACCCTAGGAACAGAGTGGATTGGAAAAACTCTAAGGAATATCAGAAAGACACAAATATTTAAAAGTGAAATCTTTACCAGAAACATCCTGTTAGATACTTCTAAAAACAAAATGCTGCAGGGTGTGATAGAGCTCATCTTAAAGTCATCATTGCTGACTTTAAAATGTATAATTTTATATTAAATAGAAGTTGAAATCCAAATTATTTGTTCAACTTCTTGGTAATTTATGATTTGAACCAGCAATTATTTTAAGCTACATTTTACATGGAATTTTCACTTTTATTTTTTTCCTTTTCTGTGCTAATTAAAGAAAAGGATAAAATAGCTGCTGGCCAGTTATTATAAATAATCATCTTATTTTGTACAGAGAGATGAAGACAAAAGGACGTACCATCCTTTTGGAAGATGGAATAATTCTATTTTGCTATGGTTGTCTCAATTCATATTAATTCTTGTTAGCTCTCAGTAGCACACAAGTATTGGCAAGTGAAAATTTAATGATAAATACATATTTACAGCTGAACACTTGTTAAATGAAACACCATTTCTTAGTGATTTCTAAACACATATTTAATATTTATTGTTCATCAATATTTGGCAAGTAATTCTATTTTTTAATTACTATGACTCATATTAGAAAATAGGAACCAACATGCATGTGATGGACTAAAACAAATATGTTTTAAAGTGGTTGCCTAATGGTAATTAACAGGCAATTTATTAAATTCCTCTTTCTGTGTGTTTTCTTTGATGAAGAAAATGGATTGCAGTGAACAGCATGGGAAATTACTTGATTCTGAGTTGATTAACAATTTGATCACATATATATTGTCTGGTCTCATTTATAAAACAAGTAATGGTCAAAGCAACCTACCTGTAACCCTTATCTCTTCTTGATAATAAATACCAAGCCTCTCCCAAGGCTTGGGCATCTGACTGTGACAGAAACAAATACTGTAGGTGAATGCACTTGATCAAAACTCAAATCTCACCTAAAGACATGTCAACTCCTTCTGAATTGATTAAAGCTTATATGTGGTATCTCCTGAAGAGATTTTATGCTACCTTACTTTTCTTGACTAGAACTCTGGAGAGTGCAATAAATTTTTCAGTTTAGTTACACATTCATATCTATTCTTCCAGAATAATATTTTATAGCACTTCCAAATGATACCAAAATAAAGTAAAATTTCCATTTGGCACACATAAAACCTTGTATTCCCAATGTTTCTTTATAAAAGCTTCAAGTTTCCATCAGTTTCTGTGAAGAATGCACATTTTCTTCCCTATTTTCATTACTAATATTAAGGCACTAATTCTTGATTGTTATTTTCAGGATCTTCAAAAGTCTCTGTATCAATCAACTAGCTGTATCAATCAATCAGCTGAAAAAACCTCCATTATTATTTTAAAACCCCATTGACATGACTACCCTACCTGTGTCACCACCAGGAATAATTATCATAGTGTTTATCTCATAAAAACTGCTTAAGTGTCTCACTTTGTTAGAATGTAGAGCTGATTCTGTCTACACTAGATGTAATTCAAAACCACTTTGATAATTTATTGCACAAGTGATAAGAAGGCTAAAAAGCAATAAATCTACATTATTACATGTTCATTAAAAAGATATATATTAATGTCTATATTAGTTGTATTTAGTCTTGATGACTTTTCTGGTGTGAAAGAAGTCAAAAAAGTGTGTGATAAAAATGTAAGATGAAAATATCATGCAATATAGAAGGTCTGTTAACCTTGATATACTTGAATCTGATGGTAAGCAGTAAAACTAAAGGAAGATTATATGAACATCACAAGTGCATAGTAGTGTTGGCTTTTGGATTTTTTTTTTTTTTTTAATTTGCTCTTTCAGCTTGTAGCAATTTGGGGTTCAGAGATTTTTTTTTTTTTACTCACAAATTGTAATTTTAACGTTTAACACCTTTCAGTAAACTTGTATTTCCTAAAATTGCCTAGTAATTTTTTGAATTCAAGATTGCTTCTGGCAACCATAACATCCTGCAACAGTGTTTTATGTTACTGAGTTATAAACATTTTTTTATTAGATTTATTTAAATTTGTTACAATTTTTAAAGTAGTTCTCTCTTTTAATTTTAATTTGTTTTACTTTTTGCCTGCACTTTTTATGACTAAGATAGTATTTTCAGTTAAATCTCATTAGAAATTCTAAGATGGCTTTCTGGAAAGGTAATGGATAATTTCAAGGGCATCATTTTATACAGATTTTTAGGGTTGCTTGTTTAAATGTGAATCATTTTACAGCTATTCGTACTGAATTTTATCTGCCAACTTACTGCCCATCATAAGATGCTCCCATACCTTTTCACAACTTTTTTTTCCACTATCCTGTAATACCTTGTATACATGTCAAAATCTGTCACCTCATTAATTCTGCCTTTTTCTAAACAACTTATGAATATGTTGAATGTCAGTTCTGTTAGCAAGTCCTATATTTTCATCAGTACTTGAAATTTCTTATAGTGCACTTGCAGGCCTTATGGCAGGCAAGAATGGTGTTTGTTAAGCATTTCATTTAGAACATAAATTTAACTGCAGCAAGAACAAAACAAATAATTCCCCATTCCAGGAAATATATGTATCATGATTTTAAATTAAATGGTGGCAGTGCATATCTTGCTTACATAATTAAAGTGTCATTCAGTGTCTAAATTATCTATTTTGAAAGCTCTGTAAAGGTATCAAATACCTTAACTTAAAATGTATGCCAAGGTATATATGTCTCAATAAATTACAAAAAAGATTGCTTAATGTCAAGCTGTAGAATGCTTTTATAGTCAATGGAATATGGTAAGTTGCTATTTTTATTTGCCACCTATTCTCTCCTAGACATCTATCTTAAAATAAAATTAAACTCCTACTTGATTGGCTAGTTCTCATTAGTTATATTGAGAATACATGTTCTTCAGCTTGGAAAAGTGTGGGGCTTGCAGATGGCTGAAGGTAGCATTCTGTCATTTTTACTTCAGTTAAAATTAATGCTAGTCTTCTTATTCAGCGAATTGCTTACCAATGTCACCAAGAGCATATACACACAAGCCAGAGAATCAGGACTCTTATGGTCTACAGTGTATAAAAAACTTATGGGCATGATACAAGCAGAGTAGGACTTTGTACGAGCCCAAATGGATGGAACTAGTCTAGATGAAGAGAATTCTGGCAATTGAAGAGAATTGTAATACTGAGAAAAGAGAGAGCAACTTTTTTTTTTTTAATATACAGTGCCCTGCACATAGATAGAGAAGAACTCTCACATAAGTGGATTTTGATATTGAAGTGTACAAATTTCTCATGGTGACTTTGTATCATTAACTTCCACTAATAGGCAATTTAGAGAATCCATTGCAATTCCCTTGGATGTGAAACATAAGGGAAATATAGAAAAAAGGAGATATAGAAAAGTAAAATTGCCTTCAAAATATAAAGCACAAAGAATACGAAATAGAAAAGTTAAATTAGCTGTAGGAAAGGTGATTGTACCTAGACAGTATTTGCACTGTCTTGATTTTTGCATGTCTGTAGAATAATGATGCTACATTTGCATGGAATAGGAGGTAAAAAAAAATATTATTTACAACTATCTCTTGCTTTTCATATTTATATTAATTTATAATATTCATGTACAAAATCAAATGCTTGATATCCTGACCATATATCTCTTTAACAGTCATGACTACAGATGGAATTTTAATAATAAACTATACTAAAATTTTTGTTTGGTGCTGTTATTTATTAATTACTTAACTAATCATGATTATGATCTGCAGATGTGAAAAACTGGAACTTGTGATGTCTTTTCTGCAAACAAGAAGAGTTAATGTGCCTCCATTCTCGGGAAGGATCCAGAATGGAATAAGTAATTTAGCAACCCTTTTGCCATATAATTTTGAGGAAAATTAGAGGAAACATTTATCTGATTAAACTCCTGAATGTATATTTTCTTCTGTTTGTCTTCTATATGGAGATGGGGGTTATTTTTAATGGAGTGTATGTCCATGTGTAGCATGTAACACATGGACGTACATGCAGTAAAAATAACCCCATATAACCATAATCGGTGCAGCAATAGGTTATGTGATTAAAGTCTTGTCTCCACATACACTAAAAAGAGCCCACTGGCAAACAGGAGCACACCAATACTCCAGACAGAGACATGAGTCCCCTCTCGGAATTACCAGAGCTGTCCCAGGAGCCCCTCAAGCCCAGGGGTCACAGGATACCCTGCACCAGAAGTTAGCAAGGGATGTTCCCTGTGGCATCTCATAAAGCAAGGGAAGACACTGTCCACTGGTATGTAGCTTATCATGGGAAGAGTGTTCTGGAAATGGAGGTAGGGATGGATACCTTCTATTTTGTGCACATTTTTATGTGTGGCACTCTAGAAATTAGAGTGCTAGTTGGCACTATGGGGCACTGTTGCAGTGGGCTTGGCCCAGATGAGCTTGGAGGCAGATGAACCTGAGGAAGGGCCCTAGGTCTGAGGAGACCTTTAGCTTAGGGTGACAAAAAGGTGCTTGCCCAGTGTCGCTGTTGAGCTGCTAGCAGAGAGAAAAAACCCTCCGACTCAGTATAGCATAAAAGAGATATATTTTTTTTATTTTTCCGACTTATATAGACTTTTCAAAGGTCACTCAGATTGGTCAGTCCGAAACCTCCCCCTAAGCCTATTGGCCAGGCCCGAACTGCGCACATCTCGAGAAACGGTTTTAGTAACATCCAAACTTTATCTTTGTTTATAAAAACACAAGAAAAATTCTCACGGGAAAGGTCTGTGCTAGCAAGAGCATTGGTTATAAATCTCTCCTTCTCTTTATCCTATATGAAGTTAATTGTAGCAGTGTGTCTGATTGGCACTGCATATCTGCCTTCCCGTATCTCATATTGAGTTAAGAGCCAGAACATTCCTTTACCCGCAGCTTATTATTGGTTTTTAAAGTTCTGTACCTTCCCTCCTTGCACCCCCATTCCCTGAAGCCCTTGTCAATCTCTATCCCCTGCGTCCCGGTTGGTTATCCTCTCAAAACCCCTCCCATCTTTCCATCCCTTTTAATCCCATGCTCGCTTCTGTTTGGCGCTCTCTGCTCTTTGGAACCCAGGTCTATCCTCTCCCGCGTTCCTTTCCGGACCCAGCCNTCCCCCTCGTCCCTTTCCGGACCCAGCCGTCTCCCCCTCCCCGCTGTCCCACCACTAAACCCTGGATTCCACAAGCTGGGAGACTGCATCTCGTTTAATCGCCGAGGCTCCTATTATCCTGCCTTTGAGAGGTCAGCCCGAGCTCAGGTTCTGCTGGCCCCAAATCCGCTCTGCTCTCGCAGAGTGGAAAGCCACCCGGCGGGGACCTCTTTTAGGTGGGGTTTTCAGGATTCCCCTGCCTCCCCAGAGTGAGAAAACCTCAGTTAATAGCTAGAATGTTCTACTCTGTTCCTTCTAGACGAGTTTCACCATTGGTTTTCAAAGTTCTGTACCCTCCCTCCTTGTATCCCCATTCCCTGGCATCCCTGCCAATCCTGCATCCCTCGCGTCCCGGTTGGTTCTTCCATGTAAACTCCTCCCATCCTGCACCCCCCTTCTTAACCCCTTGTTCGGCATTGTACTGGGCTCTTGGCACTCGAGCATACAGATTGCTCCATCCTCTTCGACCCTTCCCAACCCCACGCACCCTCGCCGTCCCACCGCTCCTCAATAAACCCTGGATTCCGAGAACTAGGAGACTACATCTCTTTTAATCGCCTTGTTTTCTGCCGGTCTCCGTCTCCGAGGCACTCCGCACCTGCGCCCGCAGCACTCACTGCAGCGCCCGATCCAACACGCATGAGGTTCACGGCGGCAGTCTTCTTTCATACGGTTTTGGGGCTCGCCGCCTGTCCCAGAGTGAGAAACCGCAGGGCACAGGGTCCCTTGCATCTGGGCAGCAACAGCTGGAGAGAAACTGGAATGCATGTGTACTGTGTGGGTAGATGCCAGTAGGTATCAAGGAGGCTGATCTGGCAAGTAAAATATGAGTCCTGGGAGCCAGGAATCAAAGTCAAGCAGAAATTCTTGGTTACTGGAGAGACTAACACTAGCTAGCCAGCTAACTAGCAGCTAACTAGAAGATCCATTTTCATGTGTCCGTCTGGGAATTAGGCAATTGGAGTCCAGAGAATGCAGAGGTTAGTCACTGGACAGACTTAGTCTGCAGGAGATCAGCTGCTGGAGGGACATCTATTATGCATATACACATTTTCCATTAATAGACATTCTTCCCGATCAGCCAAAAGAAATGAACAAAATCAGGCCATTAGTGCTGTTTGCATTTGTGTAAATGCTGTGTGCTCCATCTGTTTTGACCTGTGTGGCCAGACATGTGTATGTATTGTGAGTATATGTGTGTGTATGTCTGCTGGGACTGCATGCTCAGCCTCATTACCCATTAATTACAGCATCTCAGGACATGTGATGTGTATTGAGCTATTGCATTCGTCAATTCCCAGGACTAGACATGACAGAAAGAAAACTGATAGATTTGATTAACTATATGCACCATTTAAATGTTAAATGAATGCATATAAAATAGTAATAGATTCTGACTACAAATTCTGTTTCAATACTCTTTACAGTCTGTTGCTTTGGCTGTGCATCAGTGAGTGCTGCATATTGTCCTTCCTCATATCTGGCTGTAGCCTTCTGCAGGGTAATTTGTGCTATTGCAGAAGTAAATTATGCAACTTGAAGCACACCATTAACACTGTACAAGGTTTTCCAGATGTCCAGATATCAAATGATTAGTATATAGTATGTGGACGTTACAAGCCAAATGTTATTAATTGGCTGTAAAGACAGAGATGAAGAGACGGTGACCAAGTTCTCTGGAAATATTTGTTCTTCCTCGTGAGAATATAAGTCCATCCTGTCTATCACAGATGTAAATGTACTTAGAACTGACTAAATTTATAGTTTCCTGAAGCAAAGGTCTGATTAATTCATGTTTCTAATACAGATGGAAGATTTACACTTATTAGATGGAACCAAGATTCTTGCCTGGTAACCACAAGAGTCTGCATTTGGCATATAGCAATGTTTTTTGTTTCAGCTACTTATATTCATATATTACAGAAAGTAAAAATAATGCTTGTGAGCATAAGATGAAGCAGGAACTTACAGAGAACAAGGAAGAGAAACCGCATACCAGTTTCCCCCAAAGTGCAAAGTGGAAAATATCATGTTAACAGAGAAACAGTAGCCAAAGAGCAGACATGTAAATAGATGTGGTAACAAATGTCAGTAGGAGTTGGAGGTGTGTTGTTATTTCTCTTTTAGACCATAAAAATATGCAAATACTGCCCAGACGGTGTGATTAGGAATGATGAGAATGAAAAATCCTCATTTTAAATGCTAGCATTAGGAACTAAAAAAAGAAGAGTTTGACTTCCAGAATAGTTATGGATAAAACACAGTACTGTCTAACAAGGTGATTCAACCCACCTGAGATCTGAACCATTCTTCAGAGGTGTCTATCAATGTGCATTAATAATGCAAGCATTCTAACATGATTATGTTCTGACCTGGAAGCCTCATTTTGATGCCATATTTAGATGAAATGCATGCTGAACTCTTCACTCAATTCTTCTCTAGAGGGAGCTGATAACAAAGCCCTTACTGTCTTTTCTGATAACAGAGCTATTATTGTTTACATCCTAGGATCTTCAGATATATCCTACTCATTTTCTGCAGTCTGCACTTGTAGTGCTGTAATTAAGATGTCATCTTAGAAATAAATGAAATCTCACTTGTTGTGTGGAACACAGTGTACACACCCTGTCTTGTCCTTTATTGTATGCTTTTTGTTGAAAATGCAAAATGGAATAAGGTGTTTTGGATTACTCAGTTATTTTGCACATGCTAATTGCAAGGAACACAGTAAAATTATGTCTTATATAAAGCCTCCTCACCTTTAGACAATAAATCATTAAACATGACATATTACAGTAAAGTGGAAAAAATCATGGTTTAAAAAAATGAAACAAATTCAAAGTAACTTATTTTTTAAATAAATCAGTCGGGAAGAAAAAAATTTACGTTGCTGCATTCTTTTAAGTATCAGGCCCACTGAATACATTGCTCATATGAAACAGAACTATTTATGAATATTGCCTGGGAACAGATTTTCAAAGTGTCACATGCCAATTAACACAGTACATGTGAACAGAAGCATAATGAATTGGAGAGGATAATATTCCCACATGCAGAAAATGTCAACAAGAACATAATTGGCAGCTATAGCATATGGTATATTGAGCTCAAAAACTTGTTTATACCATCTTGAATCTCCCACTAATAAGATTTCTCTTTATTAGCAAAATCTAAAGGAATATATCTGAAGTGCCATTCAGAAGTGTCACTTCCTTTTTGAGATTCAGGCATGAAAATTGATTGATGTGCTTTCTAATGTCAGACTTGATATTGATTAATCCAGTGGGGTTTGTACAGCATTAATAGTATGCAGTTTAATGCATATTCACCAAAGTTATATAAAACTGCTTTCAAGCTAAAAGAGATGTTGACCAAGGCATTTTTGTGTGTGCATACGGGTGCATAATTCTAAACTTTTAGTGTCTGAAAACACAATAGTCAGTATTTTCAAAATCAAATATGCAGGTCTGATTTCATAACTCTTGTGGATTCTGCTCTAGTCATAGTTTGTTCACACTAAATGTAAATGACCAAAAGAAAATATTTCCGGTATTCTAGGCTGGATGTTTCAGCTAGCAAAGCAGGTTCTTGAACCAAACTGATTTTCTTCATTTACTGGCAAGGGGATATAGGTCTTGTGGAAATTAAATATCAGAGTTACAGTGGATGATCTCTCTTTGGCCTTCCTGATGCTTTCAAAATGTTTCATGTCAAGAATAAGATGAGCATACTAACAGTGTCTTAAAACCCCCAAACTTATGCACAAAAAAAAGTACAGAGACATTAGATGGACATGAGATCTGAACCAAAAGTCAGACTGGTGATAATTTCTTCTGTATTTCTGACTCTTTCATAAATTATTAGGATACATGAGCTTAAATTCAAGTAACTTTATTAGTTATAATAATTTTCAGATTTTACATAGTTGAAACAAAAAAACAAAAAAACCCCAAAACAACACAAAAACCCAAAAAAAAACCAACAAAAAAAAGCTTTAAACAAAATCCTGGAATGCTTCCATGTTTCTCTCTAATGTTCCCAGGAAATTTCATCAAACCCTTCTCATTCATTTCCTCTCCTACCTCTTCCAATATATCTATTAACAGTGTTAGGGACATGTAGTTATTGGTTCTTATTAAAACCATGCAAGCATCACTGTAAATCACTTAGTTTTCTTCCAAAATTTCCTCCTTTTGATAGTATCAGGCAACATGCATTTGCATATAATCCAAGAATTGCTTTCCATGAAAGTAAATCCAGGCTAGGCCCAGATGCCCCTTGTAAGGATTCAAACACCACTGAAACAGAGGTATCCTGCCTCTCAAATTTGATATGAAGAGCCTGACACTGCCAGAAGATAATGTAGACTCATTCATCTATGTCTAATTCTTAACTATGGTGCCTTTTTCTGAGTTGGAAAGGAACATCCAGAAAGCAATCATTTCTTAGATGTTCTTTAATTTTCCTCTAGAAATGTTTTGGACATTGATAAAACCAGTCATTTAACAGGGAAATTAAATACTGATTATAAGTGGAGAGATTTTTTTTTTTTTTTAATCTGAAACGAATTTCCAATTTTAAATTGACGGTAATCAAATTTGCTGGCAATCACAATGATTTTGAAAAAATTGTTATCAATTTGAATTTGCCTTTTAAATAAGGAGGACACTGCGATAAAGACTGTATGAGTTTTTCAAGCAGCAAAATGTTTACACCTACCAGTTTTACAGGTCATCTGACATTTCTCATGACTTCCCAACCATGTTTCATTGGCTATTTAAGAGCTGTTTAAGGCAAGAATAGAATTAATTACTGTCACTGTTCCCAATAGCTTTTCCCACTGGTTTTAGGAGTCTTGCATCCATATGGTAGCTTCAACACAATCTGGTTCATGAAGACTACCTAGGAACTGTTTAAAAATATGCTAAACCTGAAACTAATGTTTTCAAGAATGGCTTCAGTCTTTCATAAATCAAGTACTTTGGCAGCTTTCATCTGATGCTTAGCTCCACCAGGATGCTCAAATACCTAATTTTGTGTTCATCCCTCACTAGAACGGGGACAACATAGTGTATGATTGTAAAGTTTTCATTACAGGTAAGGTGTTCTTTGGGTAAAGGAAGAAAAATTATATTCTTTGAACCAATAAATGGATGCTTAAAGAATTGGGCCTACAGATATTTAAAATGTGCATTTTTCCTGCACAAAATATATAACAGCCTTAGTGAGTTGTGGTGAGATTGTTCTCTGGTGAGACTTCACATTTAATGAAATCAAAGTAAACTGGGCCAGGAAAGAGATCATACAAAGAGTGAAGCTCCACAAACAATATGGCAGGCCCTACTGAGGTATTTGTTTCATTGTCTGTTTTAAACGGTACAGGAAATAAAATCCCTAAATCCCTATGCAAGAGGGATGTCTCAGTTAAGGTTTTTGTTTTCCTTCATTCTGCTGTGGTCCAGTATATCATGGCAGATCATCTTTATGCTTATCACACATTAAAAGAATAAAAAACTCACTTTCTAATTAAACATTTATTACTCAACTGTGAATGCATTGGTAGCAATAAAATAATTCTAACTTTACACATAAACGATGAGTTTTGGATGATAAAGCTGTGTGATAAAAAAAATTATTAACATCTGTTAGAGCTGCTCTCCAAGGGTTTTCATGTTTTCATTTTCTTATTGTTCTTTCAAAGTATTATCATTGTTCTTTTTTCTTTTTATTTTTTACCAAATAAATACTTTGTACAGATTTTAAAATTAGACATTTGTCTTAACTGTCTTCATTTTTTCTTTGGGTTTTTTTTTGTTCATTTGATTTGGTTTCTGGTTTTTGTTGTTTTTGTCCCAGGCTTTCAAACACTGTCAGGACAAGCAATACAGAACTACTGAATATTTTCTAGTTATTTTTAAAGCTTAGGACTCTTTGGCAAACATATCCTCAGAAATACTTATTGGAAAATTAAGAAATCACCCCATTTAATTTCAAGAAGGATCTCATGGATGATTTAGTTATGATTCTACTTTAAGATGTGACCTTTAAATAAATTAAGATTGTATGCTTATTGTACTTTTTGTCAAGTTGATTTTCCATGAAAATACTTCACAGTCTAATTTATCATTTACTATTTGATAGGAATTTTTTTTCCATAGTGAGTCTTCTGTTGCCTGTGAGATATGTCTTCCTAGGGAGGTAGTTTTCTCATACAAATACCATGTAATTCTCTAGAGAATTGTACATGTTGCCAAGACAGTTGTTTGCACTGTAAATATTTTTCTTCTGGCTAAATTATTGCTTCATTTTGTTTGTAAAAGTTAAACAAAACGCAAAAGCAAAATACATGATGTCAAAACAAACACAAGGGAAAACTATGTTTTTGGGGATGTTAATAGGTTTTGTTCTCTCTAAGATATTTATCTCTGTGTTTCAGAATACAACTGAACTTCATGTTAAACTAAAAAATAAAATATCACTGGAACTGGAGAGTAACTCTCATTGCTGACATCTTTTGTCTTGGTCTCATGTTACACTGGCAAGTTCCAGTCCCCATCGCTCTAGAGGCTCATCCCTAGCCCTCAGTGGAGATTGAAAGCATAAATAACAAGCCTCAAAGTTTGGAACAGACTTTGCTTATCATTCTGAGTTTCCATGATGTGGTATAATTAGCAAGCACCTATTAACGTAACACCAAGTTCTGATGAGTCCAACATTAAATATACTTGAGTATTATACTTTATACTTCAGTCCCTGTTTAGTTATGATTTAAAAGAAAGAATGAGAAAGAATTATGCAACAAAAGTCTCTCCTTCAGAAAAATGTGTGATTTGCCGACAAAGAAAAAAAAAGGAAGAAGAAAAAAAGGAACATTAATACTTCATTCTAACTCTAGCTATATGAACACATTATAATAAAATGGTTAATGAATTTACAATTTAAATGTGGTTTTGCGAGGATGGCCTTTTACTTTTGAGAAGTGAAAGTAATTTCAATGTATTTTCATCAATATGTTCTGAGCATGGTTTTATTGGCAAACAGAATTATCCAACTGATCAGTTGCACTAGATATCTGAATGTTTTTACTGAATGTTTGAACACCTGTCCCTTTTTTGTCAGTAAATTTCCTTCTTACTTAAGGGTTAAAGTAAGAAGTAAAACTCCCTTAATTTTTGAATTACATTTGCTAATATCCCTTTGTAGTAAAGTCACCAGTGATGTTCAACTACATTTTTTTAGCCCCTCTCCTCTTTTGTTCTTGTGCTTAGATGTTTAACAAATACATAAAGTGACATCTTTGGGTCCATTAAAGATAATTGAAACTTCTCATTTTGCAAGATATTGTTACAATTCACTATTAAGAAAGCAGAGAAAAAGTTGCAGCACAGATCCATTACACTATCACAGCAATTACTTTCTGCTGTTACAGATAATATCTAGACCAGTGTTCAAGGAGGGGGAAAACAATGTAATGCATGTTACAAAGGACCATCCACCACTTGATGGGCAAAGTCATGATGACATAGAAGGTGCAATTTAGTCAGTATCAATGCAGCAGTTCTTTATATCCCCTAAGGAATAATCATTGTATGTATCCATTTCAATTATTTATTTCTTCCTATTGTCCTTTTCTCTGAGGAAAAATTGAGTTGGCCTAGCCATGTAAAGCATTGCTGTCTGCAATCTCTTGAAGAAAAATAATCTAGACAATATGCAAAAATATGAAGGTAGTCTAAATCTGAGCAATACCACAAAAGCCCTCTCAAAAGCAATTTGTGTACAGTACGGGCCAGATAAATTCATCATTAGGAGTACAAATAAGATCAAGGATATCTTATTTTAATATCAGGCTAAGATGTTGAATAATCTTTTTCTCAAGGAAAAAACCCAAACAAAAATCAAGTAACTTGGACACAGTTTGTTGATAAGACTTATACACATATGTAATCTATCTAAGTCATTGTAGTGACACTTAAATGATCATTTGGTCTGGCAGGAGTTGGCTTAAATTATATTACCTGGCTACAGAAATTGCAAACAATATGGGCATGGGCATTGTGTTTGAGAAAATGTTTCCATCAGTAATGTTTAAACCCACAAGAAAGCTACATTAAAGAAAACCATGTTGTAACTTTTGAGCAATTAGTAGATTAATATCATTCTTGTCACAGTGCCGTTGTTTTAGAACAGGCTTAAAAAGAGCAAAGACTGAAAGGTGTCTAAAAGGGAACCCCAGGCATGGTATGAAGATCACGAGAAAAGTCAAAACACTAAGCAAATGCACATAAAATGGGCCAACCCCCCACTCCCAAACTAAAGGTATTGAAGAAGGTTTCTTTAACTGGTGAAAAAAGCAGCCCACTGTGAATAACTTTTCCACCAGTACTTAATAGCCATATAAGCAGGATCTTCACACTACCTGGACAAGGCATAGTTACTAAAAAAATAGTGGAAAATATAGTTGTGAGACATTAGCAGTTAAAATGGGGTTCAGGGTGAAAAATAAAAACAATTCCCATCATTGCACCAAGACCAGTGCAGCCAATACCTCTTCCCAAAAATCAGAAATAGTGAGTTTACAGCAAAGTAGAGAATTATACATACTTTGATAAGTCTCCATGACTCTAAAAAATGTTAGCTTTATCAAATGAAGTCCAAGTATCTTTCTGATACTTGCACTATCCTGTTCTGGCCCCAGGAACATGCTCTTTTAAAAAAGTCATTACTATGGATATTGATCACATATGACTGATCACCTGTATGCAGCTTTATCTTTTCATATTTTAATTTGCATGTTTAAAAACTGTTTTTTATGCATTTCATTTAAATGATATTTTTAAAAAATATATGTATTCAATGTTGGTATTCTATAATTCTATCAAATTAAACTAAGACAAGAGTGTATGCTTGATAAATAAACAAATATAGACATTTGAAAGAAAAAAATAACCTTGTAATGTTCTTTTGCAGACTTTATATATTAGTAGTTAAAACCTATACCAGAAGAATTTTATAGAAAAAAAAAATTGATCACTTTATCATTATCATTAACCGTTGTTAACAGAATAATATATGATAGCAATAACAATCAGCACAGAATAACCATAGATTATCTTTACACTGATTTTTAAGTGTAAATTTTCTGTTGTGTAAAATAGAGAGGACATTTAGATCTGTGATCTCTTAAACTGGATATGAAATTTTACTGTATTTTCATAATGCAAAGACGTGAAAGTTGGAAAGATATGATGAGGGAAATATATTGCATATCTGTCTCATTCTTATGCATTTCGCATATATTTATTTATGAATGTGGTCACAAACAGAATACCAGGCGGAAACGACCTTTAGTCTTATTAACACTGTTCTTATATACCTATATTAAGTCCATAATATGTGTTACTGCACAATAAAAACATGGAAGAAACAATTTAGGCTTGAATTTGTCACATTCGAATTCCTGTCACATGTATTTCTATGAATTTCCCTATAAAGAAAATTTTTTTATCATCTTAAAAAAAAGGAGCATGTATTGTTTTCCTACTGTTTTTTGATAGATTCATGCTATTAGCTTTCTCTTCTTTCTGTTATTTTCAAGGGTACATGTGTGTGTACGTCTATTTGTATATATGTCCACCTTAAAAAAAACAAAACAACCCACTCTTACTTCTTAATTTAAAGAATTGAAAATTTTCTGACATCTTTGTAAGATGGTAATTTATTTTTATATATGAACTTCATGAATATATGTATTGCTATAAAAAATTATCGTCTTATAGAATAAAAATAATCTGACTTCTTTCATAACTAAGACTTTGTTCACTTAGTATGAGTTAAAAGTTGTAATACTGTGCAATATTTTCATCTAAAAATCATCTTCACCAACTGAATGAAAATAATCAAAACTGTGAAATAAGTACAAACATAAGCACAAATATGTTAAAAATTAAGGTAAAAACTCTTTAATATTTGTAGCAACTTGTCAGTTTCAAGAAAAGTGTATGTCATGAGGGTGTTGAGAAAAAAATATAATGTGGTCTTCTAAAGAGTCATTTACAAAATTTGTAGTTATCTGCACTTTTTGCCTTTTTTTTTTTTTTGTGAAAAAGAAAATTCACCCAAAATATTTAATTCACTACTGAAAAATTTTGAGCATTGTCAGAGTAAAGTTAAGACAGTTTTGATAACGACCTGTATGAGAAATTATTCCATACAAAACACCCTATTGATTAACGTACACATTTTGTATTTCACCAAATCAAATGATATTTTAAATATTTTACCTTTTTTACTGTTTTCATACACCCGCTCCAATGTTAAATTTTGAATAGTTGCCACCCATATTGTAAAAGAATTATATGGCTAGAGTGTTTGACATATAAAAGTGTCAGCACTTATTAGTGATAAACATCATCGTCTCTCCTCTCTTGATGAATTACATGTTCTTTCATTAAGTGTAAAGAAAAGATGACAGGGACAAACAATATTCTAGAGTTTACTGTTAAAATGTTGCTGGCATTTGAGGTGACTTTTTTATACTTTTCTAAAAGAAAAGGCGTCATTGATAATTGATTCTGTTCGGAAACTTATGATAAAAAGCACATATACTCCCACAGCTTGGGGGACTGTCAAATTGTAACTCCATCAGTTTTCTTCTAGACATGCCAGACAGAAGTGTTAACAAGAAAATGCTAAATAACTTAAAACTTTTAAACTGGTATTTAGGGAAAGAAAGATTGTAAACGTAAGTACTGATTATACCTATAGGCCTGAAATGAACATTTTTATTTTCAAGATTTTAAGAACTCACAACAATCAAATTACCTAATATCATAAACTTTAAGTGGAATTACAGAATCACAGAATTAACTAGATTGGAAAAGACCTTTGAGATCGTCAAGTCAAGCCATTGACCTACCACCTCCTCATCAGTTCAGCCATGGCACTGAGTGCCACATCCAGTCAGTATTGGATGAAACAGTTCTATTTGTGACTATATAAAACTGGCAGCATTATTATTATCTTATTTCTTACTCTTTCTGTCTCTTACTACCCTTGTTTGTCCTGGGAAGAAATTAAAAGTGCAATTTTTGAGAAAGAAACCTGGTTTAACAATATTCATTTCTAGATGACGCATCTCAGCCAGCTTCATTAAATTAAAGATTGCATAATCTGAATTACAAAATTGACCATAACTAAAAATATCTAATTCTTTATGCAGTTTTGGCAGCTATTGCACACTCTGATACAAAGTAGGTCATCTACAATTTTTTTAGTATAATGGATATTCTGTTGTACAATAGCATCATTTACCTCTCCATTTACTCTAATTGAGGGCAGTTTAATATGAATTAAATTTAGTTTTATGGCTGAATCACCATGATAACAGAAAAGTCAAGGTGAACGCGGTCTTTTTTTTTGTTTACTTGATTAAAGTGCCTTCCTATGCAGAATAAAGAAGTACAGCACCTTTTAAAGGATATACTAATAAAGTAGAAGCCATTGGAACAAATTCCCCCTGAAGAACAGAGATCTAAAGGAATATTTTATCACAATGAGGTATTTCTCTGACAGAATGTCACTGCTGCTCAAATTGTTAAAAGAGACTATTACAAAGAATAAATAATAATCATGGGTCCATATATGAGCAGATAGAAATAAAGAATGAAGATGGTTACTTATGTAAATCAATCTGCACTTAAGCGTACCACCAATATCTATATCATTAAATGGCTGTATTAATCAGAAAATGTTATTCTGATTGACAGTCTTCTACCTCTGTGGTGTCTTTTTCTTTTTCCCTTTTTTTTTTTTTTGCTATCAGACCATACACCATATCTACATTTTTCCTCCTCGTTGCTTTTAAGCAAAATTAAGACTAAATTGGCCACTGCAGACTCCCTGTGAGGAAGCTTCAAGCTCCTCCGATTCAGGATGAGGACATGACACATTAGTGTACCAAGCTAAATTCTGGAAGAAAAGTTTTGTGACTACACCATGGAAAGCAGCACGATGACTGAGAATTCCATCTGGTTTTAAAGGTCTTAAATCGACCTGTTGAAGAAGCTTTGTGTCTCTATTACTTCTGGCTGATTTCTCTTGTTTTAAAATTGTCCTCCTTTAAGTTTGTCCAGGCCTTGATTTTCCAGTATCGTTTCATCTATATGCTTTGCAGTTCTGCCTTTTCTGTTTTCATTATCGATATTTTGTTTCTCATCATTTATTGCTGCTTGATCCTCCACTGATGTTGCTACAAGCTCTGTTTTTTTCTTGCACTGTATTTCCAGTTTCATTTTTAATTTGTGATATCACCTTTGAGTACCTTTTTTGACATTTCCACTTATAAGATCTTTGTTTATTCTGTCTCTTATTTTGCGAAGTGCCACTAGAGCAGGTATCATGAAGTAGTTACCTTGAGTGTTTCCTATGCAACCTAGAGAAAAATAAACATTACCTATAGTGAGCATTTGTTCAGGGATTTTTTCTGTCCTTATAACCACCAGAATCCAGCTTGTATTTTTCTTCTCTTTCTTCTTCTAAAATAAAGTTCTGAAATGCCAGATTTTAAAACTTATTTTCCAAAAGTATCTTCACTAGGAGAAAGTATCCTAGCATCTTGAAGAAATGATTTGTCAGAGAGCCTTTAGCAAAATTATTTGACTGTGGATATATGCTTAAAAGAGGTCTCCTCATGGTACAGTGGAGGGACTGATGAGCTGTGAGATCCTCAATACAAGAGACCATAGCTGAAGGTCACACTGCCGAGAAATTTACTGCTTGTGCAAGGGAACTGAAATATTTTGTGAACTAAAGAGCTAGTTCACAATGGATTTTTTTTTTTCACATTGACATTATAAGTGCATTTAGCTAACTAATTCACAAACTAGAGGGACAAATTTGGTTACACACACCAATAAAACTTTACATGGAAGCCCAACCTGTTTAAGTTTTTCTTTTGACTTTATGGGGATTTAACAGAATCTTCATGACAGACTGATATGAGGATTGGGCTTATAAAATAAGATAATTTGATACCTGTAACAAGATAGGGAGTACAAAGCAAAATAAATTATATTAATTGGGAAGAAAAAATCCTAAACTTTTCAATTCCCCTTAGCCATGCCTGGCTTCAGTCCTCTTGAGTTCTCCACAAACAGAAAAATCTGTTGTGTTAAAACATCAAAAGTTATAACTATAAATGTGTCTTCTATTGCCTGTAAAATCAAGAATTGTGACAAATAAGCACCTCTTTGTCAGATCACTGCAGGGTGACTATAATGTGTACAATATTTTATTTATTTATTTTTACATGTTGATTTCTTTTTTAGGACTGCATGCATGCAGATTCTCTGCTAAGTGATCATGGTCAGCATAATATAAGAATCAGCTTCAGCAAGGCCTATTCTAGGTTTTTTAAAGATCTTTAATATCTAACAGAATTAGACAGAGATACAGGATACTTCTTTTTTTTTTTAATGAAAGCACTAATTTGCAGGTGCTCAGCCATAGGCATTGTCAGCCTAGGAATGCCAGAATGTCTTTCATTGTTGAAAACAGATTTCCACAAAAAATGAAGGAGGAGCATATCAACTCTTGTCAGAAAGATCTATGCAAATTACCTCTTTCAGAACTCCTTTACCTTTGTGTCTTAGGTATGGGATTCCAAGATCGCAACAGATCTTCAGTTTACTCCTTCCAATTGGCTAATCAGGATAAATACCACAACCAGCAGCCTGAACACTTGAAAGTTTTATCCAGTGGAAGGGCTAATATAAAGATGTAGCCCAAAACCAGCATTTTAAACTGAAATGTTAAAAGAGAAAAAAAAAAGAAACCCACAAAAAAAAAAAAAGCCCTTAGAAAACTGTCCTATCTTATTTGTGCTTATTAAAGTGTGCTCCATCATAATATGTGCCTCTGTCTCTACTGAAAACACAAGTTATAGAACAAGGAGCTAATGAGGTAATTTACACTGGGACTTTAAAATTGCAGCATAAGGAAAGAACAGATCTAATGCAAGGATTGCTATAACTTGGAAATCATAGTAACTATACAGAGACCTTCAGATTTCTGCTGTAAAGGGATGATAAATGTGCTATATACTAATGTTACCTTAAAACATATATTTTCAAGTCTTTGTAAAATTCTTTACCATTAATATAAATCCTTATTGTATGCATTCTAAGCTTTTATTCATTTTCTCATCTTTTTACTCTCTCCTGCTTGTCAAGCTTTCCTGTAATTTTTCCTCTCTCACTGTTGTTCATCTGGCCTCTCTTTGTCTCTTTTTCTCTTGGCTTTATTTTCTCTCCCTGGAGAGATTCCCAGATCACATTAGAAATGTAGGTTGAACTTCTGATGTCATTCTTAGAGAAAGAAAAAGAAATTACAACCTTAGTGTTCAAGGCTATATAGGAAATCCTCTTACATGTCTCTGTAGCAATGCTTTTTCATGATCCTGAGATGCTTGAATATGTTTTCGTGGATAGAGAAACAATGAAAACTTAAGGAAGGTATATCTTTACAGAGTCTGAGAATTAGAGAGTTGCTTGTCTTACTGTAGAGTTTGTGTTGTGCTAGCAATCCAGTGATAAAAAAATTCAGAGATTTCATTTTAAAATAAATGAATCACTGAGTTTGGAATTTGAGATACATTTATTTCATCAGCTGTTCCTTGTTTAGTCAAAGCTGTGTGCCATAATGAGATGCTTCAATCCCTGCAGTTACTATAGGGAACATGGGTGCCTGACTCAGTTTCATAGCTTCTGCTGCACAGCCTGAAGCAATGAAATTTATAGCAGTCAGGTTCCTTCTCTTTTAGACATCTTTCCTAATAGAAATAGATATTCTTTAGCATCTGAATTGCATAAGTTGTTTTGTCAGGTCAGGATAAAATATTATTTTAAAACGATACAATACATTTTTTATTACAGTATTTCTGTAACATATGCTCCGTACATAGAAGCAGCAGTCCCATATATTTTAAGACAATTCTATCCAAAACCAATTATCTTACAGGTAGGCTTTTATTCTTTTCTAATAGTTGTAATTACCCATCACTCATATGGCTGTTGCATGGTTTTAAAGTTTCAAAACCTATTGAAAATCATCTTCTAAATTACACAATGCAAAACATTTTTTCCCATTCCCTTTTTTAATTGACAAATCCACCTGTATAAGAACAGGATTGTTGTTTCTAACTATTCACCTCCTGGACAGAAGATGCTATTTTGTTGTAGAAAGCAATCAGGTTAGTCTGCTGTGATTTGCCCTTGGTAAACTCATGTTGACTTTTTTCAAGCAGCTTCCACATTTGATTTGTATGGTGCTTCAAGAGTTTAAAATGGGAAAACTTTGCATCTCAGACATGTATGTAACATGGAAGAGGTTTGGGGTTTTTAAATGTTGTTTGATTTAACACTTATAATTTTGCCTAAAATGTATCATTTTCACTTCCATGCTATTTCAAATTGTGTCTTGTGTATCTAATTCTCTTGTTCAGTCAGTCTGTTCAGTCAGATCTAGGCAGCAGTGTAGCTCTCTTTGTAATCAAGTAGTGTACCTGTAAATCTATAAGCTGCATTTCCCATTTCCGTTTCAGCAGTAAATTTTGATGCACAGGCACAGTTGTAGTTTGTTCCAGTGCACTGTCTTCTCTGAACAAGAAAACTACAGAACATTTTACCCATCCCTATCAATGCCAGTAATATGCACCACAAAACAAAAACAGCAATGACAGTCAACAGGCTTTTAAGAATACCTGTTCATAATTATCATAGGCGTTTTTATTATTTATTTGTATTATTAGAGATCCTTGTAACCTTAAGTGTATGTGCAAAATCCCATGTGACAGGGAAAAGCTTTTTAAAATTTGTTTTCTCAAAGATACAGTTGTAGGAAGAATATGGTCGCACAAAAATCCTCTGGAGGAGCTATGAAGTTGTCTTTTTCTCAGGAGGCCTTTGCAAGAGGCACTTGTAAATCACTCCTGAGCATGCTAAACTAAAATAAAAATGGAGAGGAATACACAAGAATCTGTTTGGTTTTTTTTTTCCCACTGAACTTTTTGTAAAAAATAATGTTATTCTGAAGTGAATATTATAGAAAGTTACACACCATGCATTTTAAAATGCCCTATAGTAGACAATATTTTTATGTAATGGAACAGGATAAAATTATTTAACTCTCTGGGAAAAAATAAAGGCAAAATGTCATTAATCTTCTGTCACTGATGTTTTTATCTAATACAAATAATATTTGTGGTGCAACAGCTTGCTTCATCTTAGTTTGAGTAAATGAATACACTGGCACATTGATTGACAAATTGGTCACCAAGCCTCACTTATTCCCTTGTTCTGTTCTGGCACTAGTGGAAAAGTTCCAAATGCCAATCAAAAATTTCTCTTAAAGACTAGAGAAGATGTAGCTAGTTATAATAAACAAGATTTTTCTATGAAGTATTAGGTAATTCCCCATTGTATTCACAAACTGCTGAAATGTATTGAGATAATTGGACTGATAAAAAGTTGGGTCTCATTTGTGGTGCCTTGATTTCTTTCATTGTATTTCCTCCATATGAAACAAAATTTGATTAAACCAGCAGGAAACAGCATGAGTATTGCATGGGTACTGTTTCATGCACTTATATAAGTAGTTTCCAAGAGAAAGAAGAGCAGAAAATGAGTTATGGCTGTACATACAATATCTGGATTCCTTCAGCAGCCTTAATTTATAGTTTAAACAATATAGGTGGAGGAAATTTGAGGTAGCAAATCCAAAAAATTACCTGGAGTGGGGAGGAAGGATTGACTATATTTCTTGGTATATATAATTGACTGTATTTCTTGGTATATATAAGGAAATTAGAGATATTTTAACTTTTTCCCTTAAAACAACCTTTATGTAACTGGGGAACTGGAAGTAGGAAACAGGAAAGGAAAATGTGGACTTATTAAAAGTGAATACAAAGAAGTTTGAAAATCAGTGCACTAAAAATTAAACCATTTTTCCATTGGAAAGAAAATAATATTTATCTACATTCAGCTGGGCAGATAATCTTTTAAAGTGTTGATTTATTCAACTTGTCAATCAAATGTTAAATTCATGTTTTAACACTAACAAGCTGAACAGTTGTTTTAGTACAAAAGCCATTTTAATAATGTAGAAATCAAGTAAACTTTTTTCTTTTTTTAATTGCGAGACTATCTTCAGGAAAGGAATACTCAAAGTTTGACTTTTTTTTTTTTGATGGTATGGTAGCTGAAGAACCAACTTCCATTGGACCAGTCAATGTAGAATGAAAACCTGAGGAGAAAATTTCAATGATTTTTTGGATTCTTTTTTGGATTTGAACACTTCTCTAGTTCCCTATAATGCTATATAATATCTTGATGCAAACTCAGACTCTCAAATTCAAAGATTTAAGATTTATATGGAGGAGAAAGGTAATTAATGAACTCTGAAAGTCAGTCTTTCACCTCAATGTTATTGAAAGTTTTATGTGTAGATTTTCACAACACTTTGGATATCATATAATTATAAAGAGAAGAGCTAAAGGCATTTGTATTCAGGGTTCCAGATTTGAAAAAAAATTAACTCAGCTGACATTAGTTACCACTGAGTCAGAGAAAGAGTTTTTTTAATTTTAGAGACTGTTATAGGTTTCAGAAACCTATATTAGCACTTAACCTCTTGTGGTAAATTGATCACTGATTATCATGTAGGCTCCAATGAGGTTTAATGAAACTATGCTTCTTTCTACTACCTCTCTCATCTACATGAATACATTAAAAAAAAAAAAAGGTTATTTTCTCTTAGAAAGTCAACTTTAGTAGGTTTTCTGAAAAATAAAATACTGTCTTTCATCCTGATTTGATGTATTTTGAAATGTCTGTTGGTATATGTTATATTCCTGTAATTAAGCAATCAGTTATGCTAATCCTGTTACACCTCCTGTGCAAAGCAAATGGGAGTAATTATTTTTTTCCGCTATGAAATGTTTCTTGAACTAACAAGCATCTTCTCTTCAAATGTCTCTTTTCCAAAGAAACCTTGACTTCTCTTCACAAAAGAGTCACTAGGTATTTTGGATTTTTACTTGCCTGTCAATCCCAAAAATGTTGACAAATACAAGACATTACCTGCTACCCAGTCCTTATGTTGGAAAAAAAAATATGTGTTAGCATTTCCATAAAATACTTATTTTACAGCAGTTTTAACTTTTGGGTATGCAATCAATGCAATTTAAAGAAATTTCACAGATCACACATTTATAAACCAGTCACACAAGTGCTATAAAACATAGCGAAAAATTGTCTTAATTGAATACTTCAAGTTCTGACTTTAGAGGGCCTGTGAGACCAACTGCTCCTGGTGGCCAGCTGGCTGGAAAATCCCATTTTATGTAGGGATTGTTTTGACAGCAGCCAAGCATGAAGATGAAAAAGTAGCAGCTACTGAATTAGTTTTCCTTGACATCTTCCAGGAGAGGATCTAAGGCTCCCTGAGCATGTTCAGTAAGTTATGACACCTTAATAACTATAAGTTGTGAAGTCCAGAAGGAGGTTATGATCAGACTGCAAGGCTTATTATTTTAATGACTCTAATAAAATGTTTTAGAGGAACATGTACATTCCAGCCAGACCTGTAGCAAAGGGACCAGACTGTGCAGCACTTGAACTCAAGAGGAGAAATGGATTTAGCTCAATTTAGTTTTTCGAAATTCAATGCATAGTTCCCCAGAGTAACAAGTGAAAAATACATTGTTTTCTTTTCAAATTTGGAAACCTTTGAGTGATTTGAAGTGTTGTACTCTGTTTTCTCTGACTCGCTCAAAAGTGCTTGGAATGAAGGTGTGAAGCAATGTTTCAATGGAAAATAAAAGTAAAAAGAAAATTTTGAATTATTGCACAGAACACAGGTCTGAACATTGTGAAGGAGACCAGGTCTTCTTCTTCTTCTAGTGGTTTCTATATTATCTGCTAATTTTTATCAGCATATCTTTTTAATAAAGAGCTATAAAATGATGATATAGGACTTCTTTTATTTAGTGATTTACTTTTATTATGTTGCATATTATATGAAAGTTATGCATTGATAATATTTTTACATGATAGGTTTCTAAACACTCAATTTCAAAACACTAAAATCTTGGAATAGTCTGTAAAAGTGGAGTCAAGATAACACCGGAAATGTCATTCATCTAGGAACACAAAAAGGTCTAGAAAGACTTTAAAAAAAAATCTTTACTTTGTCATCAATTTCATATTGTCGCAGTCTACATGGTCCAAGTGTCCCAGCATTGGCAGCAGTCTGGACTGTTGAGAGGCCTCTGTGAGGAGAGGCCAGGGCAGCCACATGTCAGACCCAGTCAGTTCCAGGAGAAGGAAGAGGAGGAGTATGAGAAGGGCCTCCATGGCTGGAGCAGATATTCCCCTGCAATGCTCAGAGGATGCTGTGGTGGACCAGGCAAAGGGTGTGGAGGAAGTGTGAAAGAGAACGCAGCAGCAAACGTCAACTGTTATGGACTGCATGCAAACCCTGTTTGAAGGGGTGATAAAGCAGTCTGGAGTGAAGGGGTGAACTTAAGCTTGGTACAAAGGGGAAGAAGGATGCTGTTTCAATTGGATTTTTTTTTTTCTTTCTCCATACCTGAACTAATGATTGTGTTTTTGTTTTAATTGCCGGTACTTTTCCCCCAAGTCAAGTTGTGTTGCCCACAACAGTTGTTGGCAACTGATCTCCGTCTCTTTATCTCAACCTATAGGCTCTTTTCTTCGTAGTCCATGTCATCCCATCCTGCTGAAGGAGCAGGTAGAACCAGTGGCTGGGTGGGAATTTGTCTGTTAGTCAAGGTTTACTCACCACAGAAGGCCAAAAGTTGTGTTCCTAAACCTGCAACATAAAAAACAGCATTAATAATTTGACAGTAAGTCTCAAATAGCTAAATGATAGCTCAATAGTAATACAAAAGGGTAGAATGTCTTGTGTAGGAGGGGGCATGGAATGTGTGTGGGTGTGCACAGGTGCCCACAGAGAGAATGAAAATTCAGATTTATCCAGATCAAGTTATCCGTGCTTAGAAATGTAGTTTTTATTGCACATTTAAATATGTCAGCACAGTATTGGGATATTTGTTGCAATTCTACCATACTATCTACATACTGCACATGTTTCTAACATTATTATTATTAAAGATATCAATTAATTGTTTTAATATGCAAAAGTAAATATTGAAAATGGTTTACCATGGTTAAGAACCCAGAAATAAATCTATAAAAATAATAGCCTCAGTTGTCCAGTATAGTGATATGGCTTTAGGAATGCGCTTCCATCAAAACCAAAAAAACAAAATTGGTTTTGCAGATAAAAGAATTCCATCTCTCTGTGATGAAATTGTCACTAGAATAATACCAGATCTGGACTTTTTAAACAAGCCAGCAATTCACTGACCTTAAAGTTCAAAGGAAATTCTAATGTGCTTTGTAAAAGACATCATTTGTAGCATCTTATCTTTCTTGTAGTGGTCCATCGCAACATTCCTTCAGTTATGTGCCATTTAGATAAAAAGCCAAAAACTAGATATGTTCCAACTTATTTCAAGAGATTTGATGCTGAATGTAGAGCAGATTTTTTTTTCTGAACATGATATGTTGCTTAAAATGAAAGTTCCTGCCAACTGTGGAATTGCCTACTGCATGGTCTGTGGATAGCATGTGTAAAAAATCATATGGAAAATGAAATTGCAAACATACTAGAAAATAAAGGATTTTCTACAAGAAATAGAGCTGTGCTTCTAAAGCATAGGCAAAAAAAAATTAGCATATGCAAAAAAAGAGCACATAGAAATAAACCAATGTTGCAGTTCAATTTTTCACCAGCAGGCTTTATTAAGCAGAGGAGTGGTGGATGAATTTCAGATGACACTAACTAGATTGTGCTCTGACCTAGAATATACAGTACTTGAAATTTCATGGCTCTGTCCCAGACCATTAGTAATGGCAGCTTGTATGCAGCAAACTCAGCATGTAGCAAATGATAGATAAGCTAAAATCTGGGCACCTGTCCATAACTGAATTGTAAATACAATCCTCATTCTGCCTTTGGGAAAGTCGTGTCTGTCTTACACTTTTTAGCATACAATTAAGAGATTACTTTTAATTAATATTCTCCATGGTCTACTGCATTCCATCTTTTTGTTGATAAATTGATAACAAAATTTCAGAATTTATAATATTCTAAATATTTAATATGTTTACTGTGAATATAATTTATTTTGAAATGCTTGAAAATGCCATTCACAATTCATATTGATTTGAAAATTATGTTCTTTTACTTCAGAAGTATGTTGTGAAGTTTTTCTTTTGATGAGACTTCTCATAATATTTATTTTAACAGTTGAATTAATAAGTGGTAAACTGAAGGTAATATTCTTGAATTCAGTGGAGTCTAGTCCATTCTGAGGTTTGGTTTTTTGTTTTTTTGGCTTCCTTGTTGTTTGTGGGCTTATTCTCTCCTGAGAGAAAAGAATCTGTCTCCGAATTCGCAAATAGAAATGTCTGTCTTTAATTTGCATGTAAGTTTTTTCTCACTATATCAAATTTGACTTTTATACTCTTTTTTAATCTTTGGCTTCCTCTGTTGATTGCATAATGTTAGCATTGTAAGCATGAGGAGAAAATAGATCTGATTAGATGTAGTTTAGATAAAAATTTTTCTTTCATGATTTCAATGTACTGAAGTTTTTTAAAATTTAACGAATTCCACATTTGTTTTAGACCTTTTTCCAACTTCACAATTTTGTGCAAAAGACATCTCTAACGTAATCTCTAGTTAATATTTTCTTCATTTATTAGATTTTTTCATCATCAGAATTTTCATCTGCATACAGTATATGCCAACATTCTCATAACCTTTAAATTCAGGCAATTGTTTTGTCTATTCCCAGAGTCTAATTTAATTCTGCTATAGTAAAGCTGAAACACCCTCTTCTTTTCCTGAAAATAAATGCAGCTTAAGATTGAATTCAGACAAGTCTCACCAAATCTGTACTTTGAGTGGGATTTTTTATTTAAATAACAGTTATTGTACAAAAATTAATTCCAGTGTGCTAAAGATTTTCACCAACCCTTGCTGAATATAAAATCACCTTCTTCACTTCTAACTAAATTCTGCAGTATTTTGCCCCAATGATAAGTGTAACATCTTAGATGATATGTACAAGTGACATGCTGTTCAAAGTGCAAATATCATAATGCAGCTCTTGAGAATAATGATGGAATGATAGGATCAGTAGCAACAGTGCTAAACCAAAGCATATACTCTTGACAATCCCAGCTGAAACATTCTATGAATATTCCAAGCTCAAGTTTTGACTGATATGCAGTTAGAATGTATTAATTTTTAAGATGTGTAGAATACCATTGACAGGAAAAAAATCCTTTGTATGCAGTGAGGTGAGAAATCTTGATGAATTCCTGCAGAGCTGTGGAAAAACCAAGGACCCCTACGTCAGACAAGAAGGCTTTTTCGGCTAGAAAGAACTCCATTTTAAAGCAATGAACATGAGAAAAGCTTCATGTGCTGAGGGAAAGGAACTAATTCTACTTGACTGCAAAAGAAATTACACAATAAAGACAAAGCTACAGTACATAGTGTTGGTATAACAGCAAGGCAGATGAATATATTTGGTTCATGTGGAGGAATAAAAATAGTTGAAGGGAAAAACATGGGGTCTGAGTAATTGATGTAGAAACAAGAAAAAAACCCCTAATTTAGAGAAGGTGATACAATTTCAAACTGGAGTTATTTAGATATACATCTTTTCCAGGTTTTTAACAAGTCCAGATAGTCAACTGTACAAAATATTTTAATTTTTTTAGACTGAATTTTATGGTAAAAGCCTTTGCATTTATTTTAAAGAAGGCAACACCTTTACTGTGATTGTCAGCAACCTGCTTTCTAGATAGCATATTATATGAGGGAGGAGTTAAACAAAAGATTTACTGATCAGACAAAGATGACACAAGAATTCTGAAGAAAAAGGCTATAGTATTAGGAGCGCAAGTGAGAACTGCAAGCAAAATAAAATGTCTGATCAGTTGTGCAGAATTGTCCAATATCTGTTTTCTGTGTGTTTCTTAAAATGTTCTTCAGACCTTTATGTGAACTATTGTGTCCAAATCTACTTTAAACAGTCCTGTGTTTAACAGAATGTCAGCTGTGATGATTTCAACAGTTCTTTTGACATTATTATTATGAAAATACATTGAAGGGAGTTTTGGATGCTAAATTATTATTATAACAATGACTTAATATTTATCCACTGAGGGGAAAAAAATGAGCCAACCAAAAAAACCAAATATGGATTTAATCTAAAATAAACCTAATACAAAATCTTTTACTTCAAACTAATACAGGTACACAGATAGCTATCACTGAACTATCTATGTCCTTAGTGTGATAAAGGTGTCTTACAATTTCTTCCTTAATGACCTTATCTTGTCAATGGTTTCATTACTATTCAGTGATATACATAATGTATTTTAATACATTATCATTAAGATACTCCTAATACAGTAATCAATAATACAGTAATATAACACAGCATTATACAGGCTCTACCATACCTAGGAAATAGAAAAAAGCTTTAAGAAAAATTTCTTCAGAGTAATTAATATGGGAAATTCTCTCTCCCTCAGAGCCAGCATATTTCATATCAGAGCTGCCTGTTTGCTTTTGTCCCTGTGTGGACCCCTGAATCACGGTGTGCCTTAGAGGGACCCAAGTGGCCTAGCCCAGGACCAGGACCACCCTGACATCTAATTAGAACAGGCGCACATTTCTGACTGTGGTTCTTCTTGAAACATCAGCATTATGATAAGTGATGCTGCTCTTTGGCCTAAGATCCAATGATCAATGTAATTTTGTTTTTTTAAAAACATTCTTAAGTTTAATTGCATCAAATAAAGGAATTGTGATGCTATAAATTATTTCCATACTTTAACTATTATTTTGAATTCATGTTTAACCAGATTTTTTCTTAAATATAATAAAATTTATTAATTATTGAAATTCAAACCAAATAAATACTGTTCAATGATTGTACATCATGTACATAAATCTTCTTCCATGTTCGAGATATTGATTTAAAAATCAAGAGAGGCACCACTTTGTATTTTAACTCTTTTGCAATTTTGAAAATAGATAAGACAAGAGACAAAGAGGTATTCTATAAATTAGTTTTTCTTTCTTCTTTCCCAGTTACTACATGTTAAAAAATACATATTTTCCTTCAAAGGACCATTGGTTTCCACTGACCCCTCACAAACAATCTTTTTCATGTGATTGATCTGTTAATGACCTCAGTATATTCTGTTTCATATATTTTTCTCATTAACTGTAGTCTTACTCTCTTTAAAAATTACTTATTTAATGAGGCTTTTTCAGTTACAACTCTGTGGTAAAATCCTGACTGCTTTCTCCCAAATTTCATATTCGGTACTAGATATGGCAATCACCATTCAGATCAAACCCAGCCCCAAGAGATTCCTCCTATTACACTAATATGTACAATGTTCAGATCAGTACTTCACTCCACTATGCTTTCTCAATACACAACTCTGTTGTGGGTAAATCATGAATAATGCTGAAAAAGGTTACCTCTTCTTGTTTGCTAATCCTTTTCTTATAAAAGTCTTTTTGAGACAGATTCAGAAAATATATACTTCTCCCCCCGCCACCAAAAAAAGATCATAAATGTAAGAATTAAAACCAAAAATTCCTTATTCATTTTAGTTTTTGCAAATGCATATTAAAACTATAAGCCCTTCTCTTTTAACAGCTCTGTAGAATAGTTTTCCTAGTTTTAAGATTCAGTCTGATTCTCCATACAGAAGAAACTTCTTTCTGATTTCCAGAAAGCAGGCAAGTAACAATCTCAGTCTTGACTACCTTCTTCTCATCAGTGTGTTAACTCCTCCCCAAAGTCAGTTTTAGTCCTTCTAGAGCATTTCACGCTGTTGTTTATCTTTAATGCAGATGGCTGGGGCTTTTTTCTCAAATCGCTTTGAAAAAAACCTCCTCACTTTCTCTTTTGTTTTTGCCACAAAACCAAAACTGTTTTGCTATCAAAAAAACTGCACAAATCTGAGTGCCATTTATATAATCTAAAAGGTAGGGCTTTTTATAATTATCCTGTGTGCAGGCATATTTCTTAGAATAACTTCTCTTGAGTCTGTATGCAATTGAATGTCTCAATATTTCCCTCTTTAAATGAACATTCTCTTCTTGTTCTGTGCTACCTAGAGTAGGAAATTGATTTAATCCAACATTTAATGTTTGTCTAGAAGTAGAAGAAATTTAATAAATACAAAAGACTCAAGTGGTCGCTTTCTTGTAGCCTTGCACTGTGCTGAAAGCTTTCATATCTTCCTCATTCTGGCAGATCCCTTGATTCTCTAAACCATTTTTTCCTAATGAAGAGTTTACATACCCATTAATTCATATGGTCTTCTAGTGAAATCTTTATCTTCTATGTGTCCCATTAATTGCTCATATTGTTCTGGTACCATTGTTTCTATCACATTAATTTATGCATCTGTGCCCATACAAATATTCTCCTTTATTTGAGGGTGCTAGTCTACCCATCTTATGCAAAAATGCTGGGTATGGTCGCTGTGAACTACTCCTCTGAACTAATGATCTTAGATCTTCTTTATTCTGTTTGCTACAATCTCACGACATTTGGTAGTGCATAGCCCCACCACCATCACCACCCCTGAGCCATCACACTATGATCTCAGGAATGCTCTTTACCACTCAGCCTTCAGTTCAGCTGCCCTTGAGTTTATCAGAGACACTGTGTGGTCCCAAAGCTTCTGCTTTTCCTGATACATTGCTGATGATTCTTTAAGTCACTTAAAGCAGTTGTGACATGGCATTTGCAAATTCTTGAGAAAAATTCCACAAATTAATGCAGTTCTCACTATCTTTCCTTCTGGGCATGACATTGTCTTGGGTTGTACCATTTCCATCTCCATACAGTTATATGGGCATTTTGTTCGTTGAATAATAGTAACTTTAACCTCTGTATACTGTCCTGCTTCAAAATTGTTTACTGTTTCTGTTTAGAATTTCAAGTAATATTCCAAGTATCAGAACACAGTCCATGTTTCACAAGCTGTGAAAGCAAATGAGTAGTCTCATATGTTTTAAACAAAGGAGCTGACTTTTGCAAGCTTGAACAGGCTTACTCATCCTGTGTTAGTCAAAAAGCAGTTTAGTCATAAACACTTTGTTTTTCTTTCTTTTCACTATGTGCTTAAAAACATCCTGTACAAGTCCAAGTTCAGAACATGTGAAGTTCTCTTCATCTGTATTTTAGTTTTCTTTTCCTGACTTGCTGAAAGCTACTGAAAACATCAAATACTTTTCAATAAGCTCTGTAATTTTTAACATTTTGTAAAAATTTGCTTAAATAATATTCAAGCTGCTTAAATATTTTTAAGCCGTTCCTTAAGAGATGGATGTCCTTTCTTTGTCTCTCATGCAAATTATATATTTTTAGTTTCTATGTTTTACTGCTGATCTATCTTGTGGTCCTAAGTCACTCAAAACTCTATTCTGGAATGGCATATTGTCAGACTAGCATAGTTTAAGACAAGTTTCAATATAATGCAACAGTTAGTTCGAACGGGCTCTCACTGTAGTCTCTTAAACATTCAAATGATTCCCCACCATTTCCACAACGATTTGCCAAGGAAAATTTGTCATTTAGACATCCATATCTGTCAGCTCTCTTTAACACTGATCTTTTAGCATGCACAGTGTATTTACCTAACTGTATTTCTTCATACTCAAAAGGAAAAACTTTTGCCATCTACCTAGTTGTAGATATAATTTATTTTTAAACTTTGCAAAAGTCTTTTTAATATCTTTTATAAATGAATAATAAAAATAATTTTTGGATGCTTTACATATGGCATTGATTTAGTAAGCATAGATATTTTTTGTCAAAATCAGAGGGGTGAAGTGCAAGCCTTTTACACAGTACTCCATGGGATGAAAGACAGGATACTCTATTCCCTGCATTAATTCCAGATAGTAACTTCAATTACCACATTGAATTTCCAGTTTTAATACAACTCTCATGTCTGAATGGCAGTGCATGTCATCTGTGGAAATAATTTGATCTCCTCAAAATACTATGTAAATATATTCTATATTTTCTCTAAGATATTTATTGCTTAGTGAGACTGTATTAGGTTTGATTTACCTGTGTTTATACTCCTCAGACTTCTAGGAAAGCACAAATCCTGCCACTTCTCCTAAGTATGTATTTTTTAATATACTTTTTTGGGTCTATGTTGTTACCAAAAATTGCTACTAACAGAAATCTCTCTCTTCCTGCTACTGAAAGTCTCTGTAAAAGTATAATTGCAACAATTCTATCATCTGTCTTTGTCAGGAAAGTAATCAAGGATGGCAGATTACAGCAGTCCAAGATCAGCCCATTATAGCCATTCAGCAACACCTCACTGCATGGCCAAAATAATAGAAAATGGAATGGTACAGTTGATACGTGGTTATATGTCAAAGCAGAAATAGTGAGGAAAGCAGATTTTGGAAGTGGTTTCAAACTTTATTAGGCAAATATAAATTATTCCTGGTGTAGCAGTGAGATCTACGCAGGTGAGTTTAGAGTCTGAAATAACCCCCTGGGTTTGAAGAACCTTTCTGGTTAGGGTGACAGAAAATTGTCTCCCCGAAAAGCTTTGAGGCTAGCTCCATGAATATGGGTCAGGAATCAGAGGTATTGGCTCCCAAAGTTCTCCTCCTCTTTATCCCATATTTAGTTAATAGCTAGAAAGTTCTTTACCTGCAGTGTTATTATTGGTTTTTAAAGTTCTGTATCTACCCCCCCTCCACTCCTATTCCCCAGTTTATCTGCCAGTTCTGTATTCCCCGTGCTCCTACTGGTTATCCTCTCAAGACCCCTCCCATTTCTCCATCCCTCTTAACCCCATGTTCACTTCCGTTCGGCGCTCTCTGCTCTTCGGAGCCCAGCTCTATCCTCCCCCTCGTTCCGTCCCGGACCCAGCCGCCTTCTCCTCCCCGCTGTCCCACCAATAAACCCTGGGTTCTAAAAGCTGAGAGACTGCATTTCCTTCATTCGCCGAGGCTCCTATTATCCTGTCTTTGAGAAGCCAGCTCGAGCACGGGGTCTCCGCGTTCTGGATCCGCTCCGCCCATGGTAGCGTGGTAGGCACATGGGGGAATCTCTTTTTGTGGGGTTTTCGGGATTTCCCTGCCTCCCCAGAGCAAGAAAACCTCATCCTGGATTAATATTGAAGATTTTGTATGGTTTTGATCTGGCAAACTGAGTAATACAACTCAAGAAGAAGTCGGTTTCATTTGATATAATTTTGCTTCACAGGTTGCCACTTACATAATAATTAATTTCAAACCTGAAAATTTCAGTAGAAATATTAGGAAAAAGGCTTAAGTTTTTCCTTTGTGACTATAAAAATGAAAGAGTAATGTTTGAATTCCCTTAAAAAAAAAAGAGACTATGACTGGTTTTCCGAAGTATTTGCATACATGCACGTGTTACAAGACAGTGCAGAACTATGACCAAGTTTAGGGACTCTTCACAGAATCCCAAGATGGTTGAGGTTAGAAGGGACCTCTGGAGGTCATTTGGTCCAACTCTCCTGCTCCAGAAGGGATGCCTAGAGCTGGTTGGCAAGGTCTGTGTACAGATGGCTTTTGAATGTCTCCAGGGATGGAAACTCCACACCATCCCTTTGTAACCTGTGCCAGTGCTCAGTCACCCTCACAGTAAAAAGTTGTGACATCCAGACAGGGTGACTGTTTCAGTTTGTGCCCATTGGCTCTGGTACTGTCACCGAAAATATCCAGGCTCTGTGCGCACTCTATGCACTCCCAGATATTTATATACGTTGATAAGATCCCCTTCACATCTTCTCTTTTCTGTGAAAAACCGTCCCAGCTTTTTTTTCTTCACCTTTGCAGCCCTTCATTGGACTCTCTCCAGTATGTCCATGCCTCTCTTGTACAAGGGAGGCCCAGAACTCGACACGACACTCCGAGTGTGGCTGCGTAGACAAGGATTACCTCTGTCAACCTGCTGACAATACTTTATCTAATGAAGGCCAGGTGAACATCCCTACCCCCAGGTCTCTTTTTGCCAAGTTCCTTCCTAGCTGCCTAGTCCCCAGCCTATATTGGCACCTGAGGTTTTTCCTCTCCAGGTTCAGAACTTTGCAATTCCCCTTACTGACCTTCATGAGATTCTTGTCAGCCAATTTCTCCAGCCAATCCAGGCCCCTCTGGATGGCAGCATGACCCTCTGGTATATCAGTCAATCCAGAAATAGACATGAATAAGAAGACAAAACAGAATACAGAATATTCTCTGACACTTTATCCTGTCCATTTAGAAAATCCATATGGTCTTGGATAAAATGGATTAATTGGAAGAAAGAAGAAAGGAAGGGAAAGAGAAGAGAGGCAGAGTGGTGTTACACTCTGAAGCAAACACATTGGATAAATAAGGTCTTTTATTAGATATGAAAGAAACAGTGCAAGAAAATAGGTATCCTCAAAATGTTGAAAGAAAAATTCCTCTGAGACAAGTCTGAAGTATAAAACGAAGACTGAGAGCAGAAGCTAGGGTTCTTAGTGCTAACAATGATGAAGACTAAAATAATAAATGGATTAAAATGTTACAATTACAACACTGGCTGGAAGGTAGACAAGGAGTCAGATGAACTATTGAAGGACAAGAGTGAGATGTTAATGACAAATGAGGTTCATATTGCCAAGAGGCTGAATGAATCCTTTGCTAGTGTATGCATGAAAGAATTTGAAGGTCATATTCCACAGCCTGGGATAAATTTTCCTGGTGAAGCAAGTGAAATGCTAAAAGGCTTTATGGTCACAATGAAGCAGGGAGTTAGGAAATTAGACCTATTTAAACTGACATAGTACCAGGCCAGGATAAATTATATCCTGAACATCTTCATGAAACTCTGTAACAAGCAGCAAGAACATTTCTGGATTAGGTATTTGTCTGAATATGAGAAAGGAAAAGACCAAGCAATTCACCATAAGCAGCTAAGATAATTTGTCATTTAAGTAGAGGATCTAAATGTTACATGAGCACTACCAAACAAAGCTAAACTTTAATTGATCTAATCTTCTGGAAGCACTGATAGAAGAAATATTTCGTCATAAGAAATTGCAGCCTACAGAAATTGCTAAGTACAACAATAAATAGGTGGAATCAAAAAGGCATGAACTATTATCTCTATTATCTCTATTTTATAACTATAAAATCAGTGCTATTTTGAGGGACTGGGGGATGAATGGCTAAATTATTTGTCATATATTCCAAAACAGGGATTTATGCTTTGGCCTGTTCAGTGGAAAAGGCTATTTTGATTAGTCTAGTTATAAGTGGTTACTGGATAGTCAGTTGTAGCTACCAAAGTCAGCCAGATATGATGATTAATTGCTTTGGTATGTACTACCAAATTCAGAGGCGGGTTCTGGGTTGAATTAATCTCGTTAGGGTTTTGAACCACATAGCTTATAAAGACATTTGATTTAATAGGATATGTGTGGTCTTTCATGTGTGCGTGCATATATGTACGCGTATGGTGCATACAATATGTGTAACAATTTGCATTTATTCTTTTAAATTTCATACTTCTATTCTTGATAAACTTCTGTATTTTGTTTCCCTAATGACATGTTTCCCTAATGACATGTATATTTATTTAATGATTAATGTAAGTACTAAGAAAGCATTCAGCAGTAGAGCTGCATTAGAACTCTACTTTCCCACCATGACATCATGAAGTTGACTATTAGAATCAGAGGTATGATATACACTGTGGAAAATAGTAGGTACGTAAAAGAAGGACACTTGTGATGAGCTATTCAGTTTTACTAGTCAATAGGCACACTTTATGGCATAAAAATGTACAGATCTAGAAGTCAGCACTTCTCGTCTATCAGGAAGTATTATGCAGGGTAAAGCATAGCAGATTCCAAATATTTTTGAAAAAATAGCAAGACACGGGAAGGAAGGCAGGAAGGCAGGAAGGAAGGAAGGAAGGAAGGCAACAGGAGGTGATTCAAATGCAGATATAATGCTAAAATGCTGGCCAAATACAAAAGCCAGAAATTTGGATACAGATTAGGATTTGGACTGTCTTTTATGTTACTGTGGTGACATGGATTGATTGTGGGGGAAGGTTTATGTCTATGTAAAATAGCATTTGTGACAAAATATTAGTATATTTATTTAAACATATTTTAGGTGGAGAAGGTTGAGATTACAATTTTCTTAATTCTGAACATGCCAAAAGTCACATTAAAAAGAGCCTATAGGATGTAGCACCAGGAATGCTAATGGAGATGAACAGACAAGATGTCCAAGAAGACCTCCAGCCACTTATCAGGGAAATAGGTAGCAATGCAATCAGGAAAAATCTACAGAAAAATCACTGAAGGCTCCTTTGTAGATTTCTGAACTTTAATTCCATTGCTGGAGATAATTGCAGCCCAAATAATTAAGGTAAGACATAAAATCTCAGTTTGTGAGTCAGTTCCATCTATCAAACAGCCACAGGCTCAAACCATTTCTGGAACTTTCAGGCCAGTAAAATGTGGTCATCTTAATAATAAATTCTTCATAATAAATATCTAATTAGTAAATATCTTCACATTCAGTTGATGAAGGACTCTTCAGCTATAAAAAGTGAAGACTAGTTTAAAGGTGAAGCAAAGATCACGCTCATCTTAGAAACTGAAAGGCAGATGGAATCTTAGCCTTTGGCTAGTGCAGACAGAGTAGAGTAGAAATGAGAAATAGATGGATGCTTAAAACCTAACCTGCCTAAGAGAAAGAGACTAACCTTTAAAAAGAGCTCATTCCCATTTTCTTCACATAAAACAACCTGGACATGCATATTATACTCAATTAGCTAGAAGTGCTTGCTTTCTTTCAAATTAAAAAAAAAAAAAAAAAACCCAAACAAAAAAACCAACCAACCAACCAAACAAACAAAAAAAACAAAACCAACAAAAACCCCCAAATTATTACTTTTACCAAAAAAAAATCTAATATCAAAACAAAAGCACTAAACCACCATATGACACATACATTGGAATTTATGTTTCCCTATGTTGTGTAAAAATGAGTAATTGAATATTTGTTTGTTAACTGTATTGTGTTCTGAGAATGTTCTTGGTATATTCTTGTAGTAATATTTCTTAGTCCATTTACAAGTACAGCTATATTGTTGATGTTATTTGAGCACAAGTCCAAGCCAACAACACACATTCATAGTAAAACACAATAGAACTGAGGAAATTTTTAAATGCTGTAACCTCCTCTTTTTTAAATGTTTCATTATTAAATGAATTTATATCATTCAATTAACTATTAAAATATATTTTCTTACATGGCAATATATTTAGATTGAATTCTGAAAAACTATGAATAACTAAACGCATATTTTTCACAATATTTAAGTAGGGTTTTTTCCCCATAAGTATCCCTCTTATTGACTAATGTTTGAAGATTCTTATTTTGAAATTACTACTGTTAACAGAACAACATTACTAAAAGAAAATTTATATGCATTGTGATGGTGCATTGAAAAAAGAAGTAAAGTGGAAGAAGATAGTGCCTCAACCTGAAATAGTAGAGCTTCATTTTAAATGATAGAACAATTCTTTGAAAGCCTCATTTAAAGCTAATTAGACAGAAACTGAAGCACACTTCTCCTGTTTATGCCATAATATTATTTTCTCCTTCTCAGTGTAAAACTTGAAATACTCTGGAAATGACATTTTTTTAATCACAGAAGCCTTGAGTTGTAGCTGAACTGAATCTTCATTAATGTTAAGGTTTTGGATTAGCGACCAGTTGAATATCACCATATATCTGACAGGAGTTTAATTTCCAAACATGTGCATAATGTGTTAGGTTGAAAATTAAAGACTTCTAGCAAAATTGAATGTTGATTTACTTAAAGAGATTCTGAATGAACTCATTTGTGCCTAATGTTGTCTGTTTGTATTTAAAGACCTGTTCAGCTTTACAGAGCATCCTGTAGCTAAAATATGGAGAGCCCTAAATTACCTATAAAAGTAGTTCATAAAAGAAAGGAAGTGCACACATGAGTATGCAGAATTTCAATGACAATGTTTAAACAAAATTATGGCATATATCTTTAAAATTTATTTCCCTATGGCTTTTCCTTACAGTGGCAAAAATCTGAATATAGCAAAGCTTAAGGATAAAAATAAATTACTGTATTCCTTCTGAAAGTTCAGAGGGCTTTTTCCTTTCTTCCTGGTTTTTTTTGTTTGTTTATTTCTGTTTTGTTTTTTTTTTCTCCTGGTGTGGCCTGTGAAAACTTTGGTCAGTTCTCATGTAACCAAATAAGTTAATTTACCCATTATAAAAATACCAGTCTCAAATAGTTAAAAATGTTTGCTTCAGGAAGCAGCAAAGCAAGAACTTTTTGAACCAAACATTTTAGTCTGCTAGATAAAAGTGTAGAATTAATTGCATTGCACTAAAATATCTTTCTGTTCTGCTCAATTTTCAGGTTTTATTCCTGACCCCTTTGATTGTCTGCATTGTCTAATGCATTTTCTGAGAATTTCTTTATTTGAAGCTCATTTTTCATCCAGCCGCTGTTTGTAACAGTGTTCTTGTTTTAAAGTGATTCACAATTACAATACAACTTTCATCGTAATTCTGTCTTGTTTTAGTGTGATGAATTTAGTTTTGTTGGGGTTATCTTGTCATTCTTCTAAAGTCTGATTCCTTTGATTCTATGTGGAAAAATATTCATAGTGATGTATCAGAATGATACATTGCTTGTTATGCATGACTCTAAAACATATTCTTTGACCCCTTCAGTTCTGGGGGGAAAAAAAGTCCTTCAAAAACCTAGTGGATTTAGAAGGAATGGAGGGCTAAATCCTATGGTAAAGTCTGTCCTTTAAATTGCATGTGCAGTCTTCTATATATATTAATTTTTCTTTGTCATCCTTACCAGAAAAAAATGTCCCACAGATGTTGCAGAAACAAAAAGGAAAAACTTAAGCTTTTCTGAAAGTAAGTCTCTTTCAGTAGAATCTGAAAAATGTCCACCAATAAATTGCACAGAAATAGGAGACACTTCCAATACACTTTTAAAAGTAGATATTATTTATGATTTGAAATAGTGGCTCATGCTGAGGGAAAAGAATTCAATTAATCAGATTCCTTTTCCAAAACAGGGTTTGTCTCAGGTTCCTGCTTTCTCAGCACAGTTCTTAAGCTCCTCTAAAAGTGTGGAGTCCTCTCCACAATGTCAGCAATCTTGTCGTCTTCTGCCTAGGGTAAGCTTTGCAAGTTTGCTCAGTCTGTAGCTTTGTGGCAATCTAGAATATGGAAGATTTAACTCTTTGGCAAAGTTCTGTTTTGTTTTCTTATTTGTGCTACTCCAGAAGAGGACTCTCCTGCTTTGTGATTAATGATGGAGGAACCAAAAAAAGGTCTTTGCTCTCAAGAGACAGTGGATGTTTTGAAGCACTGGAACCGAAGTAGTAGAAAGAAAAGATGCTACCTCATACTGAGTCCAGAATGTGCAGCAGATTTTCAGTCCTTAGTAAGCATAAATCCATCAGGTTATGGAGCCCTTTCTGTCAAGCATTTTGTTCTTGGAAATTCACATCAGCTCTGATAATAATTTCACTTCCAGCAGAAAAGGCAATGCAAAAGTACAGTTCAGGTGAAATCAGCATATTTTACTTGGGCTTCTATTACAACTGGGAGATTTAGGTTGTTTTAGAAAAAGGTCAAATAGCTGCTGTACTTCAAGAAACAACACATGGGCAATCTTTGGATGTATGAATTGCTGAAGAAATTTAGACTCCACTACATAGTGTTTTAAAAGTAAATCAGGTGTGAACAAAAATCTATAGAGATTTAAATATATATAATTAGAGTTAGTGAAAAAACAGAACAGAAAACCCAGAATCATTTATTTCAAACATGCCACTGTGTGAAATGTAAACTGAGTTGTTAAAAATTCCATTTATACCTTTTATATCATTGAGTTTTGCAAAGGAATAAAACAATAGAGAAGGAAAGATAATTTATGTAGTGTTTTGATCCTGGCTGGATCCAGGCACCCACCAAAGCCTCTCCATCCTTCCCCTGTGCAGCTGGACACACAGAGAAAACATAGCAAACATTCATGAGTTAAGGTCATGTGAGAGAGCACTCACTGAACACCGTCATGGGCAAAACAGACTTGAACTGGGGAAATTAACTGAATCAAAATAAGAGCAGGATAATGAGACTTGAAACAAATCTTAAAATCACATTACTCCCATCCCTCCCTCCTTCCTGGGCTCTACCTCCTCCTCAGAAGCACAGGGAGATTTGGTATGTGCTATGGTCAGTGAATCACAGGCGGTCTCTGCTGCTGCTTTCTCCTTCCTTCATTCCAGGTCTTAATAGTTGTGGCAAATGCATAATTTCTCACATACTGACTATGACTGAATTAATTTCAGATTGCATAACCTGTTTTTATAGCATGACCAAAGTAGCTGGATACATTAATAATATTTTATACATTTTTTTCCTCTAATACATATCTGAAAAATAGTTTTTAAGTTAAATTAAAAGAACGTCCAAATATCAATACATGCAAATATGCTATATCTTGTCACAAAGGTAATTCCACAAAAGTGAAACACCGTGACATAAAAGAAAGAACTAGACTTCCATCACTGTATAAGAAAATGCTTTTCTACCTAATGGCACCAAGCAAGTTCTCTTTCTGAAGGAAGTCGGTAGTAATGCATATACACACTTCAAAAATTCCCTGTATTCCAGAAAAAAAAATAGCTGAGAAAAGTAAGCTTAACAGTACTGTGCTGATGTTATTTTTTTCTGTTATATGCTCAAGATGTTTTCCATCCTTCTTTAACATTGCTCTGCATTTATAAATTTAGTTCCTAGTATATACATATACTGACAGAAAATCCATAGTATTTTTATTTTTTAGTCTTTATAATGACACGGGAAAGAAAAAAACTGAAAGAATGGGGGAGAAAAGGAATGTGTGTTTTAATATTTGAATGTAATCTCTTTTGAAGAGATCTGAATGTTCACTAGATCAAACACAATATTCATGCCTTGTACCATCAGAGTCATATGTAATTCACCATTCAGAGGGGAAAAAAAGATTTTTTCCAGCAAGGTTGTTTGGGGTTTTTTAATTTATTTGCTAGAGTTTCAGTGCACTGAAACCACTCATTTTCATTTATACATGAGGCAGAGCACCTTTACAGAAAAAGTTATGTGATTCAAGTGCTCTGTGTGACCAGCAGCCTGCTTGTCTGTATGTAGAAGTGTATCTCTTTGTATCTTTTAAGCAATCCCTCTTGTCTCCATCTTTCAAACAGCATTAAAAGATAACCTTTTTATTGATTGGCATTACTGCAAATGATGAATTTACAGGTTGGTTGAGAGTTCAGTGGAAAAGGGTGCGAAATTCTCATTAGTATGTCAACTATTTGTGTTATTCTGTAAGACCGTGGTCATTGATTGAAAGAAGATCAATAAAGGTCTGTGGAATTGCAAAGAGTTTGCAAGGAAGTAAACAAATTGTATAGAACTGCTATAATATAAAAACCATCCCTGAGTGATAGCATAAGCCTCTTTCTAGGCACAGCTCATCAACAAAAAGGAACTCCTATGATATAGATAGCAAATTATTACAGCTAAGTAACCTGTTATTGTACAGTGCAATCAACAGATGTATGTATTTTAAACTTGCTCTTTTTCTGTACTTTTTATGTTCACTAATGACCTGCAGAAATCTTAAAGCATACCAGTTAGAGATCTTTATTAGAACTCTTCTCTTTTACACCGCAGAAGAGCACTTCCTATTATTTTACTCATTTGAATTACTTGTCCTGGAAGCACTATAAAAGATTTCACTGAAAACAGTTTTGTAGAGCTGTAAATAAATTTAATGCCATTTTTACCCTAAAATCTTAGAGAGAACAGACAAAGGCATGGAGAGACAAAGTCATGAGAAGGGAATCTGATCCTCCTCAGTTTAATGAAACTGAAGCAGAAAGACACAATAGTCTACTTAGTCATTTTGGCTAGAGCCTCATCAGGGAAAAACAAACCAACAAAACAAATAGATCTATCTGAATCCAAAATCCTACCTGGATCCACCAACCTCTAAGAGGAAGGAGAATCTTAGCTGGCAGATTGGCTGCCAGACTTAGTGATTCACCCTTTAGGCTAACAAACTTGAGGGATGAGGTCCAAAGCTGTAACACTTGTGTACTGACAAGCAATGGGGTGGATGTTACCCACCAAAGTAATGAGGAATGTCTCAAAACCCTCCAACAGGCTACACCAAAAGGGTAAGACAGTCAACAATGCAGCTGATGTGTCTCTATACCAATAGAGCAAACAGGAGTAGCTGGAAGCCATGGTACAACTGGAAAGCTATGATACTTCAGTTCACTGCCACAGAAACTTAGTGCATGCTCTAATCCTTCTGGGGAACAGCAACCCCCTGATATCTGAAAAAGCAGCACAGCAAGCTGCAAGCGGTCCAGAAGCCCTCTGGAGTGTATTGAAGATAATTTCGTCATGCATGTGATACAGCCTGACCAGAAAATAAATATTGTTAGACCTATGCTTGCCAACTCAGAAGAACTAATTACAGAGGTTAAGATTGGTGGCAGCCTGCCCTGCAGTGATCACGCCCTGACCATGAAAATGGTCAGAGGGCTGGAACAGCTATCCTAAGAAAACTCAAAGAAGTTGAGGTTTTTCAGCCTGGAGAGGAGAAGGGTCTGGGGATAGCTTATTGCAGCTTTTCAGTATATAAAGAGAAGTTAAAAAGAAGATGGAGAGAAATACTTTTTACCAAGCCCTGTAGTGACAAGAAAAGGGGCAATAGTATTAAACTGAAAGAGGCTGGAGATAAGGAAGAAATGTTTTCAATGAGGGGGGTGAGACATTAGAAAACTTTGTTCAGAAAAGTTCTGGATGTTCCATCACGTTGTTCATCCTACGGTGTTTCAGTGACAGGACCATGGCATATGAGTTACACAGTGGCTTCCTGTTTCTTGTGTTGGCAGCAATCATGTAAGTTTAAAAAAACTGACTACACATAAATGTAACCATCCATACACAGCTATCAGGCAAGAGATCAACATTTTCCCTGATCCAGTCTATTCTAAGTTCAGATTCAATGGAGACAGTTTGATATCTCCAAATATTATATGACCCTCTGGCAAGAGACCATCCTGCACTGAGAAATTTCATTCTTCCTTAACAAAGTGTTATCTTTCTTTCTGGTGAAGAAAATAATTCAAATTATTTAGCGGTAGAAAGAGAAGAAATAGATTATATGATTTAACCTTATAAGTTTTATCCTGGTCTTTTATCCAAGTCACTTTCATAGGCTCATAAAATCATAGAATATTTTTGTGTTGGAAGGGACCTTCAAGGTCATTATTTTCCAGCTACCCTGCCATGGACAGGGACACTTTCCACTAGAACAGGTTGCTCAAAGCCCCATCCAACCTGGCCTTGAACATTTCCAGGGATGGGGCATCCACAGCTTCTCTGGGCAACAATTTGTCTGTGTTACATAAAAACAGCACTCCACACAAGGAAAATTTTGCTGGACTTCCCTCTCCAACTGTTTGAGCTATACATTTTCTAGAATTCTTGTTTCTTTTTTCCAGTCTAATTAATTTGATTTTTTCTTATTTTGTCATGTTCCACTTAAAAAGAATTGAGTTATGATTATGTGTTTGATACCTGCGATATCATCATATCAAATAGTTTATTGGTTAGGACATTTTCTAGGAGAGAAACACTTTATGAAAAGATTATGGGCACAATTATGTCTAAATATTAAAATATTTTCGTTTTCTGGGAATATGGTGAGGAAACAAAATAACCCCTGAAAATGCTCCAAGGAAATTAATAAAAGTAACTGCAAACATGGTAAATTTCTATAGTTTTTAACTTTAAAAAAAAACCCACAATATTTTACAGAGTCTCCAAACTCTCCTCATCACTCTGAAAACATTACTTTTGCTGAAAATCCCTTCTGTATTTCCTCTTTCTGTCATAACATCTAATGTCGTATAAAATTGTGAAGACATATTGTCTATTTACTGTATGGTGTATTTTCAAAAATGCAAAGTAGATCATTTTCCATATAGCTGAATTGAAGGATTCAGATTTGAATCAGATAAAATGCACTTACTTGAACAAGTTAGTAATTACACTGAATCATGTAATGTGTCTCTAGAGATGCGCTATTCTAGTTTGCTTAAAGAGCAGCTGACTTTGAAAGCATACTGTTTACAAGCTATTCTGTTCCCATATTATATATTTTTCAATATTTATCTTCCATTGTTCTTTACTACTAGGAGCATTTGCATGAAAACGGAATCTTTGTTTTTCAGGAGTCCATCTGCTACTGCTGCTTATTCTCAGCCTGAAGTCATAATCCAGTGTTCGAGACATCATCCTTACATTTAGAGGAACCAGATAAATTGTCATTACAAGCAATGTGTAAAAATACCCTCAGATTCTGTCTTCAGATGTGGTTTAAAAAAAGAAACTCTAGAACTCTCAACTGCTCAACCTTTTTTCTTACAAGTGCATGTAATGATGCATAGATAGGGAATCAGTAAGAAGAATCAGCAACTCCTTTAAAAGGAGTGAAAGGTGCTCCAGGGAGTTAGGGAACTAGATTGCAGAAAGTGGGTTTTGCTATGGTAACACCACCTACACATCTTAAGTTCTCTAATGTCTTCAAAACCTGTGCTGATTTACTTAATTACATCAATTTCTTACTCAGACAAATTCTCACTTACGAAGTAGGATACCAGTAGAGACATTGTCATGGCTTTTTTATTTGGATTCAGAGTGCTTCTGATTGTGGCTAATGAATTGGAAGCATCATTCCAGATCCTGATAGAAACATTTGAATAAAAATACTAACAATTTTTAATATTTTTAAAAAAAGAAAAAGAAAAGAAAATTTATTTTAAGTAGCTATTTAAACTCTTTCTCTACTTGACACCAAGGGCTGGTACCTGCTGAGGACAATTTGCCACTACCACAGCTTATCTGTGTCTTATCAGCTCCCATAGAAACATAGATGGTTAGTTTAGGGAACTTAATTTTTTTAACTGGTGCCTGGTGAGGGAAGTCACATCCCAAGTAATATAAACAAAGTGCAGCCTAGGAAATAGAACTGTTTTTCACTGTTTTCATGATGCCAGTAAAACAGCTGTGTGTACATATATTGTGGGCCAAGAGATTACAGCTGTACATAAGTCTAGAGAGCATGCGAGTTTGTGGGTAAATACATAAATTATGTTAGGCAGAAGGCTAACACATTGGTGATTTCTTTGTCATGGCTGCTTTCCATGTATTTATGCTGCAGAGGAATTGAACATTGAGAACCCTAAAATATTTAGTCTGGAATTATTTAAATTTTATTAGTATGGCAGGGTGTCTAAAACAATAGCAATTTGATTGCCTCCTGTCCATGCCCTTTGGTTTTCATTCTCCAGTTAGATTGAATTCTTGTATGGATTAAGAGAATGAAATGACCCATAATTACTGCAGTTTCCTACTTGTCCTCATTCATCACAGCAAACATAGTCCAGATAGTGAATGTGCAGGGAAAAGCAACCTGGGAGATAGTATGAGGTTTTACATTTACAAACCATAGCAGGTATCCGGAAAGCAATTCTAAAACTGTATTCTGTGATTTAGAACAAATTATAATTCTACTGAGATTTTTCTATCAATCATGGTTCACTTTATCAAAATAAAATTTAAGTCTGCTTTCAGGTAGTGTGTGTTTGTTTCTGAACCATGTACAGTTTCAATGCTGTTGAGCAGTCTGAATAAAGATTGTAAAGAACAACCTAAATTTGCTTTCATATGTTTTCATTTCATCCTTTGTCTTTTGTGTTTTAGCTGCGTTCATTTTCTCCTTCTCTCATTCTTCTTTCTTCATGTCTTGTAACTTTGTCTGCTTTGTTTTTCAGCAATGTGATGTTACTTGCAATTTGGGGATGTGATTCCAAGGGATTTTGCTGCTAGCATGTAAGAGGGCAACATGGAAGGAACTACTGCAATTTAGGAAAATTTGAGAGAATACTTGGTGTATTATAGAGAAGTTATGAGGACTTTCTGTTACTGAGTGATTCCATGAAATGTTTGACCCGTACTTGTTTGCAACAAAGCCTAACAAATAGCCATTGACATGTATCAAAAGCCTTTCTTTATCAAACTTAAATTATACCATCTACAATATATGGTCTGGCACTGCCCTGTAATTTTATTTAAAAAGAAACATTTCTAGGCTTAAATATAAGAATTTCTGCACCAGTCCTTCATGTAAATGTTGGAGATGGATTTCTATCAGTGCTCCAACTACTTGAATATGTATTAGTGAATACCGTTGAAAACAAAGGTTAAGAGCAGCTCCCTCAGTTCTCAGTTGTTTTTTTGTTTATGTGTATGTTTCTGTTCCCTTCCAAATACTTGTTTAGGACATTGCTTTTTGTTCAGATTTTATTTTTCTTCAGGCACATGACCTAATAGACTTTTTCTTTAATTTCAGGTCTAGAACTGACAGCTCCATCAAATAGTTTTTCTAGGAGAGATTAATGACTTCCTGAATGCACCATGGACACCAGATCTGCTTTATTAGTGCTCTTTATCTAATAACCAATGGTTATTTTATTTCACATGCTAATTAAAAGGGGTTTTTTTTTAACTTTCTGAGTTTTGATCTTAAGATAACTTTTTTTGGGTCTTATATAAGGTAGCAGTCAATTAATACTTTGCTTTCTAGATCAAGCTTCTTATGGTCCAGTATTAAGCACATACTACAGAGAGACTATATTTTGCTTCTTACATGTAAGCTGCAAAAAGGTTCAGTTACTACATCTGGGTTTAGGCCTATAAGGTTTAGACTTTCAGTTCATTTAGAGCATTTTTGCAGTACTACCTTGACACGAAGAGTTTATAAGCAGTCTCGAATGTTTCAATTAGGTTGGCAAGGGTATTTTTGATTCTCAAGAAATTTCTCTGCTTCCTGGATTTCAAACAAAGCATTTCAAAATGTCTGACAAAGTAAAACATGAGTATCATTTACTTTCTGATTTATTTTTATATAATACAACAGTATGACTTTATTAGAATTTTGAACTTACATATGTTGACATAATAAGAATCGATATTTTGCAAAATAATTACTATGGAATGATATATGATTTAACAGAAAATATATTTGATATATTTTATCAAATGTTATATTTTAATTAAATGATTTTTTAAAAATTTAATTGCATAACTTAATTACATTAATTTTGTAATGAGAAACATGGTCCATGAGCTTTTTGTAAACGATTCTCTATAAATACTCTTCCTCCTCCAAACTCTTCCATGACACATTTTCCCACATCCTATTTCTGTGCTTCTGCATCTCCATTCTCCTAATGCAAAGTGAGAGCACTTTCAGTTCTACCAATATTTGCCAATCATATGATCCATTTAAGCTTGTGTAGTACTGTGCCAGAGTTATCTCACCCCAAGCATCAGAGTTCACATTTCTTTCCTAAAACTGTTAATTTCTCATACTCCTCAAATATATTGGAGACAAAACAAAAATATGTTTGTGTGATCAAAGTGAAACTTAAATATGATTTAACTGATCTACGGCATGCTTCAAATATGTTTGCTGAATAGCAATACTTGCTGGCAGTGTGGACAGGAAGTTGCTAATTTAACATTTATCTGGCACTACTTTTTTATTTAAATGTTAGAAATTGTATGATATATTAAGTCATCATATGACCTTAAATCTTTGTTATATTTTACCGAAATGTGAATGTAGTCTTCTCGTAAAGAGACTGTGATTTTCCTCAGTTGTGCAGAGCATTGAGTCCTTTGAATGTAAGAAATTGTAATAATATTTCTCTAAAAGAATTTAATATTGCCATATTCTATAACATCTAATTTATAAAATTTAATTGAAGAATAGATGATATGGAGAAAACTATATCCTCATTCTTTGCTCATTGAAATTCAGGATTCAAAAGCAACGTACTTGAAACAGAACTTGAATATGAATTGGACAAAAGCTTGTTAATGAAGTGCTGCAGGAATAGAAAGACTTGTTTGCTTGAGCTTTTGTAGCTTTTCTGGGTTTTAACCTTTTATACACCTTTCCTATAGCTGTTTGCCAACATCTGTTTGGCTTTTTAAATAAGGATTAAACCCAAAGTTGTGAGTCTCAGTCACACTGAAAAACACCTTATGGCATAGTTGGTCTCAGTGAAAAGTAAATAAATTAACTGTGTAGAAAGGCAACAGAACCTAGTCTTATATGAGCCATCAGTTTTCATAATTATATCTTCCCTTCAATCATTGTTCCTAGTAGTGGCCATTTCCTCAAAAAACCAACCAAAGGAATGTGGATAACCAGCAACTTTCTTAGAAAACTGTATACTGTATTTTATTATTTCATGTATGCATTTTTCCTTTGCATATTTTCTACATTTATGTACATATAAAGGGGGTGGACCTGTTGAAATAAATGTTTATACAATGAACAACATCAGATGAATATAGTTAATATCTATTCTCTTAGGTTCTTAATTTTGCTTATTAGCTAAGTAATAACTATACATTAGTTATTTTGGGTTCTCATTCACATAATTATAGGTGTAACTATCTGGAAAAAAAATCTCTACAGATGTTGACAATGAACATAAGTTATTTTTCACATACCTCACTCAGAGTTACAAAATCATACTCTACAAGAAATGAATAAATTATTTCCTTATCTTAAGTAGTTCCCTAAGCCGTTCCCAAAGTAGTTCCCTTAGTTCCCTAGTTTCCTTATTTTCTGTAATTTTTGATGATTCGGGGGGACTGCCACCTATAATGATTACATCCATTGTTTTTTCATCTGTTATCTTTTCATCTGTATATCTGTCTACATCTTTTGTTTTTAGGACCTTGGAAATGGAGAAAATCTTTATTCTGTCTTCATATCGTGGATACAAACCCCAATTGTATTTCAGACTTGTCCAGCTAACAGACTTGCCGATCCTAATATTTGCTCAACAGACCACTACAGCACTGGCTGTAGCTGGAATAGAGTACTTCAGTATGATTAACATTTTAAGTCACAGACAGACACATGGCCATATCGTTCAGATGGAATATGTACCATCTCTCTCTCTAATCACGTCTGTCTCTATGTACAGAGTGCATTAGAGGTCAGGCTCTTGCTGAGCTAATAGCTAAGATGGTCATTAGGTGCATGCATCCTGAAGTAAAGCACTTTAAGTCAACTCGTAAGTCAACTCATCCTCCTGTAGCCTGATCAAGCCTTTGTGAACAGTCTTCTGTCTGCTGAGTAGTCTTCTAATGCCTGTTTGGCATTCACAATGCTGTTGAATGTGTTTTACTACAATTTATCTTACACTGCCTTGAATGGACAAGAAAAGTTGTGAGACTATTTTGAAGAAAATTACTTCTTGAGGGTACATCTCAAATTTTATCTCATCTCACAACCCAGCTATTGCAACTGGAAAGCCTCTTCCTTTTGAGTATTTGTTGGCACAAGATCTCAGTGCTTGCAAACAGTCAATCCATGGTTACCAGTCTGAAGTTAATCATTCATTTACTTGCGTTTGTGCAAATGTGGAAAGAGATACTGAACATATACAACTTCCTTGAATTCTGATCTAACATAATATAGTAAAACGAAACCAAACCTTTTTCTTTCTTTTTTTAATGAACACATAAGTTACTAAAAAATTGCAGTTTAAAAAAATCCAATGAGTGGATGTTTTAACATGTTCATGATGGTTTAATTTTTAAAGGAAATTTCAACCCCAGTTTGGATTCCATTGTGTCAGATGCCCTATTGCACTTAATTCTAATCCTTATGTCTTTAAGTTTAAAAAAGCCCTCAGAATTTTCAAATGTTACTGACCAGGCAAAACATATATTTATGTATATATACATATCTATATATCATATAGCATTAGAGGATACAACTGATAATACAAACTTTTTTATATTTATTCTTTAGATGTAAAAAATGGTTTGTCTGAATTTCATGAAGATCAAACTGGTAAGAGCTAATAAAGATTCAGCATCTCTACTGTCATATTTTTTAAAGAATCTGATAACCTTTATGACTCGAATTAATTGTGCAGATTGTCAAAAGAGATTGTATTAGAAAAGTGGATCATGTTGCATTTGGAAATACTGAATATTGATTTTTTTTCCCTTTAGAAGAAAAAATATTATTTTAAAATAGTTATTTCCAATTTTAGAGGAAGAGTACTTAAAAGTCTGGCCTTGAGGTCTTCTCAAAATCTGGCTGTCATTGTGAAGCTGAAACAACCTTCTCCAATAACAGCTACTCAAACTGTCAGGAATATTCTGAATCTTACTGAGTTTTATAAGTTTGTCAATCAAGCCTATCACTAAATAAAATGTCAGATTTTGAGCCTGTCTATTTATTGCCAATAAGTTTGAATTTTAACTTTGACAATGTGCTTGAGAAATTATAATCTTCCATCTTCCTGCTAACTCCTCCAAGCAGACTTGCAAAGTATAGTCATGGTTTTCACTTGGAATAAAGTAATTTTCTCCTTTTAAAATGAGGTGATATTTCTGAATATTACAGAAAAAAACCCAAAAAACCAACAATGAACATATTTACTTGCATCCACAGTACTATGTATCATGGCAGGAAAAAAAGAATGAAGCTAAAAACAATTTTTAAAAAGGACTCAAGCAAGCAAAACCAGCTGTAATTGTAATCTTTACCATTTGAAATGTTATTTGTTTGATTTCTCAGGAGTTTCTTCTAAATATTTGAATACATCTTTCTTTTTTCGGAACTCTTCAATATTTCAGATTAAATTTGAGCTCATACTGGAGGGCAATGGCGCTGTGGTCCACGATCTCATGTAACATATAGGAAATGTACATCTGTCTGTTTCTTTCCTTCCCTGCACCACACATGCCTGAACATACTATTCTTTGGAAATGATGATCAAAGCAATGGACATGATTATTAATTATATCTCATTAGTGCTATGCACAAGACTGCATTAGACTTTCCATATATACAGATAATACATCCTCTTATGGGATACTAACTTATAGAGACATTATTGCAGAAAGCTCATGACATTACATTACAGATAACCATTTTGTCACATCTCTGTTGTCTCAATATTGCTTATGATTAAATCTTCCTCTAAGGTTTTTACCCCCTTTTTTTGACTCTGTTCTCTCCAAAGTCTTTAATCTTTTGAACTTACGGTGATTATTATAATTTTTTGTTACAAAACTTGGAGCCTTTGTTTACTGTATGAAATTACACTTCTATGGCAGTTTCATAACCCATTGTGGATACATACCAACTTTTAATTCACACTCTTTTTTGAAAATTTACCCAAATCTGACATTTTAAAATGTATATTAAATGATGTCTAAGGTATCAAATTTCTTAACTAGCTCAAGGAGTAGAAATTGGGGCTGTTGTCTGAGTTGGTTAAGTAGTAGAGAATCTGCTGCCTAAATTACTTGCTGAATTTTTTTTTTATTTTTTTTACATAGGATTATATTTATATTTATCTGAGAAAATAAAAGGAAGCTGTATTCTTTCGGGCATTGTTAGTCCTCTCATTTTTCCCCAATTAGTAGAAAAAACTGAAAAAATTACATATCTGCCCACTAAAGGAGAGATATTATACAAACTAGCACGTGTCTTTGTCTATTCCTTGCTCTATGTTCTCATTGATAAATTAAATTGACTTCACAAATAAGAGTGATATGCAAAAACATTCCCATATATTGCCTTGCAGCTCCAAATAGGTAGCTGAGTTATCTCTGGCCATATTGGTGAGTCCACAAGACAAAGTGGGAAGCAGTGGGAAAGTGATAACTCAGATCCCCAGAATAATATAGCTGTGGAATATACAGTGATTTGTCAGTGCCTCCAAACTTAATGCTTCTGTCTTTCATGCATGTGAGAAATAACTACTTAAAAATATTACCTAGATAATAACATTGAAATTATTTCGTATAATGTGAACCTTACAGTAAAATTTCCTTTTTTTCCATACCTCCCCTGCCAGTAAAATCTCCCCATAATGCCCATGAGCTTTTATCTTCCTTAAAATATTTCTACCTTTGACTCCACTCTGTTTTTCCTTCTGAGTAGGTGTAATTATCAAAGGGTGCCAGACTTAATTTTCATTCCTGGTGCTTTTCAAAAAGTGTAGGCTATGTGAGGTACTAAATATATATACATATATATAATCTGAGTGTGTTGTAGGCAATATTTCCCAGATTTGGCTATACTGTTTCCTGAGAAGAACTATCATATGCTATACCTGTAGAAAGACCAAATTTCTTTTATGTAATCTCTTAGTCTTCTACGCTATTCTCCAAACTTTGAGACTGGCATCCTCTGTGGCCAGCTATGAACAATGACATGGTAGCTTATATAACTCTAGCCCTAGATGCTGATACTGTGGGCAGAGAAAATATCAAGTAGAAGCGAGGAAGAAAAAGGATGAAGAAAATGAAACTTTTCCACCAAACTGACATTTTTCTGGTAAAGAATTGTACTTTTCTACACACAGACTGCAAGTGCATGTCTGGATGCTGGGAAAGGGGGGAAAGAGCTGCCATCTGGGGGGTGAGAAGTAATTACGGAATGGGAGAGAAGAACATGAAAAAGTGTAATCATGCAAAGGAGAACACTCCACACAGCATGTACAAGAGAGTCCTCTGAAACCTCTGCTGGTATAGGTGGGATTTGTCCTGTTCATGTATTTAGCTGGTGGCTGATACCTTTCAGGAGAGACATTTAATTTCAGAACACAGCCTTCTCATTGTGGCAGTGATTTTAAACTTACTGTGTAATGGAGCATATTACCATTTACCATATGATGAGATGGCCTTATCTGTCAGCCAGGGAGCTGCTTAATGTTATATATGGGTCAAATGAGCCAAAAAAAAAGAGAAGGGAAAAAATTTCAAGAACCTCGAGCCCTCTAACAAAAGGGGAAACTTCCTCCATGGCAAGCAGCCACATAAATTTTTTTAAAGATCCATTTTCTCGTGAAAATTGATTAAGCAGCACTAAATCACATATGAAAAAGGAATTCCAAGGTCAAGGGGGATTTCTGCAGAATCAGCCGTTGCAGTGATCACAGTAACAGGTGTTGTCCTTTTGGCAGAAATAATTCTTTAATGTTTGCAAATATATTTGGTTCCATGTAAAAATAGCAATTCTCCAGCATATCAGAAAACTGAAGCCTTTCCTTGTGAATATTTGCACTCAGTAAATGAGGAAGCAGTATAAAAGCCAAATCAATCAGATATTCAGAATTTGACTAGTTCTTCCCAAAGACAGTTTTACTGTATTTATCCCTTGGAAAGTGTAATACTATTTGCAAAGCTTTCATGACATCTAGCTATGTAAAAATAGAGAAATACCTAAGCTAAAGTTATAGAGATTTATTGAACTAATATTATGTCTCAACTTGATTCAGTGAAGGTGTTTATTTTTCAGCAACTCTGACCAGAAAAGCCAAATAATAAGTTCGGTTTCAATCCTTGAAGAAAGATCTACAATAACCATGAAGTTTACCATATAGGCAAAATAGCAGTTGTTCTCACTGTTCATAACATTGATCTTCTAAACTATAATTGTTATAATCCTAGAAACCTTTTATTGAGACAATGGAGGTTTCAATAAACCTCCACTGGAGAACAGGCTGCATCCTTGAAGGGGTTGGATATCTGAAAAATTCCAGAGCATGATTAGTCTTGTATTGCACTCCTTAGACTTATAAGGATTCTGAGTGGTGAATTTAAATGTAGACCATCTTTCTGTCACTTAAATTAGTTGACATTGATTTTACCCTTACTATATAAACCATTATTGTGATAAACATACAGAAATAATGAAGTTTGATAAAAAATATGGAAAAAAAAGGTGAAGATCTTTTCAATCAGTCACATGGTCAGCCTACTCTTAGTCAGTAGTCTTACCCTTGTATAGTTACAGCTTTCCCCCACAGAAGCTATATACTCCTAGACGAGTACAGTATATGCAGAAATTATCCCTTAGAATCCGGTTAGTACCTTCCTTTAAGTAAATCTGAGAATCACTGGGCTGAAATTCATGCCGAGTGTTTCTAAAACTAAACTGCCAGACTGTCTTGGAGTGATGTTATGATAATCTGGTATTCCCCATCATTAGTTTATATGCTCATAAAAAATGTGGTCCTGTGACTTTAACTATACCCAACCGCAGAGAGAAGAGCGGGTTGTTTTGAAAACTTTTTCCCCAAGCCTTGCTGTGCGCGCTGCGACAGCTGTTGGAGTAGCCAGCTCTGTTTCTGAGGGTTTTTTTCATTTTTTCTTCGTTTGGACCCTTTTCTTCAATCTGCTTCGTCGCCCCCAAAAGGGCTTGAAGGACAGCAGAGCTTCCGGGCAACTCTGCCCAGCCCCCAAGGAGGGCCCGAGGAGGAGAAAGTACATCTGAAGGAAAAGGACACTAAGATTACAAGCTTTTTATTCAGGTTTAATAACTGCTTTTACCCTGTTCTCCCCTTCCCCCTGTGCCTTGCAGGGCACTCTGCATGGTTTTGTTAAATAAATAGTATTTTCTTCACTTCCATCTAAGAAATTCTGTTGTGGGTAGGGGAGGGGGGCATTTGTTTAGAACTCTCCTTACCTAGAGAATTTTATCACTAAACCGGGACACAGACCTACATTTAAGATGTATTTGTCCCTTATCTACAACATACTCTTTTGTATATACTGCTTTTAAAAGAAGATGCATGGTTGTATGCCAGGTCTGCAACAAGAAGTTGACAGGTCTGTTCGTGTCTGTTAAAAATGTCTTCTTATATTATCACATCTTATTTTTATGATAGGACCTGCATAAGCTTATAATTTTGTGTCATGTACAGTTTTGTTGCAGGTACAAAGTAGTCTCTAAACCCATCTCAAAGTAGATCTAAAAATAACTGTAGGCTGGAAGGAGATCCTGGAGAAATCTGAAACCGAGATGAAACAGGAAAAAAAGTGAATGGCTGTTGCTGTTTCCCTGTGGATATATTAAAAAA
>VZRM01007950.1:0-11186 GCA_013397955.1 Grantiella picta | reverse complement strand
TAAAAAAAAAAAAAAAAAAAAAAAAAAAAAAAAAAAAAGGACAGCAGCTGCCATTTTCATCACCTAGATGTTATTTAATCTGATCAATGTAGAACTGTTCTGGCATTCACAGTAATCATAATGCTGTAAATCCCCCCCATCTTAATTCTTAGTCTTAAGATTTTCTTACTAAAGCCAAATTATGCCTCAAGAGAGAAATTTCTGTGATATGCATATGGATGATGGTGAATTTTCAATATCAAAGATGAACCAGAATTTTAGGCCTTCCAATCCACCCCACTGCTCCAAAATCCATATTTGTAAGTGCCCTGTGGTGTTATATCTTCTCTTGTCAGTCTCCTATTTTCTTGACAGCTGCTGTGATTTGCTTTCAGTGGGAGTATGTTAGCATTTAACAAGTAATTTGGTGTCATCTGAGGATTCTCTGATAGGAAAAGATCTTTCCTTTCATACTGCTCTAACATAATGGAAAAAAATGCCCAAGAAAATGCATAAGTTCTAATGCAGAAGTGATAGCATTCTGTATTGATTCCATAATGTAAGGTGGTTTTCAGTACTGTCAGGTGTCTAGGCTAACTTTGGATTTTTTGGTTTTTATTTGGTTTTTTTTTTTTTTGGTTTTTGTTTTTGTTTTGGGTTATTTTGTTTTGTTCGCTTTTGTTTGCTTGGGTTTTTTGTTTGGTTTTTTTGGTTTGTTTTGTTGGGGTTTTTGTTTGTTTTTGGGGGGGTTTTGTGGTTTTTTGTGGTTTTTTTTTTTGGTTTTGCTTTTGCTTTTGTTTTATTGGTTTTTTGTTTTAATTTTTGGGATTTTTTTTGTTGGGTTTGTTGGGATTTTTTTCCCTCCCTTTCTTATGTCCTATCTTTGAAACATCAGGAATCCCACAGCTTCATATGCTGCTTTGTTAGAAAAATGTGTTCAAATCAGATGACTAAAAACACTTCTGGCACACACACCTGTAACTTGTGCTGCCACACTTTTTCCTCTGTTCAGCAGTCAGGAGGGAGTTGGTGTTAAGTGCTCTCTCTCTCTCTGTTTCCCTCTCTTTTAAGTGTATGGTAATAGAGGTGGTAAGGACAGAGTTATAGTTCATGTTACCACCCTCTGTAACATCATACTTGGTTTCTCTGAAGAGTAGAGGTAACCACGAAGAGACTGGGATGATGGTTTCACATGTTAGTGGCTCAGTGGGTGTTCAATTGGATGCCCTAATCTGACTTACCTTCACAGAAGAACCTATGACTTGTTGATCATAATATGTAAAATAAACAATAATAGTGATAAATAAAACAAAACAGCCTCACAAAGACAACTTGAGTCATCCACAAAGAACTAGAAAACTGTAAAACCTTTTTCTTTGTTGCAAAACGTAAATGTATGGATCTCTGAAAGGGCTTATTGAAGATTCTACACAACCATATAAAAATATAATTGTGTGAATGGCTCAATTATTTGGAATCCTGAATTAATGGTGGAGAAATAATTAGTTCTGGTCATAAATTAGGAAGGAAAGCATAAACCTGAAATCTATTCTTTTTAATTTAATAAATGTTGTCAAATTAAGAAAGTTGCCCAATATGACAAAAGACAAGTTCAAGGGATGTTATCATACACCTGAGGTATGCTACTCCTGTTTATTGTTTTACAAGCCATCTTTATTATTCTCTCATACAACAGCAGAACAAATGTGCATCTGTTAAGGTGAATTTTATTTGTCATTCTTGAGTCCAACTATACCTTAGTACTTTTCTTATATTGAAAAAAATGATTCATTACAGAACATACAGCAAATACTTACTGAGATTTATTTTATTTTTTATTTCCCTTGCAAAATTTGCTCTTTTTTTTTGCTCTGGTTATAAACCATCAAATCTTTAGTTGGGAACTTGACATCTACCAATAAAAGGACAAAATGAAATACAAGCTACCAAGGAATAAGGTTATGTTAGCTTGAGTTTTCTGAAAAATCACACAAGTTCAAATTTTCAAGGCACCATTTCCAGGTGTATGTATAATTCACCATTCACTTAGGAGCTGGACTTGGTGATCCTTGTGGGTCACTTCCAACTCAGAATATTCTGTGAAATCTGTGAATAATTCAATTGCAATCATTCTAAAGTGATATACAGAGAAAGTGATGGATATATATGTGTGCTAAAAGATACGGTCACTTTTGAAGGAAAGAATGTACACAGAAATGAACATCCTGATTGTAGGCAGACAAATGTTTGTTAAAGTAGACTTGTGAACACTTCAAAACTTAAATACTTTTGATTTTTGGAACTGTAGTCTGCAATAGACATGGAAAATTTTAATATGCCCCTGACAAGTATGATATATGATATCATATACTTGATATATGCTCAAATACTATAGTGTGGGCTAGTTTAAAGTGTGCTTTTAAGAAAAGAAAAGAAGAAGGAATAAAACAGGTCAGATATATAAATTCCTTTTACAGTCAATGTAGAGAGGTTAGCATTTGAAAATAGCCAAATAAAATAATTTTCTTCTAAAGAGATTTATCTGTATTGAAGCTACCAAAATTAGAAACTATACAACCTCTATTCTTCTAATTTTATAACCGGCTTAATAGTGTATTTTTTTTATCACAAGGTTCATAGATGTGTTTGTTTGGTGGGGTTTTTCCCTAAGTGTTTGTCATTTACCTTCGGACCTAGGGCTGCTTGAAGTAGTCCATTGTGTGTTGATTATAGTGTTAGACTTCATTAGTGTTGCAATGAGCAAACCAGATAATGATGTACTTGACTAATTATGCCTGCAAATTATCATGAGCAGAAAATGGAAACTGCTTCCCAAACTCAAGCTCAAAGAAAAACATGGGGTATAGTATTTTCAAAACTGCATGTCACTATTGTATGTGTTTGCTCTTTTGCTAATTCACAATGGTGAGAAAGATATCCATGAGAATCAGAATGTGCACAACAGAACTTAAACACTCTCACAGTGCCTCAAACACTGAAGTTATTGAAAACTAAGCATCAAATGAAGGAAGAAAAGCTAGATTCCACTAGAAACTACAGAACATGTTAGGTGCTAGAAAGAGGAGGAATTAAAATTCTGATGCCTCATTCTCTTTTAGGTAGAGCATAATGAGAACAGAAAATAGCACATTAATCCATTCTTGTGACAAACCTTGCAAGGTAAAGGGCAATGGGTACAAACTGATCTATCCTTGTTATTGTCTTCTTTTAATGCCACAGTCCTGTGTAGTTACCCAAGTACAAAGTCACACAAAATATTTGTTTTCAAATAAAGTTGCACTGTTGGCAATGGGTCCAGTTAACTGAAATGGCAGTTTCTATTTCATTAAAAATAGGTAAATAATGAGATACAATGTGCTGAGCCATTTGAACTCAGTCAACACTAATGGATAGCTCATAGTTAAGTAAAGGACTGACTTTAACTCTTGGGTATCTTTTGATTTTGGCGTTGATTTTTCCACAGAGGTTATGTTCATGTCACATATATCTGGAAGCTTTGGCTTAATTAGATGCTTTTGTATTTCAGTACAAAGAAACCTGAATGACACTATTTATGCTAATTCAGAAGTGTGGGATGCAGTGAACATTTTAAAATAGACTATGTGACTATGTATCATAGCATTGGAGTTTCAAGGTTATTTCAATACATAAAAAGATTTTTTCTGCTTAAACACCACTGCAAGAGAGGCCACACAAAACAGGTAAAGGCATGTCTCTGAAGTATCCCAGATGGTTAGATCTACCCAGGGCTACTTCCTTCCTACAGCAGCTTCTAATGCTTTTGTGATATTATAAAAAACATTAAATATTCATCTTTAACTCTTTGACTCTCCTGAAAAAAATGAAATCCCATTTTTCAAATTTATCTTATTTTTGAAATTTCAAGATTATTGAGAAATATTAGTCAAGATTTTAATTTTCATCTTCTCAATGAAGAAAGAGAAAAAACTCTACTTTCTAAAAATATATTTTCAGAGAGGTTTAACACAACATTCATACAGTATTGTGGCATTGACTGGCCTAGAAAAGAGAAATATAGTAGTAAAAATGAAATCCCAGATATACCTCAAGAATTGTTTGATTCATTCATGTCAAAATTGGTAAACGTAGTTTTTAATTTGGAATGTGTAAAAAGCATTTCAGTCATCTTATTTTTGCCCCCCCACATAATAGATCTCCAGCACTGAGATACACCACACTAATGGGCAGATTTTTCCAAAAGAAAAGCTGATTTCACAAAGTGATTCAAATGCAGATGAGATTAAATATGATAAACTATATAAAATGTGTGAAGAAGAAGAATTAAGAGGAAAACTAGAAAATACTATGAGGTATTTCAAACAGTTATAGAGCATACTGTAATACAAATAACAAATGTATCAAGTACATTTGTACTTGATTGATTCTCAGAAACTGATGAGGTAGTCAACATAGGTTTCAGTCAATAAAGCATGAAAAGAAGTGTAAAAGAATTTTAACCACTCTTCATTGTGTAAGGATAACAACTATTTAGCTTTATTTAGTGCTTAAGTAGCTGGGTAGTATTATTTGGAAAGGCTATGAATTTGGTTGCTGAAGGTAATTATGCTCATCTGAATCCTTTAACTCCATGCGACATTTAGTTTCAAAACAAAAAATAAAACTTTACTATCTTAAAATTGAAATGTTTATTTAAAAATGGGAAGGCCACTTCTTACTGGCTACATTTGTGTCACTGGGTCTAAAATAACTTTCCTGCTTTTGCTTCAGGTATATGACTTGGTGTTAACAAGGTGTATCCTCCATTGCACTGCACACTACAGTCCCCCACCCCATGGTCCCACCAATGGAAATGACAATGTACAGGTGTTGTTTTTGAAAATCAAACTGATTTCCTTTGACTGACACTGGTTATAAGTAAAGCATATTAACAATTCTGTTATTAAAGTCCAGAGACAGATCTTTTATCAAACATGCTAGAACTTTCATCATGCTTGTGTAAGGTACCTCTTTGACTAAACCCAAAATTCTTTTTAAGAAGACTCCCCTTGCCACATGCATGAACTTCCTATAATCCACAGAACTGGAATATTTGAGATAAACCTACATATTTTAAGATCCACATCTTTAAAATCCACCTGTTTTCAGTTCTTGTATGCCTTGTCTTCTTTCATAAAGTGGTGGTCAATTAATTGGAAATTATGCATAGCTGGAGATATTTAATAACGTCCTGATAAATTACTTAACTTGTTTTTGCAAATTTTGCTATCCTATTTCAAAAAAGTGTTTGACTAGGCCATTTTTTCTTCAGAACTGGGTTTTGTCCCTGAAATTCTAATTCCCTTGCAGCTAAGCTTCAAATGCACTCTTGACCTGAAACATAAATAAAATTGTCTGCACTTTTCCAGATACATTAATCCTACTACAGTAATTATACGTATGTGAATTGTTTGAGAGGCACTCACAGTCTCATGGACAAAGTGTTTGTTAAAAGGCAAAACTAATTTATCAGGATCTTGGCAAACGATAACACTCATATGGGAAATCAAGCCTCTTGAACAGCATGATCAATTGTTGTCTGATGGCAATGAGGGTCTCCACTGCAATAATCACTGCAGTGACATCTTCAGCAGGATTGGATAAAATTCCAGCTGCTCCATGATCCTATGTGACCACTCCAGCATACAAATTACCCACTGCTATAAATTACCTTAACTACATACAAAAATCTCTCAAATATCTTAACTATGCACAAAATGTTGTTCTGCATGACCTTTTTTGTATCTCTCTCAGGAATTCTCTACTGGCTCTTTTCAAATATTTTTTGTATGTACAGTTTGATCAGTTCTGCGGCAAGAACTGCCTGGAAGCCCTTGGTATAATTCACATGGGATATTAATCAGCAAATTTAAAGACAACTTTTGAGCAGTCTTGGGGATCCAGAGAGGTCCCAGCTGACTGGAAGCTCACAAACCTTGTCCCAGTTTTCAAGAAGAGAAAGAAGGAGCCTGGAAACTAGATGCCTATCAGTCTCACTTCAGTGCCTGGTAAAATCATGGAAAAGATTATTCTGTGAAGTACTGAAAAACACCTGGAGAACAACATAGTCATTGGTCACAGCCAGCACAGTTTCATGAGGAAGAGTCCTGCTCATTGAACCTGATTTCCTTCTATGACAGGGTAACCCACTTACTTGATCTAGGAAAGCCAGTAGACATTGGACTTCAGCAAAGCTTTTCATACTGTCTTTCACATTATCCCTCCGGACAAAATGTCCGGCACACAGCTGGATAACCTTGTTACACAATATGTGAACAACTGGCTCATGGGTTGGGCACAAGGGGTTATAGTGAATGGGATTACATCAGGCTGGCATCCAATCACTAGTGGGATTCTGCAGAGATCCATCCTCAGCCCAGTTATCTTTAGCATCATCATTAATGACTTGGATGTAGGATCTGAAGGAATGTTAGGTGAGTTTGACAAGGACACTAAACTGGAAGGAGCTGTCAACTCCCTTAAGGGCAAAGAAGCCCTGCAGAGAGACTGCTACAAATTAGAGAGACGGACCATTACTGCGGAATCTCTGGATTCCAGAACTCAGTTCGGAACCGCAGTACTGTTATCTGCGGCTCAGGCAGCGCCGCTCGCCGGGAGCGGGGTAGACGGAGGAAGGGGGGGGAAGCANTCCAGGAGACAAAGGAGAACAATCTAGAACAATTCCAAATATAGAACGTGGGAGGAGAGAAGTGCGGGGCCAATGAGTGGCTGTGCAGGTACTTATTTATAACTCATATTCCAAGGCTGCTTGAGAGTGTCTCTCGTTGTCACCATAACCAAGACGTTCTTTCATTCCCAAGACACTATCTTAGGATTGTTTCCAAACAGTGGGCCAGGGGCACTCAATTGTGCCAAGGCCAATGCAGCACATTACCAGCCCTATGAAGTTCAATAAGGAAAAGTGTTGGATTCGGTACCTGGGACAGGGCAACCCTGGTTCTCTGTATGGACTATGGAACAAGCTTGAGAGCAGCGCTGCAGAAAAGGACCTGGGAGTCCTGGTCAATGTCAGCTTGAACATGAGTGCAGTGCTCTGACAGCCAGGAGGGCCAACCATGTCCTGGGGGTCATCAGGCACAGCATCACCAGATGGGCAAAGGCGGGGTTGCCCCACCCTGCTCTGGGACAGCCTCACCTCGAGTGCTGGGGGCAGCTTTGGGCACTACAATAAAAAATGGCGTTAAGTTATTAGTGAGTGTCCAAAGGAGAGGATAGTTAAGAGAGCTTCTGTAAAATCAGGCTGCTGCCTGATGATGAATGTGGCTAGTGGTGCAGTCAGTTAACTGGTTAAAGGTAAGGTCTTTGTCTCCAATCAGTTCTCTCACATATGCAGATGCCTGGCTTGGGAGTTCCTGAGCCACCTGGGAATTAACATCACCACCCTGATGTCCATCCACATCACAGTTATAACTAAAGGGCACGTTGGAATTTCAGATTGTAACTCACTAATAGTTAAGATCCTTAGCATTTGCCACATAATAGATCAGTGAAAAGTTTTGGCATATGTAAGGTTAAAAAAGTAAATATACAAATCCAAGGAAAATATGATTGAAGTAAGAATAGACCATGAAAATGTTGAGGTTTTTTATTCTGTAGAAGAGTAGGATTTCCTTATCACTTGCAAGCAGGGTCGGTATATATATGTAAGTGCAGAAAATCTCAAAACATGCATGCAGATTTGAACAGTACTTCCAGTTCTCTCTATCTTGTATTATAAAACCACACTCCCAGAAAATCTGTTGTGTAGGCTAACATTTTTCTTCACCCTTGTCATGATGGATTTTTTTTTTTGTTGTTGTCCATGCTTTTTGGCATCTGGGTGCAAAATAAAGCATATGTGAAAGACAGTACTTGCTAAAGACAGTATTTGGGAGGATGGAAATGGACAACTAAGCATTCCTTAGTACTAAAAGTAAGAAAAATTTTTCCTTACTTTTTTACTATCAGTTCTACTGAGATTTACTTTTGCTGACAGACTTTTACATTAATTTCCCCTGTAGTAGATAAAAGAACAAGGCTACAGGAGGATTGTATTATTGCATTTATGTATAATATTCTTATGTATCCAATACAGTGAGCACTTAACAATAACTTGTTTGAGATCTAATAAAATTGAGGCCTATTATATTGTTTCAGTAAAATTTGTTGATTTTTTTCCCTTTCCTTTATTTGTTTTGTTTCTGGCTTCTATTTATTTCCTTGCCATAATCCTTGTCTGCTTAGAGATTTGTGTGGGTGAAATAAAAACCTTCTTTGCTCTCAATGGTTTATTCTCATTCCATCTTGACAAGAACTGTAGAAAATCCAGCTAGAAGGTAAGGGTTTTCAAGCATACAGTGCCTCTTTACTTACCACCTGCTATGTAATTTTTTTTTAAAAATTAAAAAAAAAAAAAAAAAACCAAACCACACCTTAAATCATTTTCTACCTTCTCAGAGCATTGTTTCCTAGGGCAATGGCACTTTCATTCCCCATGGACTGCCCTTTTATACAACCTTCCTGCTTAGTTGTGTGCAATCTTTTTTTCTCCCTCCAATACCTCTCCTTTCCTGTTTTCGTGGCTATAATTTCCATCACACAGAAAATCTTTTATGTTGCTATCCTTGGGCCATTTCAACTTTATGTCTGTTTTCCAAATTTCCAAAAGTTTATCAAGTATTTCTTTTTTTTCCTTTGCACAATAATTTTGTAAATATTTTATGGATGTATTTGGAGTTTATAGCTCTCTGCAGCTGAGTGTTTCCCCTGGGCCTGTTCACCTCATGGCATCTCTGTAATTTTGTTCTCTTAATTATATTTTAGCATGCAAAAACAATGGGAGATAAAGTCTCCTCAGATGTTAGACAAATGTTAGACAAAACCTCAGATGTTAGACAAAACCTGCCACAGATCTTACTAAAATTTACTGCCAATAATGATTTTGCTGATAAGCCTCATAATTACAAAGACAATAGCCTGTTTCATAACGTGTAGAAAATTATAACAGTCTGATTAAGATATAGACAGTGTTACAATGCTGCTTGCATTCATTATGGAGGCTGGACAGGCCATGTAAGTGACTGATGAGTAAGTCTGTTACCAGGACACTTCATGCTTCTTTAAAAGGCTAAATTATATGTCACTCAAAGATGATTCCTTTCAGGGTGGAATTCAATGCACTTTCATACCTATGAATCCCACACACCAGAGCAGCTCAGTTACAATTTTCCTATTTGGGAAACTACTTAATCTCGTCAACAGAGAAGTTCTTTTTGTTGTTCTAGAGAAACACAAGGATCATAGCTCAACTGATCCTTTTATTTCTACCTCAGAGAACCCAAACAGTTGGATTCAGCCTACTCATTTCTACATTAGGTACCAAATGTCTTGGAGAGTGATTGCATTGCAGAAGACAGAGAACTGCCAGAGTGATTGTTTTGTAATTAATCCCTATGGAAACAAAATGTTGTGATTTGAAATTTTGACCAGTCTAAGAAATAAATGGACTTTAGAAAGGAAAAGTTTAGTTATTAATAAAATTCAGGCATGCCACATGATATGTAATGCCATTGGTATAAGTTAACTTATAGAGAATATGAAGAGAGACTTCTTCAATAAATGTAGTTCTTAAATAAATGGTTAGATATATAACAGAAACAAGACTGTACTTGACTTGCTTAATCAAAAAGCTGCAAAACCATAGAATCATAGAATCAAAGAACGGTTTGGGTAGGAAGGGATCTTAATGATCATCTATTCCAATCCTCCTACGCCCTTCCATGGGCAGGGACACCTTCCACTAGATCAGGTTGCTCATTGACCCATCCAGCTTGGCCTTGAACACTGTCACAGATGGGGCCCCCACAACTTCTCTGGGCAAATTGTTCTAGTGTCTCATTGCTCTCTGGATAAAGAATTTCGGCCTAAAATGTGATTTAAAACTCTACTCTTTAATTTTAAAATGGTTACCCTTTTTTCTATCACTGTTTGCCCATGCAACAAGTAACTCTCCTTCTTTGTTTTTTTTTTTTTTTTTGAGCCTCCTCTAAGTACTGGAAGGCTGCAATAAGGTCTTGCCAGTGCTTTCTCCAGGATGAACAACCCATCTCTCTCAGCCTGTCTTTGTTGGAGAGGTGCTCCAGCCCTCGAATAATCTTTGTGGCTCTCCTCAGGACCCATTCTAACAGGTCCATGTCTTTCCTGTGCTGAGGACTCCAGGCCTGGACACAGTACTTCAGATGGAGTCTCACGCTGTCTATGATTAGGACAGCTGAGCTCAAATTCTGAAATCAAAAAAATGATCTGTTTAAAACTGCCATTTACATTATTTCCATGTGGAAAAGCATAAGGAGTGATTCTGGTCATTTTCACTAAAAAAAAAAAAAGGAATGACCTCTGTTTGACAGTTTGTAATACGAAGAGAATTTACCAACTGAGGAAGGATGTTCACTTGTATGACTCTTGTCAGGACACTTGGGGATAGGCTGTGTTTTAACCACAGCCAATGAGCAAGCGCCACACAGCAGCTCTGTCACTCCTCCACCAGCAGCATGGGGGAGACAACTGGAAGAGTACAAGCTGGAAAGCTTGTGAGCTGAGATGAAGACAGTTTAATAGGGAAAGCATAACCCACATACATAAGCAAAACAAAGCAAGGAATTAATTCACTGTTTCCCATGACAGGTGTTCAGCCATCCCAAGGAGAACTGGGCTCCATCATGCATAAACATTTCTATGGGAAGACAGATGTTATCACTCCAAATGTTCCCAACTTTCTCCTTCTTTCCTTCACTCCAATGCTGAGCATGATGTCATATGGTCTGGAACATCCCTTTGGTCAGTTTGGGTCACCTGTCCTGGCTATGTCTCCTCCCAACTTCCCATGCAGCTCAAACTTCCTCACCAGCATGGCAGTATGGAAAGCAGAAAAGGCCTTGACTCAGTGTAAGCCCTACTCAGCAATAACAAAAAAATCTTGTTCTGCTGAGTCATTCTTGTTCTGCTGAGTCACCCAGGGCGGGGCTTCCTTGGGAGAGAGGCAGGGCGATTTAAAGTGTCCCTAGGGAGTGCAGCGACCCGAAGCGGGCAAACAGGGGTGTGACACATCTCTGAGGGTGTGGCACACCAGTTTACGTGGCAGTTTGTGCAGGCAGGACAAGCAGGCAGGG
>VZRM01007949.1:3864-14349 GCA_013397955.1 Grantiella picta | reverse complement strand
GGCCACAGACCAGTCCAATCACTCTGATTCTCCAGAGGGTTTTCTGGCTCTTTTCTTTCACAAATTGCAAGATCAGTTGGGGTGGGACTCTGATCTTGTTATTGGTGCTTGCCATGCTCTTTTATTCTAGGCTTTCAGGTAGGTAGCCAATTTAAAATTTTTGTAAGAATTTGTGCTTATTATGGGAACCCAATAAGATTGTAATGTAATGAGCTTGTAGCCAGTGAACATGTAACGCGAATGCTGAGAAATAGCACAAAAGTGACTTTTTAGTAATAAAGATATTCTTTTTTTTTTGCTTGGAGTTGGTGGAGTCCAGCAGCAGATGAAGGCCCAGTGGCTCATCCAGCATAAACCTCCTCCCCAAGGCAAAACACAGCAGAATGGTCACGGTGGGTGAAGCAGCTGGGCTGGAGCTCCTCGGTGTTTCCTCCTCAGCTTGGCGCAGTTAACCGGGCTTTGGGCTGGAGTGAGGTCGCTCTGCTCCTGTCGACACGAATCCCCCGGTCTTGGACAAGCCAGTGCTCAGTTTGCCTCAAGACAGCCCAAAGACCGTTGCTGCAGCTTCTCCAAGCCAAGGAGAGGAAAAGCTTTTTGCCTGGGCCAAAAAGCCAAGCCTGTCAAGCAGAAATTATGCAGCACAGGGCCATTGCATCTCCTTCTTTTTGGTTGGTGGGGACATCGATGTGACCTTATTGATGATTTTGGTAGGAATCTGACGCCGTCCATCTTGCCACTTTAGCCCCAGGAACTGGATCTCTTTGGCAGGCCCCTTGACTTTTCTCTTTTTGATGGCAAAACCAGCTTCCAGGAGAATTAGGATGATTTTCCCTCTTTTTTCAAACACTTCTGTTGTGTTCCCCCACACAATGATGTTGTTGATGTACTGCAGATGCTCTGGAGCCTCACCCTTTTCCAGAGCAGCCTGGATCAGTCCATGGCAGATGGTGGGACTGTGCTTCCACCCCTGGGGCAGTCGGTTCCGTGTTGGCGTTTGCATTGGGGTCTCAGCCTGGTTCATGCAAAGTCCCATTTATTTAACACACAACATCGTCTTTTTATACTGTTACAAGGTATAACTTCAGCCATTACAAGAACTTGGTTTCCAGGGGTACATGTTTTACTTTCCTAACGGGTCACTTTCGTCCTGCCCAATCCTTCCTGCTAATCACCTATGCATAATGTAAACAGTCTTGCCTCACTTATCAGTCTCCTGCCCGTGCTAGGGGCGGCTCAGCTTAATTTTTCTTAATTGTCTCACATGAACTGATAACAAAAGATCTCGGTAGCTGCAACCTTCAGGCAGCTTCCCCCCAAACTCCCACATCTCCCTCTGTTTAGTTTAACAATAAAAAGCTTACTAGTTTTACAGCAAACATTGTAACAAACAAGGTATACAAATCAATATACACAATACAACTACAAAAAAGTAAACTGTTGGTTTTATCAAATTCTTAAGCCACCTACAGTCCAACCCATGACGATCTTGGTCGTTGTTTTCTCAGCTTGACTTCACAGGGAAGGTTGAACTTATGCTGTAAGGACATTCAAGTTTGTGTTAAAATGTCTTTGTTCTCGCCTTGGTCATCTTCAGGTGGCGTTGGTCTTTTTTTCTCTGTATGGGCAAATGTTTTTTCATACCTGTGGAAACAAAAGCACAGCCTCTTCTGCATATAATAAGAGGAAAAGGTCTAATTATTTTGCTTGATTAGAAGTTCTTTATCAGGACCAGGGATTTAATTCTAACCACTGCTGTACTTTTTCCAAAGTGCCACATTATGGGCGGAGTTTTCCTGTTTGGGTAAAAAAATTGAAAACATAAGGCTTTGTGTAGCTTATCCTGGAGTGTTACACTCTCCATTTCCCCCCTTTTTTGATCTAATAAGTTTTTAAATGTGCTGTGAGTTCACTAAATGAGGGTCTGTCTTGTGGGGGAATGAAGAATTTTTGTGGTAGGTTGTATTCTCTATAGGGCTGATACAAGGGAATCAGAAGTTAAGAGATAACTTGTCAGAAACTGCTCACCACACAAGATGCTACTGACTTAGCATTTATTGTGTTTGCCAGACAAGGACTGTGATACTCTGGAACTTCCATGCTGGCAAAAAGAAACAAATTTGTTGTTCTGGCCTTTGGATGGAGAGAAGGTCAGTGAAAAAGACCTTCTGCAAAGACCCCTCCATAAAACAGAACTACACAGGCCCAAGGATATAAAAATTACTTTTGGACTCAACATAATAGGAAGCGGGGATAGGTTATGCATGTGTATATGCGTATTGGGAAACTCTATGAATTTGTAACATGTAACCACATATATACTGAGCTATACGGGCCTGATGGTGCACGTGTCTTTGGAGGGTCACCTCCCACGTGCCCCGCGCTGCAATAAACATACCGGCTTTACAACTTCAAATTATATAGGTTGTGAAGTTTTGTCTCTTTCTTAAATCAAGGCCAAAAAAGGTAGTTAAAAAATGAGAAATGTATACAGGACTATTATCTGTTTTAACTTGTGGCACACTTAAAAAATGCAAAAGCAGCTCTAAAAAAATGATGTTTAGCATCCTTTGTTGCTTCTCCTGCGTGGCAGGATGCAGAGCTCTTGAAAAGGTGTTAATGGAGGAATATATATATCTTGAACAACCAAATTCAGGCAAATGGGTAACATCAGTTTGCCGCAATTGAAGGCTTTGCAAACCTCGGGGGTTAATGCCATGCTAGTTGAGGGTAAAGTTTTACAATAAAACTTGGGAGACAATATGCATAATAAAGTAAAAAATTTTACAGTTATCTAAAAGAAAAGCAAGCTTAATGGGTTAGCAATCTCTCGAAAGACTTCAGATTCGGTTCTTCCTGCAAGACAAAAGGAGTCTGTGATTAAAATTAATAGAAAAGGGACTATCTCATTTCTCAAAAGCATGTACAATAGTTGCCAGTTCAAGGATTTAAGGGGAACATAAAAAATGGCAACATCTGATGTCCACTGATGGGTGTTTGGGTGGAAATCCTGACCCATCAGCCAAGATCATTAGGGCTTGCAAAGGAATTTCAGATCGTTTCAGCAAGCTGTGTGCATGTAAATGTGAAGTTATCTGACCTGAAAAATTAGAAAAAGCATTAGTAAAACATTTGAATTTTGTCTTTTCAGACAGTGGCTTTTCAGGTCTGTTTTCCATGTAAGTTGTGGGATGGTGCACACAACAATGGCTCTTCCTAAAAATCAGATTGCAATCTCAGACTGAGCTGAGAGAGGAGATTTCCTCCTCACAACACTATGGGAACTGCTAAAACAAAAGGTTTGATGTTAGCACTGCAATTATCTTCTTTGTACTCCACCAATTCATTGAAGATTTTGTAAATCCAGAGCTAGAGATCAACTAGGTCGAGAAATTTCAGTAACATCTGCTTTGGTATCCACCAAATTCCAGGGCTCCTGGTTGAGCTGAGCTTTCCTTCCCCCCTGTTGAAATGCAAGGGTAACGTAGGGGATACATAAAATAAAAGCAGTTTAGCAATGCAAAACATTCTAAGTACAGTGCAGAGTGGAAAGGGCATCCACACCATAATCTTGATTTTACCTGTAAAATGAGAATTAATTACTTTAGGTAGGACAAAAAAACCAAAGGGGTAACAAGATTTTTGTAGCAACAAAGCACTGCGGCCTCCCTCCCCCCAGAGCGGTCCAAATGTCCCAACTGATCGTAAATGCGCTGTGGAGTTTTAAAAGTGTTACTGTTAGTATTACTGTGAGAGTTCCTGTTGCAAACGTGACAAAGTCTAAGCAGGCGCTATTTGCCGCAGCTGGTGGGTGTGTGCCTGATGGCAGGGCTGAAGAATCTCTCTGGCGTTCAGCTGTACAGGGGACGGGGATGTCTCTGTCGTCACATGGTGCCGTACCGCACCTCATGACGTGTTTCCCGAACGTGCTTTTCTTTCATCCGGGATCGTATTCCGCATCCACCAGCAACGCGTGGGAAGGTCCAAGGGCGATTTCCACAGCAGGCAGGCTATAGGGATCAGTGCACACAGGAACAGAGGGTACAGGGGCGGCTGGAGATGGTGCAGTGTCGGCTGTCTCTCCCTCCGAGGAGGGGAGGCTGCTTTCAGAAACAGCATTCTCTTTGTTAGCCTGATTAGCCTCCAGTATAGCTCTCCAGGCAGGCAGCATTTGAGCGGCGGCCTCATCTCCTGTAGCATGATCTCACAACTCAACTCCTGCCTCATCCCGCAACTCCGATGAAACGGTGGTTCTTGGGTTTGCTTCTAATATTAAGAGTAGTGCACAGCGTAGCACTTTAGCAGCACATTTAGAGATTGGGAATACCCGGACTCCCCATGTTTTTCGAAAACGTGGCCATCCTCTGAGGACTCTCCCGTCCCCATTGTTCCCTGTGGCTCACCTTCCACACTGGAGGGATCCAGTCGCTGGCCAGCAAGTGCTGTTTCTTTTACCAGCACTTAAGTTCCACGGAGCACGCCAACAGACGCCAGACAGGGGTCCTGTTGCTTCCTCACTGAGGGCACTATTTGTTGGCGTTTGATTTGGGGTCTCAGCCTTGTTCATGCAAAGTCCCGTTTATTGTACAGAAAAGCATCATGTTTTATACTGTTACAAACTCAACTTAGCCATTACAAGAACTTGGTTTCCAGGGTTTAATGTTTTACTTTCCTAATGGGTCACTGGTCGCCATCACCTCTGCTTAACTTTTCCTCCTAATCACTTATGCATAAGGTAAACACAGTCCTGCCTCACTATCAGTCTGAGTCCCTGCCAGGGGCGATTCAGTTTATCTCTTAATGTCTCACATTAACTGGTAAAAAAAGTACTCGATAGCTGCTGGACTCGGCAGCTGACACCCTGAACTCCCACAGGACTGTGCTTTCACCCCTGCAGCAGTCGGTTCCACGTGTACTGCACGCCCCTCCAGTTGAAGGCAAACTTAGGTCTGCACTCTGCTGCCAGAGGAATGGAGAAGAATGCATTTGCAATGTCAATAGTGGCATACCACTTTGCTGCCTTGGACTGGAGCTCATACTGGAGCTCCAGCATGTCCGGCACAGTGGCACTCAGAGGTGGAGTCACCTCATTCAAGGCACGATAATCCACAGTCAATCTCCATTCTCCGTCAGATTTGCGCACCAGCCAGATGGGATGATTGGGCCTTGCTGACCACCCCTTGGCTCTCCAGCTCACGGACCATCTTGTGGATGGGAACTACAGCATCTCGATTAGTCCTGTATTGCCGACGGTGCACTGTCGAGGTGGCAATTGGTACTTGTTGGTCCTCCACCTTTAAAAGTCCAACTGCAGAAGGGTTCTCTGATAGTCCAGGCAAGGTGTTAAATTGCCTCACGTCCTCTGCCTCAACAGCAGCTATTCTAAAAGCCCACTTGGGTCCTTTCGGGTCTTTAAAATAGCCGTTACGGAGGAAGTCCATGCCCAGAATACATGAGGCCTCTGGACTAGTTACAATGGGATGTTTTTGCCACTCCTTCCCAGTCAGGCTCACCTCGGCTTCCACCAGGGTCAACTGCTGTGATCCCCCCGTCACCCCAGCAATAGAAATGGATTCTGCTCCCGCAAGTCCCGATGGCATTAGGGTACACTGCGCACCTGTATCAACTAGTGCTTCATATTTTTGTGGCTCTGATGTACCAGGCCATCGAATCCACACAGTCCAAAAAACACGGTTTTCCCGTACCTCTACCTGGCTAGAGGCAGGGCCCCTCTANGTACCCTCTCTCCCTAGCCGGGGGATGTTGGGCTCTGGTGTTGGGGCCTGTGACTCTCACTGGTGCCACATTGATCCTCCTCATCTCGTCCCTAATCTCCTCTCTCAGGTCCTTCATCTCCTCTCTCATCTCCCTCATCTCTTTAATCTCCTCTCTGAGGTCCTGAACCACAGCAGAGACCTGAGCCTGCATCGGACCACTTATCACACTTGCATAATAATACCTGAGCTTGTCAGCTATGGAACCCACTGTCTCTCGATTGTCATCGGCATTAATTGTTGCAAGGAAGGTGGCATATTGGGATGGCCCTAGCTTTGCAAGGTTCCACAACATTTGCCCAGTGCACCTGACCCTGTCAGGATCATTTTTGTGCTGTCCATCCCTCCCAAAAATCACCTCCATTACTGCCACTTCTCTCAGCCATTGGATCTCTTCTTCAACAGTCTTCCAGGGCAGTCTACAGTAGTGGTCCTGTATTCTGTCTTTGTGGACAAACTTCTCTCTTACACCCACTAAAAGCCTCTCCCAAAGAGAAAGGGGGCCTGGCTCCCTCACGAGCACTTTGTCAACACTCAGGTTCTGGGCTAAGGGTCCCAAATTCCTTGCTTCGTTATTATCCAAATGCACGCCTGGGCCCATAAGGTCCCAAACCCGAACTAAGCAGGTTGGGAAAGCCTTGCGCCCCCATCGCACAACATTATTTCACAGATTACGGAGACTGTCGAATGGCATGGACTCGGTGATGATCATGGGCTCAGACCCCACTGCTGGTTGTGAGGGCAATGGCTCCCCATCATCATTAACTGGGCGTACTGATTTGGTTTTATACTTCGTACACACCACAGGGGCAACTGCTGCTGGTTGTGGCTGCTCTCGTGGTTCTGATGGAACCTGGACGGTTGTAATGTCTGTGGGTTCCACTGCTGCACCATCAGACTCTTTCCCTTTGGGGCGAGAAGAGGGGTTCCCGCTAACTGGGGAAATGTATTCCCTCAGCACTTCACATATCTCCTTCACTAGTACCCCCAACCACTCTGGGCGGTTCATTCCTGAGGCAGGCTGTTGGACAGGGTCAGGCCATGGGGCACCCCCAGGCTCTGGGACAGCCCCGGGCTCTGTGGCCGCATCCCTATTCCCTGGCACAGCTGTTAGAATGGTTACTCAGGGAAGTCTCACCTTATCCTCGAGTGCAAAGTAGGATAGACCTATCAGCCACAGCAACATCAGCCACTGTATGGCACCATAAGCATTTAGAGAGTAGCCAAACCTTGCGAGCATTAGTTGGAGAGGCCCAAAGGAATGCGTGAAAGGTTGAGAAAAACCTTCCCCTGGTGTTGTCTCCTCACAAAAGGTACCAATACCAAACACACTCCAAAAACATGTACTGATGGTGTCAAAAGCCTGTAACCATATGCGCGCTGTCAAAATGAAGTGAAAAATCCATAAATTCCTCACCCTATTGGATAACAGCCACCATAGCCTTAGTTATAGGACCCATGTTTAGGTAGGGAGCTGTGAATGGGAAAAGTGTGGTCACAAGTATGAGCCAATCAACCCAGGGTATACCAGACAAAATGGTGCCACTTAATGAGGTTTTTATGTTCAACACATTAAAGTAGGTTTTGCAGAAACTGTCATTCCTTTTTCTCCCAATGCCCTCATGCCACACATTCGGCGCCAAGATCTGTCTCGGTTTGGAAGACAGGTGTCTGCTAAGAGAGGCGGAACCCTCCCTTAGAATAGAGAATGTGACCCCACTTCCCCCCAAATTATTTTGACTTTGGAATCAAAGGCTTTAAGGAAAAGGTATGGGGAAAACGAATAAGAGCTCTTTACTAGTATCTATAGCAGAGTAAATAAGCAATAGCAAGAATATCAACAACAAACAAAACCAGAAAACTAGTGGCAGCTGTCTCTGGGCTGCCGAGCACTTTCTCATTTAGTGTAGTCAGGGTCGCAACCAGCAGGGGCGCTGTTGAGCACCCGGCTGGGCAGAGCAGGTGCGATGACTGCCAAGCAGCTGCAGGTGGCGCCGTGGCACAGGGTCAGGTCAGCCTCAGACAGCTGGTAATGGCGGCCAGGCTGGGCAGCAAGCAGTGTGCTCCTTGGAGCGGCGAGCACCTTTTCCCCAGCCAAAGCTCACCCAGCCAGGAGGAGGAAAGCAGAGCACAGTTGGATCTCCCGTGGCTGCAGCCAGAAGCCAAAAGCAGTTGCTTTCCTCCTGGTGCCCCACGAGCGAGTGTCAGTCCAGCCGGAGAGTTTCCTCTCTTCACCACAGCCAGCCAAAGTCTTTGTCTCTTACAAAAGACTTAATAGCTTTGAGCACCTAGACATTTGTTTCCTAGTAACAGGATGGAGGAAAATTCCCACCTTGACAACATCCAACAGTGTGGCATATGGCTCAGGGTAAAACCCCTCAAATACCTGAGAAAAGTATTTCTTTTCAGTGCCAGAAGTGAGACTAGGATAGTGTCAGGCAGATTTAAAACTGGCTACTTACCTGAAAGCCCAGAATAAAAGAGGGTGGCAACTGCCAATAACCAGGTCAGAGTCCTACCCCAACTCACCTTGCAATTTGTGAAAGAAAAGCACCAGCAAACTCCCTGGAGAAGCGATTACCTGAAAGCCCAGAATAAAAGAGGGTGGCAACTGCCAATAACCAGGTCAGAGTCCTACCCCAACTCACCTTGCAATTTGTGAAAGAAAAGCACCAGCAAACTCCCTGGAGAAGCGAAGTGATTGGACTGGTCTGTGGCCTCAGATCCACAATGTCCATATGACTAAAACTGTCAGGTCTGTTTCAGAACAATACCCAACATGCCTTAAAAACAAGCTTTTGAAGTCAAAAGATCACCTCCAGGACTCACTGGAAGATGAAACAGTCCCGGGGGTTCATGGCAAATGGATTTTCTGAGCTACCATGCCAAGAAGGATTCAGGTATCTCCTGGTGTTGCTGTTGGCTCCAGAAGCTTCTCCTGCCACACCAACAAGGCCAGGGAAGTCACTCCCCAAAGAGATCATCCCCAGGCTTGGGTTGGCATCTGATAGGAGACCCCATTTTGTATCTGAAGCGTGACAGCAACTCAGTGAGCAGTGGGGAGTGGCACTGGAGGGCACTGGGGGGACACGGGACTGTGGGAGGGGGATTGGGGTGCTGAGTATTGAGAAATAACAGGGAGAACAGAAAGTTGCAGTTCCTGTGCAAGTGCTGAATTGAGCTTAAAGACGAACTAGCAAAAAAGATAAAAGGATATAAAAGTGTTTACACAGGATGATAAACCTGGTTAGAATCAGTGGAGAAATCAGTGGAGAAACAGATAAAGGTACCTCTGGTGGTTTTTGACAAGTTCTGTAACACAGAAGGAGCAGCATCTGCCCAAAGTAAAAGTTCAGGCGAGGTCATCTGTGATATTGAAACACTCAGGGACTACAACCCCAGACACCCCCTTTAGATGTCTCTCCAGGACAATAAAAGGATTTCCGGAATGAGGCTGGGCCATACAAATTATTTCCCAGAAAAATGCTGTTTCTGTATTAGAGAAGAGTCCCATTCTAGTGAATATGTATAATTATGATGGATAAATAGCCTGTGGTAAATCCTCCCCTCACCTGCAGGACCAGGAGAGATCTGCTGTGTGTCTAGCGCTGCTAAAGAATTCCTCCAGTTCTGTCAGGAAGTTCACTCCGACCGATTTTGGTATCAGGGGGCTGGAGGGACACTTGTGGGGGTGACATGGGACTGTGTGATTGGGACTGGGGACCTGGGAGGACACTGGCGGTGTCCCAGGATTGAGACTGAGGTCCTGGGGCAGTCCTGGGGACAGCAAGGGGGGACATGGGACAGTGGCAGTGGGATTGGGGTCCTGGGGAGTGATAAACAACAGGGAGAATGGAAAGTTTCAGTTCCTGTGCAGGTACTGTATTGAGCTTAAAAAAGGATAAAAGGATGTAAAAGTGTGGACACAGAATGTTATACCTGGCTAGAATCAGTGGAGAAACAGATAAAGGTACCTCTGATGGTTTTTGACAAGTTCTGTAACACAGAAGGAGCAGCATCTGCCCAAAGTAAAAGTTCAGGTGAGGTCATCTGTGATATTGAAACACTCAGGGACTACAACCCCAGACACCCCCTTTAGATGTCTCTCCAGGACAATAAAAGGATTTCCAGAATGAGGCTGGGCCATGCAAATTATTTCCCAGAAAAGTGCTGTTTGTGTATTAGAGAGCAGTCCCATTTTAATGAATATGCATAATTCTGGGGGATAAATAGCCTGTGGTAAATCCTCCCCTGACCTGCAGGACCAGGAGAGATCTGCTGTGCGTCTAGCGCTGCTAAAGGATTCCTCCAGTTCTGTCAGGAAGTTCACTCCGACCGATTTTGGTATCAGGGGGCTGGAGGGACACCAGGGGACACTTGGTGGGGGAAGACATGGGACTGTGGGATTGAGATTGGGGTCCTGGGGGGACATCCCGGGTGTTACAGGATTGGGATTAGGGTCCTGGGGCGACCCTAGGGGTTTCACAGGATTGTGGTTGGGATCCTGGGGCAGTCCTGGGGACAGCAAGGGGGAACACAGGACCGTGGGAGTGGGACTGGGGTGCTGGGCAGCCACCAGAGGGGACATGGCACTAGGAGTAGGACTGGGGCCATGGGGGGCAGGGGGTGATGCTGCCATTTGGGTTGGTGGCCTGGGGTGACACTGAAGGGCTCATGGGACTGGGAACAGGATTGAGGTCCTGGGGTGATGCTG